>JAHLJT010002406.1:78156033-78748130 GCA_031308135.1 Acheta domesticus | reverse complement strand
TCGCTAGCGTTGTTGACAGATCGGACGGATTGACGAACAGACTTTTTACCGTCATTTCGATTTTTGTAGAAAATCGACTGAAATGGTTGAGTGCTAAGGTCGACTACAGAAGAACATATGTTCTGCCGTAAATCAATTTTGTGGAATCAAGGACGCACAGAATATGAATCCGATTACACTATGTGTTAGAGGAAGTAATTTGCTACCTATAACAGCAAAATATATACAACTTTTCAACAATAGGGACCTACAATAAGGATTTTTTTAAATTATCACCAATTTCGCAGCTGCATTACATTTTTTTTCATAACTACGTAAGTACGAAGCTAGAAAGCTAGTAGTAAGCTAGAAAGTACAATATTCCCTCGGTCCTACTTCCCTAGGAAATAGCAAAAGATAGTCTAATAAAACTTACGCATAGTGAAGCTACTTTCATATCGAGAAGAAGAACAATGGCCATTTTAGAATTTGCTCAATCGACGAGGGAAGCATGAAGAAGAACCTGATCGAGTTTGATCATTGTCCAAGAACCTGAAGTGCAATGCTTCTTAGAGACAAGCTAAGTCTTTTAGAATTCTATAGTATGAATTGGTGGAGGGCCTCGGTGGTTAGCTTACTGGCCTCTGAACCCCCAGTGCTCGATCCCGTCAGAGGTGCTCAGATTTTCGAAGGGCGAAAATACTTAGCCATGTCCACCACTTGCGGCATGCAAAGAACCCTAGCGATATGCAAAATTAAATCCCCCCGACAACACTCGCCCTAACATGATCTCACTTTCTCCTCAGTTAGGATATAGTAACCGAGACCGACATCTGGCAGAGAAAGTGAGAGACAAGTTCGAGGCGCATTAGGGGAACACTCGCGAGGCGCGCCTGGACGAAAGTAGCGCCTGCGAGATGCCCCGTGTCGGAGGTAGGCTTCTAAAGCAGCCTGGGTCGAAAACTCAGGGAAGGCAACCGGGAATACCCCTGAGTATTCTTTCCTTAGAAAACCCATCATGGGTCACCTAACTACCTTATATGGAAGATAGGACCAAAGAAGAAGAGTATGAATAGTTACTAAATCAGTATATCATTCAAGCAAATACCATGATCGTGTTTGTTGGTCACTACAGGACTTAATTGTGTAAAAAACGAAAATTGCAGCAGATATCTAAGAATTAATGAAAAATTAGCGAAAGTATTTGTCAGTTTTGAAGTTCAGTGCATATTATATTTAATATTATTAATAATAATATTAAATACCTAATAGTCTTACGTATGAATATTTCATTTTTATAAACTCTCTCAAAGATTATTCATAAAATGATGTTTAAGTATTATGCTCATATTTTACATTTCAACAAAAATTAAAATGAGTATCTTAATACTTTTAAATAATTCATTTTTAAGTATTGTCACCTCAGTCATCAAGGAAGTATTCGTCTCTTCATTTATAAACATTATGTCACTCAGAAGAAATGACATAGCATTGTCTCAATTCCCCCTTGAATAATTACTATTGATTGACTTGTGAATACCTCGCTTTGTTAATGTATGAAACGTAATTAACGCCCTCTTTTACATTTCAACAAACATTAAAATATCTTAATATTTCTTCTTTAAGTACTGTGACCTCAGTTATGAAGTATGTATTAGTCTGTTCACTTGACAAACATTTATAATGTCCCTAAAATGAAATGACTTAGCATTGTCTCAATTCCCTCTTGAATAATTACCATCGATTGCCTTATGAACAGCACGCTTTGTTAATGCTTCATAAGACATCGTTTTGTCCTGTATTCATATCAAATCACAAATCCACACAATTTTGTAGAAACGACTGAAGACGTACAGAGGATTGTTTGGAAAATTGTGTTAGAAACCTACAAGTAATATTTTAAATAATTCGTAATAATGAATGACATGAAGTGGTCCAAATCGTTTGGAAATATGACGAAGAGACTAACAAATACAAGAAAAATCTTCTTGAGTTTTGCGAAGGCACAACTATTCATGGACTAAAGTATGTTATGGAACGACAAAGATCTTATTTGGAAAGGTATGCAAAATAATCTATGTTTATTACCTATAGAGTATTTCTGCCAAAATTCGTTTTTTTCGCGCAGCATTACATAAATTTTTCTTTTTAAGAAGTTCCTTCTTAAGCTTGAAAAAGTAAAAATATATCAAAAATAAAAAAGTCATACTAGCCTCAAAATAACATATACTTAAAATATACTGCGCTCAAGTTCGATGTACAATATTCTGTTTAAATGTCGAACTTTCCCAGCCACTTCACAACTTCAGTCGTAGCATAGATGAGATCTTCTGTCTTTACCCATGTTTCAAAAGCGTTTTCACCTCTTATAGTAGTAAAAAACTAGTGGTGCCACAACAGCACATACTTTCTCGCATTATTTCTAAATTTGTAATTTTCGAAAATTCAGAGTCAACGAAAATGAGATCCACGTCATTCCTTTAGGTGTTTCTCCTTCTATCAGTGGGAAAATTTTAAAGAAAAATTTGGAGCAGATTTTGAGAAAATAATAAATTGTTTATAGAAATTGTATAATTTTGAAGTAAAATCACACAAGAGTACTAGTATAGTTGAGTACTAGTGCTAACTTTGAAATTGTTAATGGCCTTTTTTTAAAGAGTTGACTTTTCACAACAGATTGCCAGAGGCAAAAATATCTTCAATTTTGTAGTTTTGAAATATTAACTTTTTGCAAATAAAAAAAAACATGTTGGCGAAAATGAGACAACCATCATATATTTTACCGCTCCTTGATACATATTAGGGGAACATTTAAAGAAAAGGTTAGGAGCGGATTTTTAGAAAATATGTTAAGAAAATTAAATTGCCTTTATTTCGCACAAATTACACGATAACTACCCAAATTTTCAAGAAATTGTTCTTTGAAGACGATCTTGAAACCAAGTCATTTTCAATAAAAAATACGCCCAGAAAAAGTCGTATAGTCGTAAAAAGACTCTTTTGCAATTTTCGAAATACCTGGGATTTCAACAAACAGACCTGCACCATTCTCTTAAGCGTTCCTTATGCAATCCGACGACAAAATTTAATTTAAAAAAATAATACAATTTTTGAGAGAAGTTTTATAATTTTGAGGCTTAATGTAAAGTACCCTCAAAATAAAAATTACCGTTTGAAACTCCCAAAGCCTCTAGCTCGTTCAAATCGATCGGGGAATATAAATTTAGGAGAAAAGCGGCTCAACGATTTAGGCGCTAGCTTTGATTACAGAAGAACGGACAGAGACAGATATTTTGCCATCAATCTATTTTTCGGTATCAAGGATCCAAGAAACACAGATTCTGGCTACACCTCGTGTAAGAGGTAGGAACTTACTCTAGCAACAAGATTTATACACTTTTCTTTACTAGGATCCGGCAATAATATTTTTGCCGATAATTCGCCGTTTTCCGGTGCATTATTACATCACATTCTCTTCTTACAAAGTACATTCGTAAGGACTTTCGAAGTACCTTTGTAAGGGTGAGAAAGTAAACTAGTGGTGCTACAGAATGGCATAGACTTTCCCCTACTACTTTTCTATTCCATTGATCTCGGCTAGCTATTCGGACTTGCCACTTACTCTTGCCAGCTGCCATCTATTGCCACCCAAACTACATTTTTTTTTGACATTTTCTTAATTTCTCGATTTCTTAATAGTAGAACGGAAATATTATTTTAAGAATATAAAATAACAGTAAAATCTCCTGCTAAATGACAATTTTCTTTGAAAAATTTGGAGCCTTTTTTAAGAAAATGGTGTTTAAGCGTTACTGTAAATGCAAAAATTGAAGCTCATTTTCACAGGAATCTTTTGTGATTTCGAAATATTTGATGAACTTTACGTGTTTTGAAAGAGTATGATTAGCACTATCCGTTCCAAAAATTTGAAGAAACAATTTGGAGCTATTTATGAGAAAATGGAGATTGATCTGAAGATGCTGAATTTTGAGCAAGTTTTCACAGAAAACAGTTGAGTTTTCGAGAAACTTTATCTGCCATTATTTGAAGCACGTGTACTCATAAGTAAAATAATGTGAATAAATCGCCACTAATGAAAATATTAATGACGTCAGAGACAAGTCCAAAAATCAAACTTTTGTAATTTTTGAAAAATCAAAAGAATAGAGCAATATGGCGTTTATGTCATCTCATAGAGCACATTTAGCACTATCCTTATCAAAAGTGTAAAGAAAAAATTTGGAGCGGTTGTGAGAAAATCTTGTTTTTGTAATTTTTCAAAATTGCCATTATTGGTCGCAATATTGCGCGAAAACTACTATTTTTTTAAATCTACAGGACCTTAATAAAAGAACTCATTATGGAGAACAAATTTTATTTGGAGGAAAAATCTCTATATTCAATTTTGTAGCTGGAGGAAGGTGCCGAAAAAAATTCAAACTTTTGCAATTTCCGAAAATACAGAGTTAATCGGACCGAGATAATCGGACTTATGCCACCTTATTTATTGTATTGTACTCTATTCTTAGAAGACATTTAAAAAAAATTGGAGTCGTTTTTGAGAATTTTTTTAAATGTACAGGGGGCTTCATGTAAGTACCTCCAAAAATGAATGAATGATTTTCAAAATCTCAGAGCTTCGACTCGGGCCAGATGGACGGGATTTCTTCAATTTGGAAAAAATCGTACGCATAGTTCAGACGCTAGACTTGTTGACATAAACCGGACGGACGGACCGACAGACGCACGAACGGACGGACGTTTTGCTTTCAATTGTTTTTTCGGTATCAAGGACCCACAAACAGGGATTCTGGCTACACCACATGTTAGGGGATTTTTTTCCTTTCTTAATTTAGCAACTGGATTTATCACGGCCCGGCAACGAATTTTTTCTGCCAAAAATTCGCAATTTTTTCGCGAAGCATTACGTAACTTTCCCTATACTATGTATATTACTCCGTATATTCTACTGTGTAATGTGTATGTATATAATATATATATATATATGTATATATAATATATATATATGTATATATAATATAGTATATATGTATATATATATATAGTATATATGTATATATATATATATATATGTATATATATATATATATGTATATATATATATATATATAAAACTCCCTCTAGTTTACTGTGGTAAAACATAATTCTCTGCCACGAATCAACACTGATAATTACGACCAAATTATATTTTCTATTTCACAGTGCATTAAAACAAGCCTATGCTGGAATTACAATTCTCTGCCACTACTCCACCATGACTTCCATATTGATTAGATTTATGTTCTCTATATACAAATTTTTATTTTGTCTATGGGTTTGCGAAGTCGCTCCTATACGGGAAAGCGAATAATAATATTAGTTAATTTGGGAGCCTGCTTATTAATATTATTCCCTATCACAAAGCATCGCTACCTTCAAAGCAAAACAAAATTTTCAACAATGGCTGCCGGACATAATGTCAGCAACTATTTATGTTATGTGGCATCCTTTCCTGCCGAATGGCATGCAGTGAAAATAGTTGCAATCGAAACTTACTTACAATAATACACATTAAACATACCCTTTCAACACAAAAAAATATTCTTACAAATGAAAATTATTCACACATTCACACATTATTCTTACTGCTCATTCATACATGTGCACTTCATTTCGATTAGATTATTTTCTTTTATGGTCGATTCTAATTCATCCTTATAAGACTAAAACAATCTTGACCTTGTTAAACAATTTTGTTAATTTCAATAGAGTTTACCACTTCCCTGGTGACCCTCTCCGTGTTGTTGCCGAAATGCCGGCTTCTGGGTCCGCGTTCAGTTCCATTCCATTTCAATTGTATATGGATTCCGATTCTACACTCCCAGGATTACCATCAATACTAATGTTCCAACAAAATTTTCAAACAAAAACTCAAAACTTTTTTCTAAGTCCCTATGCGAGATCAGCTGCTTCATTCTATACGATGCATCTCCTCCAAGCATCTCCAGCCACCTGACTCTTCCATTGTTCCAACTTTTCTTTCGCCGTGCAGTTTAAAACAAAATATCCGTTCTCTTTTGTTATAATCTTAATGTCATTTTCATTTATAAAATATAATTACGTTTTCGTCACTTTCTTTGTCTCAATAACTTCAATAACAAAATAAAAGTCCGAACAATAAAAATTGTCTTGCTTTTCAAACTAGAATCTTCTTATAAATTAAT
Source organism: Acheta domesticus (assembly GCA_031308135.1). Taxonomy (NCBI): domain Eukaryota; kingdom Metazoa; phylum Arthropoda; class Insecta; order Orthoptera; family Gryllidae; genus Acheta; species Acheta domesticus. The sequence goes on along the minus strand of JAHLJT010002406.1, from coordinate 78,741,927 downwards.
GTTTATGTGATCGTACATCACACGTCAACACATTCATTTGTCCTTTTCCAAATATGGGAATGTTCTCTCTAGTTACTCTCTCTAATCTCACTATTCCGACATGATATAAATTTTATAATTTATTTATTCATTGACTAAATGTTCGCTATTTGTTTATTTACTCCCCACTGGTCTGCTAACAATACAGTTTTTTGGAGTTCTTAAACAAATAATCTATTTTACCCTGACCACTTCGACTGTTTGGTTGGTTTCTATATTATTTGGTTCCCTAACATTTCAGTTAATTAATTTATTCTTAATCTCGCAGGCTCGCACTTAAAAAATCCGCAGTTCACTTTTCATGCGCGTTCTGGGAGACCCGTTCCCCGCCTGTAAGAGATTCGTTTCGCACGGCTCTGAAGCTGGTGGCCGTACTGGGGGCGCAGACGGCGTCCGGAGGTTGGGCTGGGGGCGCTGGCGTCGTTATTGTTCCTCTTCTTAGAGACTCTGGAGCCCCACTAAGAGTTCCCTCAACGTGACCATTGCCAAGCGAGGGCACGCCTTCTGAGAGGCATGTTCCGGGCTTGAAGGAGATTCGTTCTCATACTCGGTGGCTAATGGCCATGCTAAGGGTGCTGGCAGCGTTCCTTTTCCTCTTCTGGGAGTCCCTTGAGCCCAGCCAAGCGTCCCCTGTCAACGTGACCATTGTCAAGTGAAAGCATTCTTCTGGAATAGCCCTTCCCAGCCTGAAAGAGATTCGTTTGCAGGGCTCTGTGGCTGGCGGCCTTGCTGGGAGCACTGGCGGCGTTCCTGTTCCTTTTCTGGATGTTCCTGAAGCCCTGCCAAGCATTTCCAGTCAACGTGATCATTGCCAAGCGATAGCACGCCTTTTGGGATATCGCTGCTCTGTCTGAAAGAGATTCGTTCGCAGGGCTCTGGGGCTGGTGGTCGTGCTGGGGGTGCTGGCAGTGTTCCTGTTACTCTTCTGAAAGTTCCCAAGCTTCTCCTGTCAACGTGACCATTGCCAAGTGGTAGCACGCCTTCTGAGATACCCGTTCCCCACCTGAAAGAGATTTGTTCGCAGGGCTCTGTGGCTGGTGGCCGTGCTGGGGGCGCTGACGGCGTTCCTGTTCCTCTTTGGAAGTCTCTGGAGCGCTACCAAGCCTCTCCTGTCATTGTGGCCATGGACAAGCGGCAGCGCGCCATCTGGGATATCCCGTTCCCTGCAGTCACCATCTGCCCCGAGACAAAGATTAATGCCGAGCGCTTCAACCACACAGCAATGACAATGCGCCTATTTTCAAACAAAATCTCGTCCACAGAGTAAGAACGGTTATTTAATTTTAAGGGAGAAACAATCAATTTCACAATAGTTACTGTAATTGAGAATAGTAATCATTGCCCTTTCAGCCTGTAATTAATATCCCCCCAATTATCTCATCAAGTTCAAGAAGTCGCGCTTTTTGTCAAAATACACAGAAAACAAGATATCTAATTGTCATACCTAATTCACACATAATATAGTTATTTATATTTCCCAAAACATACGTAATTATTTTTGTGTCTCCAGTGAAATCCTGTAAAATATTAATTACAGTAATTTCAAATATGGAATGTATCGTATCATTAATATGAAATCATTAACTTGAAATCAATGCTTCCTAACATGGGTCACAAATATATTACAATATTTCCTTTTCCTCTGTCGTTACAGTACAGGGAATGAAAGTATTGGAATCAGCACAACAATACCAACTCAATTTCTTATTGTATATTCTTTGTTAAAGTTTCATTCGTGCTGTAAGGTACATTCGTAAAATTCCGTCTGTTACCAATCGACCAAATTTTTTCTTCAAATTTATTGTAAGAATAGAGTGAAATGCACATATAAGGGGGCATGTCTGATTTTTACTGTTATCTCTGAGTTTTCGAAAATTCCAAAAGGTAAAATTGTTTTCAGCATCTTTCTACAACAAATTTGAAGATACAGATTTTTCCTTCAAATAAAATTAGTTGTTCATAATTAGTTATTTCTAGAGACAGAATTTCCATGCACTATCCAATGCTAAAATATGCATGCAAACATGCACAAAACAAATAGCCAAATATGCACGATGCAGGGTAAAAATTGACAAAACTTGGAGAGTACTTTTATTTTAGTTAAATTTTAAGTTATATTGCCATTTGTAAAAGTAAACAATTGACTTTTCTTAAACTGTTCTATCTCAAATTCATTCTCTTGTCAGAAAAAAGTTATTGAACAAAGATGATCTTTTACGTCACAAGACGTAATTACTGCACACTTAACCTTCCGGGCGAGCAAAAACCAGATTTTCTCAAAAACGGCTCAAAATTTTTTCTTTAAACTTTTTGTAGGGATAGTGCTAAATGTGCTCTATTAGATGACATTAACGCCATTTGGCTATATTCTTTTCTTTTCAAAATTAAAAAATGTAAATTTTTAGACTTGTCTCTCACCTCGTTAATATTTACACTAGCGGCGATTTGTTCACATTATTATATTAATGAGTGCATGTGCTTTAAATAACGTCAAGTAATGTTTCTCGAAAAATGAATAATTTTCTGTGAGAATCCAGCTCAAAATTTCGTATTTTTGGGAACGCTCAAACGCCATTTTCTCAAAAATGGATTCAATGTTTTTGTTCAAACTTTTCGAAGGGATAGTGCTACTTGCACTACTCAATATGGCAGTGGCAAGTTCATTTTGGGGTATTTTTTCGTTTTTTCAAAAATTACACAAATATAATTTTTTTGAAAGTTCTCTCATACCGTCAAAATACACACAATTTTTCTCTGACAAAGAGCTTTAAATTTCGCATTTTTAGTAGCGTTTAAAAAACCATTTTTCTTAAAAACGGCTACAAAGTTTTAAAAGAAAATTTCCATTTAGGGCAAGGTTGAACTTGATTTTTTAATATTCTTAAAATAATATTTTTGTCCTACTATTTGCAAACCGAAAAATTGATAAAATGTGTTAAAAAATGTAGTTTAGGTAGCAATAGATGGTAGCTGTCAAGAGGATTCGCAAGTCCGAATAGTTAACCGTGACCAAAAGAAATAGAAGACTAATACGAGAAAGTCTGTGCCTTTCTATAGCATCACTAGTTCGTATTCCAAACAAACATTTTACTTATTGAAATTGTTTGTTTTATGTATTTTCGATCATTGTAAGGAAAATCAAAGATGTTGAAAGTTGTTTTTTGTTAATTTTTACTTTTCTGTATACTATTAGTACGTATAAGTATAGGGAAAGTTATGTGATACTGCGCAAAAAAAAAACGGCGGATTTTGGGCAGAAAAACGTATTACAGCGCCCTAGTAACCACAAAGAGGATAAATACAGTTGCTGCATTAAGAAAAAAAATCTCCTACGTGGTGCAGCCAGAATCCCTGTTTTGTGTCTCTTTGATACCGAAAAAACAATTGAAAGCATAACGTCTCTCCGTCTGTATGTCCATCCGTCTATGAACATCGACAGCGACTAAACCGCTCAGCTGATTTTCTCCAAAATTGATACTCTGGCGTATCTCGTGGCTTCTTGAAATTGAAACCGATATTTTAATTTTGGAGGGGAACTTTACATGAAGCCCCCCGGACATTTTCAAAATTTTCTCGAAAACGGTTCCAATTTTTTTCGTCAAACTTATTATAAGAATAGAGTAATATACACTTATTAAGGTGGCATAGGTCCGATTTCAAAACTCTGAAGTTTCGAAAATTGAAAAAGTCTAACTTTTATTCCTCCGTCTTTCTCCAACCACAAAACTGCAGGCAGAAAATTTTCCTTCAGATAGAATTTGTTCTTCATAGTGAGTTGTTTCTTTAACGTCATGTACAGTTTTTTGAAAATTTTAGTAGTTTTCGCGCAATATTGCGTGCAATAGTACAATTTTAAAAGATTACAAAAACAAGATTTTCTCAAAAACAGCCCCAAATTGTTTCTTTAAACTTTTGGAAAGGAATAGTGCTAAATGTACTCTATTAGCCGACATAAATGCCATATTGTCCTAATTCTTTTATTTTTCAAAATTGCAAACATGTAATTTTTTGACTTATCTCCCACGTCGGTAATATTTAGATTAGTGGCGATTTGTTCGCAGTATTATATTTACGAGTACGTGCGCTTTAATTAATGTGAAGTAAAGTTTCTCGAGAACTCAACCGTTTTCTCTGAAAACTAGCTCAAATTTCCAGGATTTTCAGAAACACTCAAACGCCATTTGCTCATAAATGTCTGAAATTTTTTCTTCAAACTTTTGAAACGGATAGTGCTATTGCACTTTTAACATGACGTAAGGTCCATTTTAGGGTATTTTTTCGTTTTTTTAAATTACACAAATGTAATTTTTTAAAGCTTCTCACATCTTCGATATGCACATAACCAGCAATTTGTAAAGATTATTATATTTGTGAATGTAAGTGCTTAAAAAATTCCTTTCAATGAAGTTTTTTGAAAACTCAAAAATTTTCTGTGACCGCTTTACATTTCGCATTTTTGGTAGCGCTTAAACGTCATTTTTCTTAAAAACGGCTACAAATTTCTAAAAGAAAATTGCCCTTTAGAACGAGGTTTATGTGTTCTTTAATATTCTAAAATTAGTATTTCTGTTCTACCATTAGGAAACCGAAAAATTAAGGAAATGTCAAAACAATGTACTTTGGACGGCGATAGATGGCATCTGGTTTTCTCAATGAAGTGTATTTATCAAAAATACATCTTCGAAAGAGGTCATGCTTATATTTTTGAAAATACGAGTAGCTTTTCTACAATTTCGTGACAAACATAACAGCCCGCTGCAAATTTACTACGCTTCAGACATCCGGATGCGTTGTACATTAGAATTTGCAATTTTTTATATTCGTCGGAGCACACTACATAATATAATCTAATAAATAATATTAATTACAATATTTCTGGGGGGACAGCGGAGCGAATACGACTCCTTAAAATTTTAAAAGCACGTCTGTAAAATAATTGAGCAGTACCACGGCCATACTCTACTAAAGGCCATGACACTCGATTTGGCAACACTGCAAGTGTATACGGCTGGGGTCCTATTCGGTCACGAATATCTTATGCTTTCCACGTTCCTCCTTTAAAAGGACGGCTTTTCCTAGGCACATTGTCGTAAATAACGTAACAATGATTTAATAATATTCCATTATGAACTGCCAGACATTACAAAAATCTTGTATAGCACTGATTGTTTTTTTTTAAGTGCATTAGTAGACTCTGAAAATTAAAATGAGTGAGAAATAAAAGGAAAATTGGGAGAAAAATAACATCAACAGAGCTCTTTATTACAGAGATTTTTATTTATAAATTGATATTTTTCTTTTCTTTCCTCTTTGTTTGAAGCAGCAATGACATCATTCACATGCTTGGTATAATTATTAATTAAAATATTGGTGAAGTATGCACAGTGAGATTCAGAATCCCTAGTTGGTCTCTGCCACACACATTGCATGCAATGCCATTTGCAATAAATTTTTTAAATAGTTCATTGCAAGTCCCATAAGTACACCTTTCTGGTTGCCATTCTTTAAAAACATTTCCTCAAACTTTTCACAAATTAACACCTGCATTAGTTTGTAACTGAATGACAAACATCAATCAGAATATCAGAGGGAAACTGTAAGTCCTCCTCTATTTATGTCCTCAAACATTTCATCATTCAACTGATTAGCCAATAAGAAGTTAGCACAGATAGCACAATTTAACTTCTTTGTCACCCTAAACGCAACATACCCGGAAATGTAAAGTACCGGATACAATTCTACATTTAAATTTTAACTGAAGCTGCTGTTTCAATCACATCTTCAAATTCAGAAAGTACCCATCCACAGCTTTCTGGAATGTCATCACACATGTCTAGAGCTACATTGTTAAAAGAAACACTTTTGTATCTTGCAGATCTCAAACCCAACATACTTTGAACTCTTATCTTTTTCTCTGCCTCAAGGATTTGCACAACACTTACGTTGTAATTACCACCTGATAATTGACGATAGGAGCTGAACCTATTTTCTAACTTATCAGTTTGGAATTTACCCGTAAGAACATACTCCACATCATCAATATTCAAACAGTATTGAATTGCTTCAATAAGACCACAGGTAGTGTGTATTAAGGCACTCAGTATCTTCTGTGAGTCGCCCATAACGTACACTGAAACTTGCCCACTTCCTTAACCACTGCACAAATTCTCTAAGAAAGTACAGTCTTGGGTCCTCATTTGTAGTGAATGGCAGAGCATCAGGTTCCTTCTTCCGCACTGCATTATATTTTCCTTTGACGTTAACTACTGTCCACCATCTATTAATAACATTTAAAAAATGAGCAACATCACTAAAACCTTGCCCTGAAACAGCAGCAACAGTCTCACAACAAAACATTACATGCAAGAGCAACCTTCTGCAATTCTAAATTGCTTGGATATACCGTTTGGAAACTCAGTTTTGATGCACATTTAAGAAGAATGTTTGCTTCAGATCTGTAAAGGTCTCTCAGTACAGAGAAAGAAGCACTGAGGATGTTCTTGGTGTGATGAGTATCAACACTGAATTCTGGGAAAACAAAAGTTTTACGTTCATCACGTTGTGATATCCAATTATTCCGAATTGATTTCAACAAATGTACAGTGTCATTTAAAAAGAAACATATGAAGAATTATATTTTGGATTTACCATCTTGTATGATGAGGTACTTCCTGTAAGGATACTAAACATATTTCTATTTACCCTATTGTTGTCTGAAATAACTGCTATTACTATAAAACCACAGTCCTGGACAAAATTGATACATTTTAAAGTTAACTCTGCTAACTCATCGCCTGTCATACTTTTAACAGGTATCAGTGCAGCAACAGCTGACATTGACCCAAACACTGACGATATCATAAAAGCCTGAATGGTTTTTGCAGCAGAAGAAATTTGATTTTAAGCAAAACCAAATAATGACCCACCCTTCTAAGAAATATTAGAATTAACATAAATTTCATCTAACAATATGTTCACATACTTTTCCCTGTTACTCAATCTTTTTCCAAGATTTGTATGTAAGAGTTTTTATCACTTGGAGAAACATTAAAATGGTTTGCAACCCTTTTCAAATGTCTTTCATGTGGAAGAAACATGATCTTCTGATTAAGAATAGCCGCATAGCATGCAGATGACAAATAATAAATCATGAATGCAATTTGAAATAACGACGCAGAATACATCCTTCTTGTTTCACAAACCATTTGGAACTGTTCAGTAAGAAATTTTACAGGCCCACTGTCAGGAAATTCCTCCCTTCATGAACCTCTAAGAAATCTTGCACATCTCTATGAGCAGATTTTGATTTTTCTATCAATTTGCGGTATTGCTTTTGTGCATCCATATCACCAGGTCCATAGCTTTGGTCACAGTGATTTCTATAATGAGAAAGGATTTTATCCAACTGTGACCATTGCTGAAGCTTACGATGAAATGGTAAAATCCACAGAAGAGCCTCTCTACCTAAATCTATGCCATTGATGTACACTGTCACCTGTAGCTGAGAACAAACTTTCACACTAACTGTACCCTAGGGTTTTCTTCAGTAGATAAAATATAAAAAACACAGGCTTTATCATTAATTGTCACTTCCCAATTGTAAACCTCCCTTTCACATAAAAATATTTTAAAATCTTTGATGGCACTAAAACTTTTAATACAGTCCTTTTCCAGAACCTCCTTAGTCTTCGCATCATGTCTTTCTTGCACTTTCATCATCCTGTCTTCTGGTGATTTTCTTGTGGATGGCCCAGGCTTACTCAAATAATTTGGTAAATTCGGGAAGATCAGAGGCAAAGCATGAGCTTTTAAACAAGGTCTGTCCTTTTTTCGACACATCCTTTGCTTATTGTGGTCAATATAAATTTCCTCAGTTTCCACATCATCTGGGTAAAAATGTTTTATGCACACACGACTATGCTGTGTTGGTGTCCAGTTTGCACGTGGTATGTTTCTAATCCACTGAGATTTCCTCTCATCATCACTTGGAAATTTGAAGACCGAAACATAACCTTCTTTACTGGAGGCATAATTACTCTGGCACAGTGGCACACAACAGTGTTTTGGCATCTAAATAAAAGAAAGCAAATGTGAATAGCATAAAAATAGAATACAATAAAAATTTTCAATACTTTTTACATTTGGTACATAAATGGGTTTCATAGTTTTAATACTATAATCGAAGTAACAACCTGCTTTATAATCCAAAAGTAAATAAAAGGAAAAGAAAAAAGAAACTTACTTTCGTCTGTTATTATTAAAGAAGAAAGGTTTCACCCGGGAGGGGTCTTATTATTTTCGTCTTTTAAGAACACCAAGTACCACCTAACAAAACAATGTTGCATTAGATAATTTTAACAAGTGACAAGTAAATGGCACATTATTGTTTAACACTACATACCTTAAAGACACAGAAGAAACTGGTGATCGTAAAATGGTTCTCCACCAAATAACAGCAATTTTCTTTAAAAGGAGAGCAAATTGTAAATAATACTTTATGGTAGTCCTAGGTTATTATTATATTATTATTATTATTATTATTATTATTATTAATATTATTATAAGTAGTAGTAGTAGGAGTAGTACTTACTGGGGGTACTTATTGCTTTCGTCTTTTAAGAACACCAAGTAAATTAATATCTTTGAAGAACACCAAGTACCACCTAACAAAACAATGTTTCATTAGATAATTTTAACAAGTGAGGAGCAAATGGCACATTATAGTTTAACATTTCATACCTTTAACATGCGGAGGAAACTGGTGATCCATGAACAGGTTCTCCACAAAATAACAGCAATTTTCTCTAAAAGAAGAGAAATTATAAATAATCCTTCACCACCATATACCTCTTCACATAAAACAAAGTGCGAAACACAGCAGCTTACCTTAATACACACGTATTTAGATCGGAGCCACAGCAAAAATACCTCGAACGCATATGAAAGCAAGCAGCAACTTCTGCACTCGATGGACCCCTGCTCTGTTGCCAAATCGCAGTGTCACGGCCTTTACTAGAGTATGGCCGTGGCAGTACACATTCATTGGCTTCATTCCGGCACAAATCGAAGACAACAATCAAACAGCTACATCACTTCCGAGAAATCGTAATCGCTGTCATGTATAAAATCAAATCAAATCAAAATCATGCGTTCAAATAAATTCACCAGGTTCAAAATTCACCAAATTCAATATCTCACGTAAAACATTCACTAAATTTATAAAACTCGACCGTTTCCATTTTAATTAATAAAGCTCAATTTCCAATGACACTCGGTCATTGGCTGCGAGCTTTTCTCCCTGCGTCACCCGACGCAGTCGGAGTAGGGATGGGCAAAATCGTTCATTTATGTGAATAGTTCTTTATAAGATAGTTCTTTTTAGTGAACTAGTTCGTCGAACTAGTTCAAAAGAACGAAATAGTTCATTTATTTTCGCCACGTACACAGGGATGCCATATTGGGCGGAATACCGCCAATTGGGCGAAAAGCAAGCGTCTACTTGCAGGAAGAAAATGTATTTTGGGGGATTCCGTCCATTGGGCGGAATTCTTTGTATCCTAGAAGGGCTGTGGACGGTATGATTTTTTTTGCTTAGTTAAATCGTCAATATTGCTCACATTTTCCCACAACAAGTACAAGTATTTATGGCTTCTGACAGAAATGGCGTATGTACAAATGTTTGAGTTTGAACACCATGCAGCTATTATGAAAATGTCAGAGCCCATTTTTTTACATACATTTTGCCCCTTTTTCTAGCAATTCAACAAGTATTTAAGTCATAAGGCTAGCCTTAGTAGGTATAGGCTTTATACACAAGAGTATTTATTTTTAAACTTCTTACGTGAATCGTGAACGTGCAGCTATTTTGAAATTATCAGCCACAGTGTCAGAGTCGAGCTTATTCACCGGTTACCTTTCTTCCCCACTGGGTTATTTGGGGTATTTTCCCACAAGGGATCTGGCAACCCTCGACGTAGGTGTTTTTTCAGCGTTGAAGTTGAAATTTTTGCCGACACCGTACGTCGAGGCCAAAAAATCAACAGAGACAATGAAAAAACACACTTAGCTCACGAAATAACATTTTTCTACATCTGTATAAAAATTATAATATAAAAATATGTGGAAAAGTTCGTAATTTTATATTGCAATAAAGTGTTTGATATCTCGGGAAAGAGCAATAGGTTAGAGAGCATTACTAAGGGACATTAAGGGCCATTACTTTATTAAATTCCCATGAATGAAGTACTTTTTTCACGGTAACAAGACAGTTGTCTTGGAAACAGTCTTTTTTAATGGATATAAAAATTAGCCTATTTCATACCCTGTTAACAATGCGTAGAATCTGCCTTTATTGTAGACAAAGATATAGAATTAGATTTTTATGATACGAGTGGTAAATGCTTCATTTTATTTTGCGTGAAATGTGGCAACATGAGGCCGATAAGCCAAGTGACGTAATCCTACGAACTAAATAAAATCACTTTTGCTGCGTGTGTCATACACTATTTGTAGATAGCCTTTCTGAGTTTTATTATATTTTAATTCAAACATATTAATTACATCTATGTTGTATTAAGTAGCTCATGCGATCAGACGAAAGTATTTTGTTTTCATTGTTATATTCACAGTTTTATCTAAATATAATGAATATGTCACTATGTAATGAAATGTCACTTTTAGCGCTAGTGCTAAAAATTTAATTCTCAGAACGCTTTGCTTTCCCCAAAAGTAACTTCTTTTTATAGGTTCTCTCGTGCCCGTGTCACGTGACTTTGGGACAGCTATGTGGCACCTACAAGAATACCCGTCTCGTATTAAATGATTTCTTTTGATAAGAATCAAACATGCTTCCTTCTAGTTCAATTTTCTCATATATTAAACAACCCTAAAAATGTTGCTTACAGCAGAAAAGTGAATTCTACTCTATTTGTCAGTACATGAAATTTTCATTTCCATGTACTTGCAAACACATGCAGTACGTGAAAGATGTGTATTGAATGTGACAGATAGAATATCTTGTCACATTCAACTGTGCACTTCATTAAACCCATTTTACAAGTAGGATTACAAATAAAGAATATTCTTATTTGTAAAAGAAATAACTCCATGGGAATCATTAATCAAAGTAGCTGTTATTACTCTATGCTAGGCATTCTGCCTTTGATAATCCAGATTAGTGACATTTATATACAGCAAGTTATCAAAATGCAATTCCAGCAATACAAACAACACGCAAAGTTACATTACACACAATACAAGCAGCCAGTATCTCCAAAGTCACGTGACTTCTAACCACCGCATGTTGAAACCTGCGCAGTGAGCTCATGCGCACTGTGACCGCTGAACTATAGGAGAGAACTAATTGAACTACTGAACTAAAGAACGATGACCGGCGAACTAAGAGAACTAAATGAACTACTGAACTAAATGAACTAACTGAACTAAACGAACTAGGAATAGTGACCGGCGAACTACGAATCCGTGACAGATGAACTATAGTTCACTAAATGGTAGTTCAGTATCGTACCGTTCCTTTTCAAGAATAGTTCAATTGAACTAGTTCGTTCGCGATCGACACATCCCTAAGTCGGAGGTCAGTTTTGCTCTGAGCCTCGTGGCAGCAAGCCTCGTGAATGCAATGCTCGCAGAACGTTGTTTTCGACACATGCTACGTGTTCAGTTCAAGGTGCAGCGTTTAGTAACCGTAAGCTGCAACAATCTCTTCATTACGAGCCTCTCCCTTGTGACGCCTAACGCGAGGGAAATTCAACAACGCTGCCTGTGCCACGTGTTATGTGATGGTGTGTTTCTGGCGAGCGCCAGACTGTGACAGTTTCTTCATTGCGAGCCTTTCTGCCTCGTGTCCCCTGACGCGGGCGGAATTCAACAACGCTGCCTGAAATGCTGCCTGTGCCACATGTTATGTGATGGGGTGTGTTTCTGGCGAGCGCCAGACTGTAGCAGTCTTTTCATTACGATCCCCTCTGCCTTGTGTCCCCTGACGCGAGCGGAAGAAAATGCCTGCATGTGTAACTGTACAAATGTTGATCAAACACTGTATCTCTTAGTTGCCTATTATGCTTGAATTTAATATATGTTTTTATGTCACTTGTAAACTTACTTTTCTTAAAGTACAACAGCAGTAATCTCACAAACATATGCAACCTGTCCAAAGCTGGTCCTTCAAATCCCTCTGAATAAGTTGAACTATCGAAGGTGTTGGGGGAAAGAGAACAGGATATTCCCGAAATACAAGAAAAGTCTGCTGCTCTCTCTCTCTCTCTCACAACCTCATTCTCCCACAATATTATTTCTTTGTTCGTTTTTACATCCCACCTTTTGTTAAGCATTTACATATTAATCTTTTAGAAATTATTTTGAAATATTTGAAATAAAAATTGCTAGCTCTAAGGGAGTATCGACAATGCAGGGAATTCAACAATTGAATTTCGTTCCACTGTCGCGAATTTCTGTGATTTTAATGTCATTGCTGTGACTCGATATATTGCAACGGGCAGCCGGTCTGGTAGAGCATGATCGCGGTTCCTCGCGTGGTGGGGGGAAGTGAGGTGCAGGGACAACAAACTGCATAGAGAATAATTTGTCGTAATTGGGCAATAAAACAAAAAACAAACATTTCTTCCCGACCTACGATCGGGGAAGTTACATTAAAAATCCCATGAGGTGGGATTGTTGTACCTAGTGAGCTCGGGAAATAAGATATAAAATAATATTATTAATAAAAAAATAACCAAAGACAACTACGTTACAATAAAAAATGCCATTGCGCGGCACCGCTTAACTAAAAAAAGAACAAGAAAAACACTTGAGGATTGTTGATATTGTTCTCCGCCTCGTTTCGAGGGGAGCGCCCCAAAGCGCGGGGGAACGGTAGGAGTCTTAACTATTTGTGTAGGCGCGTGCCGGAGGGGCACGACGCGGTCGATGGCCTCGGCGTCTGCGGCGATCGTGGACCCGCGGCGAGCCGCAGTGTTGAAAAGGTAGGCGCCTCCAGGAACCGATGGGTAACCAGCTGACAGCAATGGCAAGGATGCGAAGATTCCCTCTCCACTTTCACCAAGGCGCTGTTACATGTCAGGAGTCGCCCCTCATCACGACTCGGACGCGCGACGCGAGAGTACTTAATTGCGAGCGCGGATCGGAAGCCGGATCACGGTATTCGTGACTCGTACACTCGCATTTGGCAACGAGTTACTAGTTCATCGAACACACGAAAATGAAATCGGTTCGGTGACCGGCGCCTTCAGGCATTATTCATTCATAGAGTGAATGTAAAGTCTCTGCAGTGTGAATATGGCAGACAAATCTTGTCGCACGGCGGTCGGGAAGCAAACGGTTCACCGTTTAAAAAAAACAAGACAAAAACTAGTTTACGGCTTCCACGACCAGGCATGAAGTTTCCTCTCTCGCGACTAGCTCTCAAGTGTGGTCTCACGCCACTACTTCTCAAGCGTGTTCTCTCGTGACTACTACTCAAGTGTTTCCCTTTTTTAAAGTTTTTGAGAATCCGTTCCTATTCGGATCTCCCCCCTCCTAAGCTCGTCTTGGGCTCGCTGACCTACTTTCGGAAAAATATTGTTAGCCATTGGCCATAGCTTACTGCGTCGTAGGAATATTCTAACGAATCGTGGTTCGTGATTTTGTGGGTAATTTCCTCAGATGTTCTCTGTCTCGTCCATATCTCTCTCTCTCTACGCAGCTGCACCGATCGACGGGTTCACATCTCCTGGGAGCAATTATTGTATGGCAAGGGTTAGAACTTATTCGAATTAGTGCGACAGGCGTGGCGACGAGAAAGGAGCTCGCTTAGCGAAGGGTGGGGGCGGAATACAGAGGGGGTATTCACTGCGAGGGGGCACGGCGCGGTCGAACCGGTGAAAGGTTGTAAATTTTTCTCCCAAAGTAGGCGAGGGGCGCTAGAAGAATGCGACCGCGGTGGCGAAGAGGCGGGTGGGGGGAGGCGCGGTTGGGCGCACGTGCGCGTGCCAGCGAGTACAAAAAAACAACAAGAATTTGTTACGAATTTCTTAGGACGTCGTTACATGCCGCCACAATATCTGTATGGTATCTGGCTTCTTTTTCCCATACAAGTTTACAAAACTATTGTATGATGTTTTTATGCAGTTGTAGAATTCACGTAGTTGTGATAACACTGCGATGGAAAGAGTGAGTTGTTTGCTACTTGGTTGATTTGAACGTTTTCAAATAATAGCTAAGATCTTAGTATGGCAGAAAGTACATTATTTCAATCCCACGTGGCTGTATCCAATAATACGGGAAAGTATGTGATGTTGTAGCACCACTAGTTTCCTATTACTTGTAGTCTTATTACTTTCCCATATACGTACGTATACACGGAGTGATATACGTAATGTATTACTTTCCCTATACGTACGTATACACAGAGTGATTTACAAAGTATAGAGAAAGTAATGTAATGAGTTATGAAAAAAGGCCAATTTTCGCCAGAAAAAAATTCGTTGCCGGGCGCTGATAACGAAAAAGTGGATAAAACCAGTTGAATTAAGAAAATTAAATTAAGAAAAAAATCCCCTAACACGTGGCGCAGCCAGAACCCCTCTGTTGTGGGTCTTTGATACCGAAAAACCAATTGAAAGGAAAACGTCCGTCTGTCCCTAAGGCTGTGAACACTGCTAGCGCCTAAACCATACGTACGATTTTTTCCAAAATGGATATTCCCCGGTCGATCTGGTTCTAGGCAAGGCTTTGAGATTCTGTAAAATTTGGGGGTACTTTACATGAAGCCCCCCGGACATTTTCAAAATTTTCTCATAAACGGTTCCAAATTTTTTCTTTAAATTTCTTGTAAGAATAGAGTAAAATACACTGATTAAGATGGCATAGGTCCGATTTTCACAGTTAACTCTAAATTTTCGAAAATTGCGGAAGTTTAAATGTTTTCGGCGTCTTTCTGGAAGTGCAAAATTGAAGATAGAGATTTTTCTTTTAAATAAAATTTGTGGTACAAAGTGAGTTCTTTTATTAAGGTCATGTACATTTTTTTGAAAATGTTAGTAGTTTTCGCACAAAATTGCATGCAATTTTAATAAAATTACAAAATCAAGATGTTCTCAAAAACGGCTCCATATTTTTTCTTTAAACTTTCGGTAGATATAGTGCCCAATGTATTTTATGAGATGACAAAAACGCCATATTGCTCTATCCTTTTGTTTTTTTCAAATATTGGAAAAATGTAATTTTGTGACTTGTCTCTCACGTCGTTCAATTTTTTACTAGCGAGGCCGCTTTGTTCACATTATTATATTTACGAGTACACGTGCTTTAAATAATGTCAAGTAAAGTTTCTCGAAAAACACTATCGTTTTCTGTGAAAAGTAGTTCAAAATTCCGCATTTTCAGGAACGCTCAAACGTCATTTTCTCATACATGGGTGCTGATTTTTTCTTCAAACTTTGGTAACGGATAGTGCTAATTACACTCTTTAATATGAAGTAAAGTTTATTTTGAGTAATTTTTTTCAAAAATTATATAAATGTAATTTTTTTAAAGATCTCTCACATCTTTAATATCCACATTACCAGCATTTTGTAAAAATTATTATATTTGTTAGTGTAAGTGCTTCAAATAACTTCAAATGGAGTATTTTGAAACTTCAAACATTTTCTGTGAAAATGTGCTTCAAATTTCCCATATTTAGTCGCGCTAAAACGCAATTTTCTTTAAAACGGCACATAATTTTTAAAAGAAAATTGCCATTTATGACTGGGTTTTTGTGTTCTTTAATATTCTAAAATTGATATTTCCGTTCTACCAATAGGAAACTGAAAAATTAAGAAAATGACAAAACAAATCTAGTTTGTGCGGTGATAGACGACAGTGGCAGCTGGCAAGAAAGAGTATGTGGCAATTCAGAATAGCTAGCGAAGGCCTAAGGAAATAGAAAATTAGTACGGGAAAGTATGTGCCATTCTGTAGCACCATTGGGTTTTCTTTTTGCTTGGTGAAGGGCTGAAACAGACGAAGAAATCAGGCATCTTCTTGAGTTACTGGAAACTGCCTAATGAAAACCAATTAATGCTTTTCTAAAATATAAGGAAAGGAAGTGTTTCATTTAATTACCTTGTCTATTTAATAATTATTTTCTACTTAATGTTTTCTTTGTTATATTTTGTTGTACAAGGTTCTCTGGTACAATGTATTGTTTATTATTCTATACCCAAAAATAACCACATTTCTGTGATTTATAAAATGTATTAACATTAAAAATATAATGAATAGTTGTGAGCTTTTATTCTTCTTTCTTTAATTATATAATAGAATTTTGAGAAGTGCAAAAGACTGTTTTCTCGAGGCAGCATACAGTGCTCCTACGCGACCGCTTTTGTGAAATAGGTGCGCCCACCGGAATGTTAAGACAAAATCTAAGCCAATGTAATGTCAAACTCTGCATCTTCTGATTTTTCACCACTTGACACTTTTTCTGACAGTATATTTGCCCGTGGTAAAGCATAACACATTTCCATTAAAAGTGGATTTATTACTTGTTTTGCTGAGGTCAATATTGCCTCAGTAAAACAAGTTTAGAAAGTAATTGTAACATTTTAGTTTTAGGAATTGATTGTTTTATGATTGATTTCTTGAAGTCATAAAATAGCTGGATCATATTTATTTTGTAATAATTTTAAATATTCAATTAGGTGTAAAATCCATGTATGTTCCATTGAGATATATTGTTTAAATAGCTTGAGTTAGAAATAATTATGTATGTGAAGAGAGAAGATTATATTATCAAGGGAATATGTTCTAATATAGGTTGTATAGATTAAATCTATTTAAATTATACTTCTGTAGTTTCTGTATCTGTATCCTCTAACTGTTCATTTGCTTCTTTTGGTCTACCTGTTACTCTTTTCTTGATCTTATTTCCTAACAATAGTTAAATATTACATGAGTGAAAATTGATGGACGTTTTCGATTACTGATGTATTGCAGTCAAGATCTTCTCATGGATCTTTCACTGCAATGTGACAGGAATTTCCAATTGAGTTGGAGGACATTTATAAATACTTCCACTATAGATCGAATAGAAGAGGTAAGAAAAAATGTAATTAATTATTGAAACAAGTAGAAAACTAAACAAAATCATTACTTTAATGTGAATTTATACGATTTCGTACCTTGAAGGATAATAGCTTTCGTGATTCTCAACTATAGTTTATTTTATAATGAATTTTGAAAGAAATTTCTTACATCTCAAAATGTTTAATAGTAGATACAAGAAACAGACTCGTGGCAGCTCTTGCTCAGCGTGCTCGGTTTCCACTACGCGGCCCCGGGTTCGATTCCCGGCCGCAGCAAGACCATTGTGTTCGTTTTCCTTACAATGTCCAAGTATATGTTGCCGTGTGACAATGAGACAATTCACTTCTCAGGTTGATAAGACCGGAATACGGCGTGGGGATATGTACGTGCTAACCACACGTACCCCCTTAACCCATGGCCGCGAGGCAGGGACGTCGCCGGTAGACCTGAACGGGCTGTCACGTGGAGTACATACATACATACATACAAATATTAAAAAAAGAATTGAACGTGTGTGTGTGTGTATATATATATATATATATATATATATATATATATATATTGTTAAAAAATGTGTCTTCTCTTTCGTATTTTTTATTTAAATTTGTATCTGAATGTTATTTGAAATAACACTTGAAAACAAGTCAGAGTAGTCGCACCTGTTAATCTTAACAGAACTCAGTAGAATGTACTTCGTATAATAATTGTATACAATATTCCAGTTTTCTCTAGACGAAGAAGAGTTTTTTCGTCGAATCACCTTTGGTGGAACATACAGAGATGAAGTTTTCAAGCGCATTTTGACAGAGGAAGGTATATGTTTTTCTTTCAACATGCTTCCTAGAGAATCATTATTTCCGAAAAACACGTAAGTAAAACCTTTCCTCATTATTAGCTTTGTTCTTAAAAACTTCCAGGGTATTTTAAAGTAATTATCGTTCTAGATTCCACGCTACAAGGAAGTATCTAAATTACGAGAAAGTTAAAGTTCAATGGAGTATTGTGGATGGATACCAACCAAACGCCGATCTCGAGGCGTATCCCTACAGGGGAGTTGGCGCTGGAAAAGATGCAGGCATCCAAATCCGCCTAGAAATTTCACATATTGATTATTTCTGCAAATTCATGACTGAAGGACTCAAGGTATTTGTTAAACTATTAGCACAAAAAACAGCACATGCTTTCTCGCCCTTAGTAACGGTTACGTAACAGCAATTTCTGTGTGCACTTCTCAGTCAATGGGCGCTGGCAACAATACGCGCATGCGGCAATGGGCGCTAGCAACAACTGAGGAGTCTTTTTTCAAAACCCGATAAATTCAAATAGGTTATACATAGTTTAGGCATTTTTGAGCCATTTCATTATCCCTCAAATTGGGTTTTAATAACACTCGATAAATTCCATTGTAAACTAAAACTTTAAACATTGAAAACTTCAAGATTTTAGCAAAAACTGATATAAATGCATTCTTAAAATTTGTTTTACGAAAAAATACCTTTTGCATTTATCGAGTTTTGAAAAATCGCTCCGCAATTGGCACAGGTTTTCTGATCAGTTTTTGTTAAACACGCCATTCTTGCCGCCAACTTCTTCTGTTTTCATTGTTGTGGTTTCAAATAAAGACTTACAAACAAACAAAACCCTAATTAGTCTCTTCATAAAATTAATGTCTTCAAACCGAAATTAATTATAAATGCCTCGAAAAGCAGTAAACCCGAAAAATCACTAAAATGTTTAGTTTTTGCTGCCTACTCGCTTTCAAAAGCTGTTCCAACTTCGTAAGTTCGTTTTTTAATAGGTTAAAATAATATGAAATAGTAAATAAACGAACACTACAAGCTGCGGCAGCATAACTTCCTTTTCAAAAACTTAATAAAACCTACTGTATGATTCAGAAAACTTTTTTGTTTTTTATAATCCAGGCACATACCATAAGTTTTTTTTTCACATAGAAGATCAAATCAGGTATGTGATGTCCCCCATTCTCTATACATTTAGTGCATCGATTTCTGGCGTTTAACGTGACTCTTGTCAGCATATCAAGCGTTATGATGGCAACTTCTTCCTAGATGTTGGTCTTCAAATCTTGTAGGATCGTTGGACAAGGCACATAAACACGGAAATTCAAAAAAAAAAAAATAGAAAAGAATTACAAAGGGTCAAATCGGGAGAGCGGGCCGGCCACTGCAAATCGCCCCTAAGTGAGATGAGGCGCTCCAAGCATTCCCTCAATATAGCCAGTGCTCTTGAAGTGTGTGCCGTGGCACCGTCTTGTAGGGACCCAACGTCCCCTAAGTCCAACTCATCTAGCTGTAGGTACATACCGACCCGAATTCACTGTAACTGACTTCATTTTCCTCAAAGAATCAGAAACCAATAATTCCATCTGAGGAAATTGCTCGCCACACTTTGACTTTAGATGAATGCAAAGGCATTTGAGGATTGGTGTTAGCCAAGTAGCTCATGTTTTGTTTGTTGACGGATCCACACAAATGAAAACGGGGTTCATCACTAGAAAAACAATAGCGTTCTCAGGAACGACTTCGAAAAGAACCTCACACGCATTCCTCCGACAATTTAAGTCACGTTCAAAAAGTTCTTGCACAATAGTCATCTTGTAAGGATGGAAATAAAGATCATAATTACGAATTCTCCTCACAGAACGGTCGGGAAGTCCAAGGGCATACGCATGTTTGCGCACAGAACGCAGTGGCGATCGCAACACTGAAGCTCTCATTGCCTCAAAGTTCTCAGGTGTACTAATGGGCCGAGGGACTCCAGTTCTTCGTCTTGTCTTGCACTTAGTCTGAACGTAGTGGCCCATGTAATAATTGATTTTCGGTCCGGGACAGAGGCCAAAGGGGATAAATTAATTCCGAAAGGCGCGCTGGGTTGCGATCACAGAACATCCGATTGAAAGGTACGCTCCTCACTGTTTCAACGCATGATGGCGACTGAACTGTGTTCCCGGTTGCCGCACAAAACATTATAGTACCTCCTCACGAACGAGACCTCCATCACTCCGCTATCAACCACTCAGACATCAACCGACTGAATAGCGTGCATTTCAAAAAAAGGACATTATGCTGCCGCACGCTGTATTATAAACATTTTTTTTATTTTCAGCACATCGAACAGACAAGCAAGGATAATTTCACAAATGAATTAAACATTCATAACTAAATGCCATCCAATATATGAATGCATTCGAAACTACGATATCTTTTCTTTATGTATATATTGTGATATAACACACGTTGGGGGCCTAATTATGTGCTGAATCTAAGCCGATGTGTAAGGGAAAACTACCATCACACATAAGGTGCGTCAGTCAATTTCAGATAGCAAGGGACACACGCTAAATTTGTTTATAGGGCGTCAATCGTGCCTCTTACCTGCTGTTGAGGCAGCGAATATAGCTTCAGATTAATGTAGCTGGGAGAGCTATGAATTGGGTTATGGCGAAACGAACATTCTGGAAAACGCTCGCTCGCTCGATCTCTGAAAAGGTACAATGTACCCCTCTTATTAGAAGATTATATGAAGGAATAAGCAACCATTGAATAAATCGTTCACCTTTTTAGCTGTTTTCTCACAGAAAAACAACCTCCTTTTTTGTTAATTTTTCTCCAACAAGTTTCGATCGCTTCCCGCTTAAAATGCGGTTATTCTTTGGCAGGCGACACTAGTACCAACTTTGAGAGCTTAACCTGTTCTCATGAAACGTTAATGCACGCTCATTGCAACTTGTTTCCGGTGCGAAAAACAACTGCAGGAAAGTTCCTGTTTCGGCGTTTGAATTTGGTGACAATGCTGTTATAGGTTAAAAACGGAAATCTCCATGCCGTTATATAGCGTTTTGCGGCAAGGACCCAATAGGAAAGGGAATCAAGTAGGACCTGGCGAAGAGATGCTGAACTAACAAGCCAAATCTATTCCAAGACACTCAAGAGCAAAGAAGTTTGTCCGCGCACTTTTCTGTAACCAGCACGCAGGTTTTGGGGGAAATTTTCCGACGCGGTACGTTTAAAATGAAAATTCTGAGCTGGTAATTAAGGCCAAAGAATGTTATTAAAAACCAATCTCCCGCCACGGCGCCAAATTTTAATCATTTTTTGATGCCAATGTGCTAACACTTTCTGCCATCCGGCCACCGACATTGATCATATGAGGGGTGAGCGCTCTTGATCGAAGAATTGCATTCTGTTTACTAACTAGTACAATAATGCACAGAGACTGAGATTTTTTTGAAGTACAAAACGTCGAAGTCACGGGAACACAGTTTATTCTAAGAAAAAAGTTTGGAAATGGAGATGAACACACTTACAGAATGGTGGTGACAGTGGCGTTGCTACCTCACTTCTAGGGGATTATACGTCCGTTGCCGGTCAGTCCCGGCGGGAAAAGGTCCGCCAAGATGCTGTTGAAGAGGCCCCGTAGACGGCAGGAAAAGTCTGGCTCCCGGTGTCCGCACCAGGTGAGCCGACAGCCGTCCGCAGCCACCTGCGAAGTGACGTGTAGTAATTTCGTTGTGCGAGTCCCAGGTCCTCAAACGTCGCCTTGACCACGTTTACGCAACTGAATGATTGTACCGCACACCCTTCCTGATATGTTTCGGATGTTTTATTAGTACATAATTTTTGTTTAGTTGAAGGAAGACCTCGAAAACAATTCGAATTTTTGCAATTTTCGAAAAATCAGGGTTTTTAACGAAGATGTGACCTGCACCATTCTCATAACCGTTCATTACGCTATACGACCACAATATAATAAAATTTTAAAAAATTAATAATAAAATTTAATAAAAGAATTTGGTATCATTTTTTTGAAAATGTTCAAGATGTTTCATGTATGGTCTGTCTGTATTTGGCGTAATAGCCCGTTGCGGGCCAGGGCCTACCAGCAGCGCCCCGGCCCTGCGGCCCTGGGTTAAGGAATACGTGTGGTTAGCACATAGACATCCCCAAGCCGTATTCTGGTCTTTTCAACCTGAGAAGTGAGTTTTCTCATCGTCAAGCAGCAACATATACTGAGACATTGCAAGGAAAACGCATACTATAATAATAATAATAATAATAATAATAATAATAATAATAACTATAATAATAAGCAAATTGTTCTGCCTGAACTTGACTCTGACCACAATCCTGTAATTTAAGTTCTAGGAGCAACAAATACTGCAACCACCAATGAGCATCCCGAAAGTACTTATGTAGGTCGTGTGAACTGGCAAAAATTTAAAGAACAAATGGATCTAAATCTTATATTTCCTAAAAACATTAAAACAACAACAGATTTAGACAAAGAAATAGTAACTTTCACAGAGACTATACAAAAATCAATTAAATTATCAACCGTACCTTACAGAGTAATAATTACTAAAAACTAAAAATGCATTCCCACTAAAATACTAAACTTAATCAAAAGTAAAAATTAGACGCCTATGGCAAAACGCAAGAAGATCAGAAATTAAAACCAAGCTAAACAAACTTTCAAAAATACGAGTAGTTAAACTTATCGTAGTTAAACTTAAACTACAAGACTACAAAATCAACGAATTTCAAAAAATAATCAAACAAATTAACCCAAACAGTAGACTATTATGGACCACAGTTAAAAAACTGTGTAAAAATAAATCTATCATACCATCCTTAAAATACAATGGCTCAAATCTACTCACCGATTCCGACAAAGCCAAGGCCATAGCTGAACATTTCAAAAACACATTCACACCTAATCCTATTTCAGATATAAACTCATTCAATCATATTATTAACAATTTTCAGCAAACAGTACAAACAGTACCAATAGCAACTTCATTTATTTCCCCTCAGAAACCTCCAAAAATATCACTCAGATTAAAACAAAAAATATCAACCGATTATGACAATATCTCCAACAAAACACTTAAAGAATTAAGCAAAAAAATCAATAGCCGCACTAACTGAACTATTTAATGCGGCTCTAAGACTACAATATTTTCTTCAAAGTTGGAAAACAGCTATAATTTTACCCTTCTGCAAACCAGGAAAAGATGCAAGAAACCCGTCAAATTACAGACCAATTAGCCTTCTTCCATCCATCGCTAAACTTTTCGAAAAATTACTGCTAAGTAATTAAAGTAAACCGTAGTAGACTAATAGTAGACTAATTAAATTTATTAAAAAAACAACAACACATAACCTGACTTTCAATTTGGTTTCCGATCCAAATATTCAACTAACCACCAACTACTGCGCCTAACCGAATCTATAGCCACAGCATTCCATCAATGAAAACACTAGCCATCTTCTTAGATATAGTAAAGGCCATCGACACTGTTTGGCATACTGGTCTCCTGTACAAGTTACAACAACTAGGAACTCCAGAATATCTATTCAATATCATTCTTAGCTTTCTGACCAACAGAAATTTTAAAGTTAAAATAAACTACACACTTTCAACACAACATACAATAGATTCAGGGGTCCCACAAGCATCTTATCTTTCAACATTTTCATGTACTTTAACATTTTTATCATATATTTTTACTGTATTTACATTTTTTCCAAACGTATTTAAGAATTGCTTTTGTTTTGTTTCATGGGTACATGCAAACAAGTAATCATTGTTTCAAATATATGTATTTTTCTCATATTAAGAAAATCGATGCTATTTCCCTAAAAACAATTTCCCATATGAAAAATTGTGTTTACATTGTGTTTTGAAACATACTGCATCAGAAACAACAAAAAAATTAACTTAAACAAAATTTTGTTGCATGGTGTAATCTACAAATCAATAATTAGACCCTCGCTAACCTATGCAAGCCCCGTTTGGATAAAAGCAGCCAACAGCCACATTAACAAACTCCTAATTTTCCAAAATAAGTGTCTCAGAAAAATAACCAAAGCTCCGTGATTTATTAGTAACGACCAACTGCACAGAGAACTAAAATAGAATCTTTTCAAGACTACATAATCAAAATTTCAAAAAACTTTTATTAATTACTACCAGAATCGCCAGCTACAGCAACTTACCATTTAGGTACAATTACAGCCAACCACGGAGAATTCATTCACGCTACCCTAAAGACATTTTCAAGCCTCCTTAAGTAACTGAAAATATAAACTGTTGCTCTCTCTCTCTCTCTCTCTTTATTACACTCTCGCACACACAACAACACCAACTCTTTTTTTTTTCTAACAAACTTCTACAGAAAGAATACTGACAGACCTGAGGATGGTTCATCCTAAAACGTTATGTAATCTTATGTAAACGCCCTTGAAAGGCAGAAATGCCGAACAAGAAGAAATAAAATTAAAAAAATAAATAAATAATCTTGCCCGACCAGGAATCGAACCCGGGGTCGCATCATAGAAAGCGAGCATATTGACCAATGAGCTAAACCGGGAGGGCCTCATGTATAGTCCGCCCTCAAATTAAATTTATATTTGTTTCAAATTGAAGGAGCCGCAACGTCAGCCAGATCGATTGGGAAATATTAATTTTGGAGAAAATCGGCTGGGGTCGAAAAATATCCGGAGAATTACCTGTCACCAATGGTCTGCGACAAGGATATGCAATCGCTCCCACACTCTTCAAAGTACATCTCGTACATCTAACGTCTGCCCTCAAGAAATGGAGGTGAATTTGCGCGAATGTGAGAGTTTCAACCAGAACTTATAAACAGTTTACTTTGATATTTGCTGACACCCTATTGCTAATGACAGAAGATGAAGATGATATTCATTACATGTGAGAAATCTGTTTGAATAACGCCAGAGGTTGGGGCTAAGAATAACAATATTAATAACAATTCTCTAAAACTGAATATATTGTAGGTGACAATGTAAACAGAATTTGATGTTATAAGGTTGAATTATTAAAGAAATTGATAGTTTTAAGTCTCTTGTAGTAACACCTACCAAAAACAGTAAAAGAGAAGCTGAAATTATTGAAAGAATAAGAAAATGTAAACAAGTTACAAAACACTGCCCAACACGTTATTCAGCACACAAATTAAACCCTGCACGAAGATAAAGATGTACAAGTCTACTAAAGCATTGTCGCCTATGGAGCAGAAGTGTGGACAAGAACAGATCAACTGAAGAAACGTGGTACTACCACAGCACATATTTTCTAGTATTATTGGAAAACAGCTACGTATTATTGAAATATTGTTATTTCTCGCTACTAACACCTCAGTTATTATTTAAAAACTTCCAGTTCTACCAATTCAAACAAAGCGCCTGTGATACATATCTGCATTCATTTCAACAGTCAGGTCCAGCAATCATTTCTAACTCTTACAAATGAAACAAACTGGAAAAAAATGGGGAACATTCATGCAAAAAACATGTCCATCGGAAAATTGCAGCATACTATTAGCACTGCAGTAATACGTCATCCTGAGCGGCATCTTCTGACCTGACAACAGGGGTAGGAACAAAAGTAAATATATCCCTAATAAATTTACTTGTAAACCTATTCATACAAAATCCAATATGTCCACAGCGTTGTTGCAAGTAATGAAGAAACACGTTCATATAATCAATAAGACGCAAGTAAGAAGATTCACGATTACATGACTGCTCATGCTGCATGGTTCATTCCATCTTCACCAACAGCCTCCCATTTTATTTAACCTTTTTAGAGACCGAGTTTTTTTCCTTCTGCACTCCGTGCGGTACCGACTTTTTAAATAGACGAATTTGCTTGACCCCAGTGGAGGTTTAACTGAGGCGAGTGATGACAGCTACCCCCAAGTGTTGAAAGTCCTTGTTGATAGAGATTTAAAGGGATTGACTGAGTAAAACAGTATCAACTTTTCCTCTCCAAAATCAAGTAATATTGTTTTTGAGCAATGATCTTTTTTCATTTTTTCTAATATTTTTCAATTCTTTTCTCCACCCACCCCGCCTGCGCAACGAAGTTTTCTGCATTGATGTTTAAAATGTCTTTATATTTAGAATGTTTCAGAATTTAAAAAAATATTTCCCACTTGCAAAGAGGTAACCTACAGGAATACTTTATGAAAATTAATTACAAAGTTGGAATTTGAAGAAATTATTATACTTTCAAAAAAAAATATTTTCAAAATATTTAAAGTAGCTTTTTAGGTTAATGGATATATATAAAACTATTAAAAGTACGATTTTTCCAATTTTTCAAAGTGTTTTGGGAAAGTAAAAATATGAAAAATCATTTCTAAAAATGAAAAAGTATTTGATTTTCCTAAATTTTATTTTAATTGCGTAAGAAATGTATTTCGTTCACCGTGGATAAAGCTAAATCCTAGTGATTTAGTATCTTGAACGGAATCAATTCACGAAGATGGACAGCTTGATCGGAGCTGAAAATGTTTAATTATATTGGCTTGGATCATCTTCCAGACTGGACGCAGATGCACAGTCACTGTCACTGTGCAAAAATTAACTCAATTTCACGTGTTAGCGATTGTTCTCGACGAGTCAATTTTTACTTCAAAAAGCACACGACCCAAGCGCAAGCAGCAAACTCTTAGCAGAATACGACTGCGATCGCCCAAGTGAGAAGCGTGGGCCGAGGCGGGTTTGTTATGACTGGGGGGGTGACAGGAGATAGTAGACAGTGAAGCGCTACATATAAGTACAAGGGCATAAGAAGAAGGCGCCCTAAACAACAGAAAAGCTTTGATAAACTGACGAGATATTTATATGGAACCACGTCGTTGGTTTATGCCAATACAATAAAATATTAAGGACATTGCAAATAATACAATACAATACATAACAAAATATGAAAATAATATATTTATTTCACTGATAGAAACTTGATTTTACCCTGTTGTTATCTGCTACTGTAGAAAAATATCTTTCTAGTACAATTTAATTATTACATACGAAGTTATAATAAAATATCATGGAACAAATTTGTGAAAGTTTGCATGCCATAACGAAACCCAATTTACGTTACAAATTGCAAACAGAAATCATCTCTTTTGTTCTTACTGTGGTATGTGATCTTATTATGATTTTATTGCCGTTAAAGCGGCGTCTCCAGGCCAATATTGAATGGCGATCAACATTCTCGTAAGTTTCTCAAGCTGCGGCGCACTGTAGAAGCATGAAAATACAGAGCAGCCCACGCTCCCTTTCGCGTCTCAAGACCGTACTCCGTCAACACATCCCCGCCGGATGGCGTAGGCCGGAGCGCCGAACGTGAGAATCGCCGCGCCGCTGCTTGTCACCCGTCAACAAGCGATAGATAAGAGCCGTCGCACGCCTCCGGAGGTCAAGCGAAAAAGATCCCATTGGTACCGCTGGGTTGAAATGCTTTGGGAAACCTCTTTCCCATTAGTCTTTAAAAGGTTAATACAAGATTGGGACTTCAAGGGACACAAAAACTTTGAGTAGTACACGCAATAACGTACAGAACATCAGGAATGTGAAGGGAATTATTATGCAGAAAACAATAAAAGGGAAGAAGATTCATGCAGTCTAAGTTTTCCCAGACCAATATTTTAGATTTAATTAAAATCCTGCTTTGACCCTTTAAAAACTTGGCCGAAACAATGGTGCCATCGATGTCAAAAGAAAATTTCGTCACAACAAGAGTCGATTAATATCAATGTTGATTGCAAAGTTTTCTTCAATATTTTTTTTCATCAAATTTGCCTTCAAGTACAAGCCAAACATTGCTGCATTACCACCATCTGCAGGTGCAGCGTCTACCATCAGATCCAGCAGTGGCTAGGCGTCGAAAAAACCTGAAGATTGGGAATGGAAAAGAACTAAACATGGCCTTGCAAATGTGACAACTTTGTTACCACCCGCACCTTCAGCTTGATTGAAAGTTTTTTCATGCAAATGCACCAAGAACTGTCAAAAAAATTGTGACTGCAAGAAGGCAGGGTTTAAATGCTCTAACTTAAGCCTCAATTGCGAGAAGCGTTGTGACAATATGACAGTGGTTTTCTGAAGATGACCTAGAGGATGAATTACAATTGAAGAGTGAGATTAAGCCAGATTTTCCAACCTATGGAACTGACGAAGAAGTGGAAGTGGAGCAGGACATTCCACAAGTTAATAGTTATACCAAACATGAAGATATTATACAATACAAAATGCTGAGAGTAATAAAATTCCATTCTCTATTTCTATGTAACAACAGCCGTCAATGTTCAATAACCGTCATATTTAGTAGCAGGCAACTATATTGCTTACAGCTAATTATAATTACGTATAGGAGTTGGAGAGTTAGTGAGAGAGGCTAAGTGATGTGCCATTCTTACAGTAACATCCAAGTAATTTTTTCCTTTGAGTTCGACACGCGGTAGCGGCGCAATCTGTTCATCAGACAAATAACCTCTAAATCCTAAAATTGTATAATCTTTCATTTCATATAAGGTCAATATTCACGAAAAATGCGTAGTTTCTGAGTTACATTGTGGTAAAATGGGATGAATCAAATATAATATGGGATGTATCAATATACAAAATTGGTATATATTAGTGAAATAGGCGTAATGGCCACTATAAAATTCGCATATAATACTCATTATGTGTCAAAATGATAAAGTAACTGAAAATATGTTTCCTATTGAAGAAGAGAAATAGGCTAATGCGCAGATGTCCCTTTTGTGAACGATTTCTTGTAACTCAAAAGATCGGAATATAATGTTGGAATACAAAAAAAAATTCAATGTTGTGGCTTAGTTTAAGATTTAATAAAATTGATTATATCCGTAAATATTGAAAACTAAAGAAATATATATCAGGGTTTGATAACACTAAACTAATAATCCCTACCCCCAGGAACACAGTTTAACACTGCGTCATAACTCCTCGTTCTTTAGCGTTTGCATAATTTATGGACGACATTTGGGCCAACATGTTTTCCACCTGTTGTTGAAATATAATTTGGTGTATGTTTTCGGGCATTATTTGTGTCACATAACAGTGGCCTGTGTTGAACTTTCGTTTTTTGTAATATTGTGATTTTTTCTTTGTAGGTACAAATTCATGGCGTAGCGGATTTTCCACGTCCAGACCAGCATTCTTTCGTTGTGCCGTTAAATAGCGTTATGCGCGTCACTGTATCACCTTCCGAGGTAACAAGAACTCATATATTTAATTACATAACACAAAATGAATCACGAATCAGTACACGCAAACAAGAAACATTCAACGTTATGTTATTGATGAACAATTTATCAATTGATCTTACAAACTATGGTGCTATAACAGCACATACTTTCTCGTATTAATTCTAAATTTACACTTTTCCAAAATTCAGAGTTTAGCGAAAAATGAGACTCTATGCGTCCCTTCTTTCATGCATGAAAACAATTTGGAACGCGTTTTAAGAATATAATTTTTTTAGAAATTGCTTTGTTAGAACTTTAAATTTTACTTTCCAGTATACATGCGTATATACGGAGTAATATACGCAATATAGGGAAAGTTATGCAATGCTGCGCGAAAAAATGGCGAATTTTCGGCAGAGTGATAACGAAAAAGTGGATAAAACCAGTTGCTAAATTAAGAAAAATTAATGGTGCTACAGAATGGCACAGACATTCCCGTATTAGTTTTCTATTTCCTTGGGTCTGGGCTAGCTATTCGGAATTGCCATACGCTCTTGTTAGCTGCCAACTATCGCCGCCCAAAGTACAGATTTGACATTTTCTTACCTTTTCGATTTCCTAATGGTAGAATGAAAATATTAATATTAGAATATTAAAGAACACAAAAACCTCGTCCTAAATGGCAATTTTCTTTTAGAAATTTGTAGCCGTTTTTAAGAAAATGGCGTTTAAGCGCTACAAAAAATGCGAACTTTTAAGCTCTTTTTCTCAGAATTTTTTTTTAGTTTTGAAAACATTTGATTTGAAGTTATTTAAAGCACTTACACTTACAAATATAAAAATTTTTACAAATTGCTGGTAATGTGTATATTAAAGACGTGAGAGATTTTTCAAAAAAATACCTTTGTGTAATTTTTGAATAAAGCAAAATAATACCTCATAATGAACTTTACGTCATATTAAAGAATACAATTAGCACTATCTGTTCCCAAAGTTGGAAGAAAAAAATTGGAGCCATGTATGAGAAAATTACGTTTTAGCGTTTCTGAAAATGCAAAATTTTGAGCTAGTTTTCACAGGAAACTGTCGAGTTTTCCAGAAATTTTATTTGACATTATTTAAAGTACATGTAGTCATTAATATAATAACGTCAACAAATCACCGCCAATGTTAACGACGTGTGAGAAGTAAAAAAATTACATTTTTGAAATTTTGAAGAGAAAAAACCAAAGGATTGGGCAATATGGCGTTTATGCCATCTCTGAGTACATGAAGCACTATCCCTACCAAAAGTTTGAAGAAAAATTTGAAGCCATTTTTGAGAAAAATCTTGTTTGTTTTTTTTAATTTTCTAAAATTGCACATATTGCACGCAATATTGTCAGAAAACTAGGAAAATTTTCAAAAATATGTGCATGACCTCAATGAAAGAACTTACAATGGAAAGCAAATTTTATTTGATCGGAAAAGCTCTATCGCTAATTCTGTAGTTGAAGGAAGAGGCCGAAAAAATGCAAACTTTTGCAATTTTCGAAAATTCCGAGTTAACCGCGAAAATCGGACGCATGCCACCTTCATAAGTGTATTTTACTCTATTCTTACATGAAATTTAAAGAAAAAATTTGGAGTCTTTCTTGAGAAAATTTTGAAAATGTCCAGGGGGCTTCATGTAAAGTACCCCCAAATTTTATAGAATCTTTTTCAAAATCTCCAAGCTTTGACTCGAGTCAGATTGACAGGGGTTTCTTCAATTTGAAAAAATTCCTACGTATGGTGTAGATGCTAGTAGTGTTCACAGATGGACGGACGAACGGAGTGACGAACGGACTTTTTGAAAAAAACACTTTTTCGGTATCAGAGGAACCCAAAGCGTGTATTTCCGTTAATATCTCGAAATCGATTTTCCGCAGCATTACATAACTTTCCCTATATTACGTAGATTACTCCGTATATACGTACGTATACGGGAAAGTAATAAGCGATAAACGTTTTGAGATACAAAAAGCTCCAATCAGGGTGGTGCATGAATATTATCAGAAGTTATTATATGAAAGAAATTATTATAACCAACACTATTGGTTTTAATTTCACGAGTGGAATAATTCAAGAAATGTTCAAGATAAAGACACTTCCCCACAGCGACGGCAACAGCGCCTAGAAAAATATATACTTTGCCTTATTCAGATTCTGGCAGATGCGAGCATGAGAGAGCGATACTCCGTGGGGGAACGCCAATGCTACTTTCCTGGAGAAAAGCCCCTCCGTTTCTTTCTACATTACACGCAGTCTAACTGCAGGTTGGAATGCCTCGCCAACTTCACTTTGAGCGAATGTGGATGCGTTCCATTCTACATGCCTCGTAAGTAAGCTAATTCTGAAAGTTTTTTTTCTAATACTTATGTGCAAAGGAAGTTATCTAATTATAAAGTAGAACAGCGAATGAATTCAAATTTCTCACACAAGATTTCACATATGTAATGTTTCAAATATTAGTACAAGCTGAACCCATTAGAAAAATTCCATTAATAACTCTACTGATGACACGGAATTCTTTGCAGAAAAGAAATAAAATGTAGTACGATTTCAGTTGTTTCAAAATGGCTTCAGTAGTAGTAGTAGTAGTATGGCTAGTTATATTACACTCTAGGGTGTCTCTAGGATCCCACACTCCATATCTAAACGTGTAGTCTTCATTACTGTATTCTCTTTTCACCATTGCCAATTCTTCTCCTTCTCCCCATGTAGGTCTAGGTCTTCCTCTTCTTCGATAGGTACCTGGTTACCGTTTCCACAATATTTTTTG
Organism: Acheta domesticus; assembly: GCA_031308135.1. Taxonomy (NCBI): domain Eukaryota; kingdom Metazoa; phylum Arthropoda; class Insecta; order Orthoptera; family Gryllidae; genus Acheta; species Acheta domesticus. The sequence continues at coordinate 78,709,951 of JAHLJT010002406.1, read as the reverse complement.
CCAACGTTCTTCGTTCATTCTTTGCATATGTCCATTCCATTTTAGTCTTTTCATTTCTATGATGTCAGTTATATTAAAACTTACTTCCGCTTACGTTTAATGTCTTCGTTCTTAACTTCATGCATTAAAGTCAGTACGCAACTTCGGCGCCAGAAGTCCATTTCCATTGCTGTCCATTGGTTTTTTGCTCTTTTTTGTTATTTCCCAAACCTCAGACCAAGGCCATCTAGAACAGTATATTAGAAGGACTGAACCAATGTGAATGTCACGTGATCTGACATAATCGGTGGCTGAACATTTATCGTTTTCGCATATACTCTTGTCAACGAGCTAGAATATTCTAGCTATTTGGCCATTGTAGGATAAGTTTAGATGCGAACGTATATTTTAATAAATCAGTATTAATTGTGTGCATGGTCACCTGCAAAAAAATCCTTCGTCCATTATCTTAAAGTAAGCGGGGTATGTCTAATAGTATTAAGTGATTTAAGTATGTGGTGCAATTATCAAATATTTTATGTAATATGTTTTGTTGCTTGTACTTGGATGTTTGGTTATACTATTATACCCTGCATTTTTTTTCAGTGAATATTAGCAAATTATCTTTAAAGGAAGATATTTTGAGAATTAGGCAGGAGAGATATATGATAAAATATCAAGCCAGTGAAGTGTGCCATGCTGTTAATCGAATTATAATGGATCGACGGAACGCGTTTCAACTTTGAAATGTCCAAACAATCCTGCTCTGTGAGAGAAATGGGTGAAAAAATAAATAGGAAAGATTTTGTCCCCTCAGAGAACTTGTGTGTGTGTGTGTGTAAAACAATTCGACCAAAATTTATTCTCTACCAGAACAAGGCAGTAAGAGGAGATGGTGTCGAGATATTTACTAAACGAACGTATCCGACTATAGTGAACGATACATACCCTTCTATCATCGTGAAAAGGCCTATTACTTGACGAAGACTCGCCAAGTGTTCCAGATATTCATATCAGAAAATTTTGAAATAAAGTTCCTGAAGCATGAAAATCCAAGAACTTTATTGAAGGGCTTTGTGACACCGACAGACATTCGATTAACGGAAACACAGTTTGGAGTTTTGTACAAATCCTGCTAACATTAATGTTACTTAGTCTATGTTAAACATTTTATTAAATAAACACTGTACATTAGGAATGTTCAGTGATAAGTATAATGGTTTCAAGAAAGTAAAATGCGAGGTGAGAAAACTGAGTGCAAAATATTAAAGTCAATTTAAAGCGTCCAAAACAATTCTTATATATTTCTAATGTAATTTGTGTCTTTTGAATAATCTCATAAAGTCTTAGATAATCCACTAGAGTACTTTCTGAATAAAATATTGTTTTCCATCCTTTCTCTTCTTATTAAAAAAATAGGGGATAAGTCTAATGTGGTGTACTCCATGCCAAGTAATGACTGTCAACAGGTATACTTTGGGGTGACAAAGCAATATTTTTAAGTAGCATGAATTTCACTAACTTACCTATGAATATTTTACTGTTTCTTACAATATTATCAAACATTATATAGTATAATTACTAATACGGCCATCAGAAAAATATCTGGTAAGCGCATTACAACTAGATGTTAAGTTAATGCCTTATTTTACGTGGCCAGACTCGGGTCCATCAGGCCCGCTCTTCCGCCTGACCACGCAAATTTCTACTACTAACTTTCATATTAAATTGAAGTAGACAACTTGAAAAAATAGAGTGGGAAAAATATAAATAGAATTGTTATCATGGAGGTACTTAATCTCTTATTAGTATCAATGATGGTAGCAAAATTATTTTATGAATACGTAAAATTGCACATATTACTCGCAATATTGCGCGAAAACCACTAAAATTGTCAAAGAAATGTGCATGAAATTAAAGAAATAACCCACCATGAACAAATTTTATTTGGAGACAAAATCTCTAGCTGCAATTTTGTTGTTGGAGGAAGACGCCGAATAAAATTCAAACTTCCGCAATTTTCGAAGAGTTATCCGTGAAAATCGGACCTATGTCTCCTTAACAAGTGTATTTTATTCTACTCTTACAAGAAGTTTGAAGAAAAAAATGGAGTTGTTTTCGAGAAAATTTTGAAAATGTCCGGGCACTTCATGTAAAGTACCCCCGAAAATTAAAACATCGGCTTCAAATTCAAGGGGCCTCAGCCAGATCGATTGGAGAGTCTCAGTTTTGGAGAAAATCGTCTGAGCGGTTTATTCGCTAGCGTTGTTCACAGACAGACGGGCTGACTGACGTTTTGCTCCCAATCGGTTTTTTGGTATCAAGGACCCAGAAAACAGGAATTCTGGCTGCACCACGTTTTAGGAGATTTTTTTCCCTATTTAGCAACTGGATTTTTTCACATTTTTCGTTACCAGGGTATTGTAATAAGTTTTTCTGCCGAAAAACCGCAGTTTTTTCGCGCAGCATTACATAACTTTCCCCGTCCTAGTATACGTACGTATAGTATACGGGAAAGAAACAATCTTGAGAAAACCACCGTGATGCGACTAAAATGATACGCGACTTATGATACCCTCGTTTTTGAGATTAAGATTATGTAGAGAACTTTTGACCTTTAAAACAATAGACACATAAATATATTTTAAGCTTGAAGAGAAATCTCCTTTAAAAGTTGTTCCCAGCTGCTGACAGTGTAAGGAGGTGCATGGTACTTACTATGGCTTCATGAAGTCGTAGCCATGTAGTACTTACGCAATAGCGGAGAGTGTTACAAATATCTCAAGAACTAAAAGTGTTCGATAAAAATAGTTTGGAATGATTCAACACCATAAATTGAAAATGCAAATTTCACCATTTTTATTAAGTTATTTTTAGTAAGAGAGTATTTTAATTATGACCATAAAAAAGTGAAGAAAATCATAAAAAAGTTTGTATTAAACAATTCATTATCATCTGTGTTTTTCAGGAAATCTCTCTACATTGGTGTGTGGAGAACGCAAATTTTATTGCGTTAAAGATGCAGCATGTGAGTTCAATTAATTTTAAAATTTATTCTTCAACATTCAATTCAATTCAACGCTTAATGCTTCGGCTTGTAGGTCTGAGGTTTAATGCTTGAAGTAAATAAGTACTTTCAAATGATTGTAAATGTTGAGAGCTTACATCGAGATAATTCAATCTAGGAATCGTTTTTTCTACTATACGTCTTTATAACACATTACTAATACATGAAATAAAGAAGAGAGGTGATCGAAAATTGAATTCCTCTTAAACACTTACGGATATGTAAAGGGTACGTTATTTAAGGTATCAATGTGAAACAGTTTTAAAGATAAAAGGAATGATTTTATATTTTCTCGCGTACTACCTAGGTAGTTTGGAAAAAATTCTGTAATGTTTTCGCGAAAAATGGGTAATTTGTGACGCAAAAACTATTGTGACACCGACACCAAACCTAACACCGAATCAGGCCCAATCAATTACTAGGGGTGCTACAACGGAACACACGTTTCCGCATCATTAGAAACAGCTAATTAGCATTGAAATATTGCACTTTCTGCCCTACTAACATCTTAGCTACTATTTGAAAACATCCAATTCAACCAAGAAACGAACAACTCACTGTTTCCAACGCAGTGTCTTCAAACCAATGTGAATTCGACAACTGCATCAAAATATAATACAAACGTTTTCTAAACTTGTGTCGGAAAAAGAAGCCTGTTACCATACAGCTATCAACTCACAACAATGACACGTAATTCACAGAAATTCGCGACAACGGAAAGCAATTCAATTGTTGCATTCCCTGCATTGTCGATACTATTTATTTATTTACGTCAAAAACAGTTAAAAACTGTGTGTGACGAGCTATGGGGAGAAGTGAGCTAGCAATTTTTATTTCCAATATTTCAAAATAAATTATTTCTTTAAAGATTAATACGTAAATCTGTAAGAAAAGGTCGAATGTAAAAACGAACAAAGAAATAATGTACAAAATTGCGAATTCTAATTTACGACGCATCCTCTGTCTGAAGTGCAGTAAATGTGCATCGGGCTATTACGTTTGTCACGAAATTATAGAAAAACTACTCGTATTTTCAAAAAAATTAAGCGTGACCTTATTTGAAGATATATTTTTGATAAATACATTTCATGGAGAAAACCAGCTGCCTTCTATCGCCACCAAAAGTACATTTTTTGACATCTTAATTTTTCGTTTTCCTAATGGTAGAACAGAAATATTAATTTTAGAATATTAAAGAACACAAAAACCTCGTCCTAAATGGCAATTTTCTTTGAAAAATGTGTAGCCGTTTTTAAGAAAAATGGCGTTTAAGCGCTACTAAAAATGCGAAATTTAAAGCTCTTTAGCCACAGAAAATTTTAGAGTTTTTAAAAAACTTCATTTAAAGTCATTTGAAGCCCTTACATTCACAAATATAATAATGTGTACAAAGTGCTGGTAATGTGCATATTCAAGATGTGAGAAATCTTTCAAAAACATTACATTTGTGTAATTTTGAAAAAACAAAAAAATACCCCAAAATGAACTTTACGTCCATATTAAAGAGTGACAATTAGCACTATCCGTTTCAAAAGTTTGAAGACAAAATTTGGAGCCATTTATGAGCAAATGGCGTTTGAGCGTTCCTGAAAATGTGGAATTTTGAACTAGTTTTCAGAGAAAACAGTCGAGTTTTCGAGAAACTTCACTTGACATTATTTAAAGCGCATGCACTCATAAATATTATAATGAGAACAAATCGTCGCTAATGTAAATAATTAATAACTGTGAGAGAAGCCTAAAAAAATTACATCTTCATAATCTTTGAGAAAACAAAAGTATACAGCAATATGGCGTTTATGTCACCTCACAGAGTACGTTAAGCACTATCATTATCAAAAGTTCAAAGAAAAAATTTGGAGCAGTTTTTGAGAAAATCTTGTTTTCGTAATTTTGTAAAATTGCACATATTGCAGGCAATATTGGGTGAAAACTACTAAATTTTGTAAAAAATGTAGATGACCTTAACGAAGGAACCCACTTTGGAGAACAAATTTTATTTGAAGGAAAAATCTCGAGCTTCAGTTTTGTTGTAGAAAGACTCCGGAAAATTTCACTTTTGCAATTTTCGAAAATTCAGAGCTAACCGTGAAAATCGGTCCTATGCCACATTAATAGAGTATTCAACTCTATTCTTAAAAGAAAATTGTTTTTGAAGAAAAATTTGGAACCGTTTTTGAGAAAATTTTGAAAATGTCCGGGGGCATCATGTAAAGTACCCCAAATTTTGAAGAAAGTTTTTCAAAATAGCGGCACCTCGAGCGAAAGCAGATTGACCGGGAATATGTTTGGATGAAATCGTACCTGTAGTTTAGGCGCTAGAGTTGTTCACAGACACCGAACGGACGGACGGACGTTTTGCTTTCAATTCGTTTTTCGGTATCAAGAACCCACAAAACAGGGATTCCCTACACCACGTTTTAGGAGATTTTTACTTTCCCGTATACGGAGTAATGTACGTAGTATATGGAAAGTTACGTAATGCTGCGGAAATTCGATTTTGAGATTTTAACGTATATACACGTTTTGGGATCCCCTGATACCGAACAAGTGTATTTTTTAAAACGTCCGTCGGTCTGTCTGTCCGTCCGTCCGTCCGTTCGTCTGTCCGTCCGTTCATCTGTCCATCCGTTCGTCTGTCCTTCAGTCTGTGAACAACACTAGCGCCTAAATCATACGTGCGATTTCTTCCAAAATGAATATTCGCCGGTCTATCTGTGTCCACTCGATGCGCCGCGATTTTGAAAAACGTTCTTCAAAATTTGGGGGTAACTTTACATTAAGCTCCCCGCACACTTTCAAAATTTTCTCAAAAATGGCTCCAAATTTTTTCTTTAAATTTCATGTAATAATAGAGTAAAATACACTTACAAAGATGGTACCGGTCCTATTTGCACGGTTAACTCTGAATTTTCGAAAATTGCGAAAGTTAGAAGTTTTTTCGGCCAATTCCTAAAACTACGAAATTAATGACAGATTTTTCATTCAAATAAAATTTCTTGTAAAAAGTGAGTTATTTCATTAAAGTCATACACATTTTTTGGAAATTTTAGTAGATTTTGCAATATTGCATGCAATATTTGAAAGTTTAGAAAATTACAAAAATCAGATTTTCTCAAAAACGGCAAAAATTACAAAAATTTTTAGGGATAGTGCTAATTGCGACGTGAGATGACATTTACGCCTTATTGCTCTATTCTTTCGTTTTTTCAAAAATTGCAAAAATATAATTTTTTGCCTGGTCTCTCATGTCGCTAATATTTACATTAGTGGTGATTTGTCCACATTAATAAATTTGAGTTCATGTGCTTTAAATAATGTCAAGTAAAGTTTCTCGAAAACTCAAGCATTTTCTGTGAAAACTAGCTCAAAATCCCATATTGTCAGAAACGCTCATACGCCATTTTCTCATAAATGGCTGCAAATTTTTTCTTCAAACTTTTGGAACGGATAGTTTCAATTGCACTCTTTAATATGACAAAGTTCATTTTGAGGTATTTTTCTGGTTTTTCAACAATTACACAAATGTAATTTGTTTGAAAGATCTCTCACATATTTAATATACACATTACGAGCAATTTGTAAACATTATTTTATGTGTGAGTGTAAGTGCTTCAAATGAATTTTATTTTAAAACTCAAAAATTTTCTGTGAAAAACAGCCTCAAATTTCGCATTTTTATTATCTCTTAAACGCCATTTTCTTGAAAACGGCTCTAAATTTTTCAACGAAAATTGCCATTTAGGACAAGGTTTAACTGTTTTTTAATATTCTTAAAATAATAGTTTTGTCCTACTTTTAAGGAACCGAAAAAACTAATAAAAATGTCAAAAAAATTTAGTTTGGGCGGCGATAGATGGCAGCTGTCAAGAATATTGGCAAGTCCGAATAGGTAGCCGAGACCAAACGAAACAGGAAATTAATATGGAAGAGTCTTCTCTCAGGCTTCCTTTATACTATCTAAGGTCCCAATTTAATGAAAAATGTGCGGTTCTACAGAAAAAAAGGTTAAAGAAAATAAAAATTGCCCATTAACATAATCATAGTACCTTGGCCCGTTATCTGAGTTTATAGACAGTATACATCTAGACATTACATCAAAAGGGACTAGTTGTAAAGTCATTATATATATAATTCATACTGCTTTTATTAGAACATATAGCATAAATCTTAAAAGTTCACTACGCGTTTCGGACACACAGTCCTTCTTCAGGTGAAAGTCATAAATCAGAATCTACAATGAAAATAATAAATGCATTAGTCACACATTAAATGAGCAATAACATATTACATAAAAGTTGTACGGACCCAAACTAGTTCTTGATTATGTTCTCAATTAAACTAATAAACAAATTCCTACCAAACAATGAAAATCTAACATTTTCTTATAAACTTAACATAACCAGTGATGGTTTTACAAAAACGTCGTAACGGTTACATTTGGGAACAAACTTTATTCCAATTTTCTCAATGACATATCTATTAACTCCGTAAAATGATAATAAAGTCGTATATATAAATCTACATCTATATGGAGGATTTCAGCAAGAAATGTCGACTATATTAAGGGTCGACTGATCGCCTGGCATGAAATATTAAAGACACTATGACACCATTCACCTTGCATTTTGGAACTTACAACCTTGCTCCAGGAATGACTACGTCATATGTAATCTGATTGAATTTCATACACAAACATTTAGTAAATAATATTTTGCTTTGTCTGTTTACTAATGATTAACACACGCCCAAATAACTATACAGTGCAGTGTCGGCACGGATATCTCCAAACTTCTAGGCAGCGTGGTAGATCTTCACTGAGAGAGAACAGGTTGAAGTCGGCGTGGGAAAAAAATGAACGGAAAATTCGACTAGAAGGGGGGATAGGGGAGGTAGAGGGGAGAGAGGAGGGAGGAGAAGGATTTGGAACACTGGGTGAGGGGCTAAGGGAAAGGAAAGTATTTAGGGTAAAGAATTTGTTCCCATTTGCTATTACCTTAGGTCGAGAGCAGTATCGTATACCGTGTGAAAATATTGGATTCCGTTTGACAATTGAATGTTGGAGAGGTTCTAATATGCAAGGACTCCAATGCAAGTCTACCATAATAATTTTCTTCAATAGCTAGAATTTTTGGGTGATCATTATCTGTGATATGATGAAGCCTCCTCCTATGATCCGTGACTGAGTTCTGTTGTGACAGGGGGAGTTTATCATTCCTCATATGCTCCGCAATTCTAGTTTTTAGTTTACGCGACGTGGTACCAATTTATGATTAATTACACTTTAATTTATAAACTACATTAGATTTATCTAAAAATTGAATGGGATTTTTATTATTTTTTACAAACTTTGATTAATTGGTCTAAATACTAAATCTGTTTGATACTTGTTCTTGCAAATTTCTTTTAGCTGACGGGAAAGGGGACGTAAATAAGGCACAACAATACATGGATCCATTCTCTGTTGCGGCTTGCGTATCACCACAAAACTTCTATTTTTAATGTAATTTAACATTCTACATATATATTTCTTATATATCCCTATCGGGTACCCAACTTGTAATAAAGTTTTGAATATTTTTTTCCAAATTCTGTGCGTAAAAATTACTATGTGGAAGTTTAATACATCTATCTACTAAATTATATATTACGGCAATTTTTGTAGTCATCGGGTGATTAGAAAGAAAATTCAGAGTGAATCCAGAAAAGGACGGTTTGGTAAACCATTTAGTAATTCATTTGGATGTAGTTGTATCGAGGAACTTAATTTGACCATTACTTTCGCATTCTAAGGTGAATTGAATCCAGGGGTGATACTCATTAAATACATCTAGAACAGAATCAACTATACTACCATCAATAACCATAAACACATCATCAACATACCGACAATAGTACTTATTTTTATTGAATTTAGTACCCTGTCTTATCACAATTTCATACAGAACGCTACTGCAAGCGCCCCCTATCGGGAGGCCTTCTACCTGGTGGTAAATCTGATCATCAAATTTAAAGATATTATTTTCAATGAGTGACTAATGTATTTATTATTTTTATTGTAGATTCTGATTTATGACTTTCACCTGAAGAAGGACTGTGTGTCCGAAAACGCGTAGTGAACGTTTAAGATTTATGTATATGTACTAATAAATACAGTATGAATGATATAGTATAATGGCTTTACAACTAGTCCTTTAGATGTAATGTTTAGATGTATATTGTCTATAAACTCAGAAAATTGGCCAAGGTACTATGATTATGTTAATTGAAATATTATTAAAGAGACAGTAAATAACAACCAATCCAAGATTTGGTAAAAAATTGCGCATGTTTGACACAAAAATTGGCATAAAATATGCTTGATTTTGACAAATCGGACATGACCTTATTTGGACATCTGTATTTGATGAACAAAGTTTATCTTTTCTAAATATATCTTCATAATTGTAGTTGCAGAAGACGCCAAAAAAGTTTTGAATGTTTTCAATTTTCGAAAAATCACAGTTTTCAACCAATACGAAACCTGCGCCATTCTCTTAAACGTCCTTCAAACTATTCAACAACAAAATTTAATTAACATTGTTAACGCTCTAAATATCAGTTTCAAATTCAAGGGCCACGGCATCAGCCAGATCGATCAGGGAATATCTATTTTGGAGAAAATCTGCTGTGCGGTTTGGCCGCTAGCGTTTTTCCAGATAGACGTTTTGCCGTCAATCGGTATCAAGGAGCCATAAAACGTGGACTCCGGCTGCACCACTGTTTTATTTTCTAAATTTAGCACTAGATTAGTCAACTTTTTCATTACCAGGGTCCTGTAATAAGTGTTTTTTGCCGAGAATTTGCCGTTTTTTCGCGCATCATTACATATCTTTCTCTTCTTAAGACGTTTCTTCGTAAGCGCGTGTAACTAAAAATTGAAATGACCACAATTCTGTCATTATTCTACCGCAAAATATTTTGAAATACTCAACCATCTTTCGGCTTTAACATTAAAGTTCCAAAAAATCCACAACAGAAAAACAAACCTCGTTATAACGCCTCGTTATTCGTCGAACTCGTTATTTTCTGTGAAAAAGAGCTTCAAATTTTGAATTTACAGTAGCGCTTAAACGTCATTTCTGTAATAACGGGTACAAATTTTTCAAAGATAATTACCATTTAGGACGAGATTTTACAGTTCTTTAATAATTCTTAAACAATATTTTTGTTCAACTATCAGGAAACCGAAAAATTAAGAAAATGTAAAAAAAAGTATTTTGGATGGCAATAGATGGCAGCTGGCAAAAGTAAATCGCAAGTCCGAATAGCTATCTGAGACCAAACGAATTAGAAGACTAATACGGGAAAATCTGTGCCATTCTGTAGCACTAGTTAATTCCTACCACCTTCCTACTTTGTCTTAATCAAGTTCTCCTCTAGATTTTCATTTTAAGCGATGTGATACCATGACACACTTGTTTTCTTTTTGAGTTTATAAATATTTCATGTATTCAAAGATGAGGTGGATGTAGCTCATATCAATATATGCATGTATATTATAACACATAAACACATTTTTACACAAATTGTTGATTAGCAAATACTAACTTCTATTGATTTGCGAATGATTCTTCAGAGATCTGAATTCCATTATGAAATGTTTGCAGGGAAACTGGAGCAGATGCAAACAGGATTGCTGAAGTCTTCTAATCGTGTCGTGTTCCTGTTTGCAGAGCTGTACTCACATTCAGTACGATAGCCAGAGATCTCGAATTCCTATGGATGTAGAAAAAGTGTACAGTCTCCTAAATATGAGCCAGTATGTACTGCAAATGTAATTTTTCGAGAATACGGGCGCTAGAACAAGTGGGTCGGAGGAAAGTGGCGACAAACATGATAGTGAAGGAAACTAGTAATTGTTTATTGTTTATAATACTTGGATTACAAGTTTCAAACAATGTCATTGTTTTAGATAAAAACAATTAGCACTAACCGTAATAATAATTAATTAAATCATAATAATAAACTTAAGTACTAAAACTTAAGTTTAAGTTGCTTGTCCTAAAGAAATAAATAACTTAGCGTTTTAGTAAGAAATATATAATCATTGTAGCATTGCTCTCTTTGTCTATGATAATTCCTTTAGTTTATAAGGGCAAGTTTCAATTAAGTAATTTTTTAGTGTTTTTTTTAATTTAGTTTTGCTTAACTCGTTAATATGGTTAGGTAGTTTATTGAAGAGTCACGCAGCATTCCCATAAGGATCCTTCTTTGATGAGAATTTTGCAGAGTACATCCTGTGATAGTTTTCCTTCCCTCTGTTAGTGTTATATTGATATACACATTTATTTTGAGTAACGTGACAGTTATTGTTTTTCATGAGCAGAATTATTCCTAAATGCATAAATTGCAACAACAGTCATTAAAACAGTCTAGTAACAGTTGCCACAGTCATGATGAAGTCTATAATGACATATGCGTTAATGTTCAATAAATACGTAAACGTAAATGAGTTAAGAATCAAATTTAAAGTTTAAATTCAACAATTACAATAACACTTACATAATTTGCACATATTCACTGCTTGTTCTATTCTTATCGTCAAGCATATTCCTCTACATATTCTCCTGTTTGTGAATCTTTGAAAATATATTTTATTATATAGGAGCGAATATTTTGTCAACAAAACTTGAAAAAAAACGCTCTTTTTTTGTATTCAAATTTCGACTAGAATATGGTTTAGGATAGAAATCACAGAATTATGAAAACGTGCACAAATTTTACTTCTCCCCATACCTCGTCACACACAGTTTTTAACTGTTTTTGACGTAAAGAAATAAAAAATCGCCAAAAGATCGCGCTACCTAAATCAAAAATGAAAATAGCTTCGGATTGGGAACTCTACTTTGATAGTTTTTGTAAACGTTATGATCCAGAGGTGGAATTTCCTCCAAAATGTCCAAGAAATTTTTATTTTGTATATTACAGCGTAAAAAAATACAACTCATGTTTACGGACACGCAAACACGGTTTTAAGGGGCTAGAACACATCGTTTCCCACTCATGCATGATAGCAAAAAGTATTATAGTGTGACGTAGTGGCACTTTGCAAGTGCGTCTCCGTTTCCCCCTACGTCATTACCAATTTTGTTTTTCGGCTTCTTAAATATTTTTGATGCATTTCCTATCAAGCAGTAGCGCATTTCTCTTCCTTGTAAATCGTACACAACTATCCACGTTCCTTCCTACTATCCACGTTACGTATATGTAAGAAATAATCGTAATAATAATTAAAAGTGATTATTAATTATTGTTATATTAATAGTGACAATATCATAACATGTATTTTTGATACTGCACTAGTTAGGAAATAAATATTGTTTTTCTACATTTTATAATTATTTTCTTCAGCGGTGAAAACAACTATGGGATTCTGATGTACATTTACTTCAAAGACATCAACTATATTCCGAAACGCCGAACAGAACTTTACACATTGTTTGACATGATTGGTAAGTAACACAGTCATATTTTGCCAAATAACATAGTTTCTTTCATTAAAACGGTAACAGAAAAGTTATGATAGGTAGTTTAAAAACAAATATTACGATCACTGTCCTAATATTTGAACATCTCGAAATTCATAAACGCGTGGTTTTGTTGAATTGCAACATTAACCTTTTATGATAGTTTACTTACTGGGAAAAGGCGCCATTTTTTCTTGTCCTCTGTCACAGTTTATAAAACTAAAGTGTAGATTAAAGTAGTCAACATTACAGATCCAGTGTATTTTTGCAAACACGTACGACGAAAACCTTATCCTTTGAGCAGAATGACATCGTATTTACAACCTCAAACTCTGAACGCTCAATGACGTTTCGTTCCGCGTGCTGAATTTCTTAACTAATAGGCTACGGTCTTCGTCCGACGCAATTAATATAAAACAATATTGAGCCTGACCAACGGCGAATTGACACGGAACATTGTTAGGCACATGTATTTGTTAACGACACCACTGTGAACATCTCTTTTCTTTTTCCACAAAATTCAATATGCTCACCGTTTGTATTTCATTATACGATGTGTTAGTAAATTTCAATCGCCGAACGGTTGGCAAAACGGCTTGTGAACACTTAGAATTGTTAGATTGGCAATAGATTTTATCAAATGAAGTCGAATGTCGCATATCTTTCGCGTAAGTCAACTTCAGCCATCTCTTCTGCCAAATTATAAAAAGGAATGCTAAAATTAACATATCATTTTTGTGTTCTAGCCAACTGTGGTGGATTGCTGGGGCTTTCCCTGGGTATGAGTGTACTCAGCATTGTGGAACTTCTGTATTGGCTTCTGTTGAGGTCATGCATACACTCACGTCGTGTTAGAATCTCTCCTCTATCCCCGCGAATGGTACAGCCTGTCCTACCATTCTTTCAGAACCACTACCGCCATTAAAAATAGTGCGAATCAATTACACAAACAGGCGGTGCTAAAACAAGTACACACATAGTTTTTCGCCATTATTAACGGTTATGTAATATTATTATACCACAAGTTTGAATTTTAACCAAAATTTTCTCAAAACTTCTACATTTTTCTTTTAAGTTGTTCCTAGTATGTAACAAAAACGATAAATAAAGTGCCTCTGGTCACATTTTCAGCGAACACTATATTTTTGAAAAGTGCAAACAAAAAAACATAACAATGCAAATGTAGAGTATTGATGATAAGTATTTTTTTGTTAAACGAAATCTGTTCTAAAATATCAATTTTTAAAAAATGTCATGTACAGTGTTTTAAAAATACCAATAGTTAAGCGTTATTTCCAAATTTTCGAATTGACAAATTCGAATTTCCCGGGTTTAATTTGCTACTATTTCACAAGATATCACATGGTATTTCAACAATTCAGAATTATATGGCCAAGTAGCATTCTCAATAATGGAGATTGACGAACAGTAAGTGTAATAATTGCAACAACTGTAATCCCGCCATTCACAGTAATACATCAGTTTGGAATGTTGAGAATTCCATCTCATTGTTGGGTGACGTTATGGCTGTATGAAACGTAGTTTTAATTGTCGAATTAGTGTTGATGAATCAGCTTTACATAATTAATTTTCGAACCTAATATTCTACGATTTGAAATGGGTTTTACAAGTGATAGCTAAAACGTGTTAATACGAACATAAATTGCGGCATTATAATATTACGTAACTGATACAAGTGATGTAGCACTACTAGTTATAAGAAAAATTATTAGTTTATAGGGGAAATCAACGCGGAAAACCTTAATAATATAATCAATATGTATAAACACCAAGGATGTGAATGCCTTGATTATTTTTATTCACTATATTTACAATTTTTGGATATAGTTTACTTAGGTACCGGGAATGTATGCAATTTTCGCTCTTCCTCTGCCACAATACCAACCCCATGGATTTTAAAAATGAAGCAAGGATTGAGTTAGCCACCATAACTAGAAGTAGTGTATTTTGTAAACATTTCCAACGAATACCCTCGAGCGGAAATGCGCTATATTTACAAATCATTCTTTTAGTACATAAATTAGTTTAAGACCCAGTGACACTTCCCAACGTGTGTCCAATTTTAAGACGAGACTCTGGCCCTTGGACCTAAGTGGTTAGCATAAAATATTATCGAGTCTGTCAGTTTCATTTCCTTAGTAACAAGGATATAGCTCTTATACTCTCTGAATATAGCGGCCTTCGGGATTTATAGATCTGAAAGAATGTGTTTAGCCAAACATTCTTATTAGAAACTAAATAATAATTAACATTTGGCTCTGTAATCATGGATAGGCAATTGAATAGTGTTCCAAACATCTTTTGTCTTTATCAATTTCTACAATTACCTTATTGCGATTGTTGCATTGCACCTCAATCGTCATACAGTTGGCAAAGCGACGAATGAATACTTACAATTGTTAGAGAGGTTACAGATTTCGACAAATAAAGTACGCCTATCGCATAGATTCCCCTAAGTAAACTTTAGCCCAGTTTGGCCTTTTTTGACACTTAAATAAGCAAATTATGATCATTCGACACTTAGGAGCATGCGCATAAGTTTTTTGTAAGAAAAAGCACCGCTTTCGTTATCCCCGAAACACCATATAGATTTGATACGGATGAAAATCTTAGGTAGATTAAATTCAGACAATTAAAAAACGTGTAAGCTATCACTAAATAGTGATTGAATAATTTCATGCGCTAACAGACTATGGAACATACTCAAGTAAGAAAATACGAAATGAAAGACTACAATCACGCCACGGTATATTTCCGAAAATCTGTGCGCAGATATGTTTGCTATTTTTCATGATCACTATTGAAAGAGAACACACAGTACTACCACACAAACAAATCGACAAAGAGTTGTGCTGATTCAAAATGTGGAAAGCTTGATGTACCCTAAAACCTTTTTTTATACTAGTTGCACGATAAATGTGATCCTGACGTCTTGTTAAGGTAGATCATATTAAAATCACTTCGTAAATGTAATTACTAAATTAAGATTACTTATTTTTTTGTTTGAAATTATTACTTTTGTTATGTTTTAGTAGATTTATAAAAGCAAATGAGTCTGAATCAAATATTGTTCCTTTTCAATAAAATATTTATAGTGAGCTGTGTGAAATGCACAATAGCGTATTGTAAGAGATGTAGGCACACAGGTTGCGGCAACGCTCATGGGCTTGTGTCTGTGGTGTAGTTCGCTGCCGCTTACGGTGTAATGTAGTACCTATGAATTAGTAAATATGTATTTCTGCTGTACAATTCAAACATTGATCATAAACCCGTATGCAAAACTGCAATTTCTATTTAAGTCTATGTTTTACTGGGTCAGTTCTACATTTTCTTCTTTTGTTCAAGATATAGTACAACTAATTTTTATACTGTAACCTTTAATTGTAATCCTGTAATCTTCAAGAAATTAAATAAGGGGTTTTGGCAATATATTGTCGCACCAAACAATTAAATGTCTCAATGTACTTTCCAATGTTATTAAAACAGGAACATTTTTTATTTTTTAAATAATGTAAACAACTCATGATGATTAGAGTAATCCATTTTCCACTTAAAGCCATAGTTATAGTGTTTACTGGTAAGGAAAATTAAAATATTTTATATTTTTATATGATTCAAAAAATGCCCGTTTTTTGACGTTAGTACTTTCGTCTCAATAAGTACGAGTGTTTGTATCAGATAACAATTACATCAGTCAGGAAGAAAGAAACATTTCTGTAACATCCGTATAATTAACTGCGTAAAACAAATTAGGCAACAATAGAATTCAAAAATGGTAAACACGTACAAGAAAATTCTAACACGTAGTTTTTTCTTTTGTTAAAAACCATTTTACATTTTTGGAAGAAATATACATGAATTCCTGAAACCACGCTTTGTTGATAATAAAATTAATTTATCAGTGTAATAGTGTTTAAATTGATATTTTAAGCGTATTTTAACTAAAAATGTAAAAAAAACCTCTAAATGCAATAAATAAAAAGTTGATTTGTAAGTGATGTCATGTCTTCTTTTCTTGGAATTCCCAGTGATCTAGATATCAGAATTCCCAATTCCAATTTCATTTGGAATATCTCTCTCGATTCGTAGATACCTTGACCAAGATAATAAGTCCAAATAAAATGCAAACAACGAATTTTGTTTTTGCCGGACACTGGTAGCAAAAAAGGGGATAAATCTTGTTCCAACGTAGAGTAACTAATTGCTGTAACACGTTGTGAAGCCAAATCCATGGATTGTTGATACCGAAAAATCGATTGACAACAAAACGCCCGCCTCTCTGGCTGTCCGCCTGATTGTGAACATCGCTAACGACTAAAACGTAAGCATATATTTCAATTTCGCGGGTGCTGTGCATTAAACCCCTAGCACATTTTCAAATTTTTCAAAAAAATGTACCAATTTTTAAAAATAAATTTTGACGTCCGATATAATAAACGCTTAAGAGAATAGTACAGGTCTAATTTTGTCTGATTGAGAATGCAGTATCGTAGCAAGAAGACAACGTAAAATTGCATTAAAGAATTACTTGAGTATTCTGGAAGCGAGATTTCGCGTAAGAGCGAAAAGTCTCGAGGAACGAACGCCCCGACGAACAACAACAGACCTTGGTCAAGAGCAGATCGCCCGTGAGACTGACGGTAATTGTACGGACGTGCAAAAGTGAACTTACAAATTTGCCAGTAAAAATATAATCAGTGAGGAAAAGTTTCACAGTTATTGCGTACGCGCTTCAGTAGACCAAGTAGAACTGAAATAGAACGCACGTTGAATCTACAGTGCTGACCGTCCGCTGCGTACAGCGAATGCTAATACTGTAGCCACGGCGAGCGTGGAACTGCACACTTGGTCTCCTTCGTATGCCAGTCAATTAAACATTTATTTTTATCATTTCTATTTTTATTAGGCTTACACTAAATTACAGCAATTTTCTTTGGCGCGAAAATGTTATAGATTTATTAATTTTCCGTCATTGTATATGGTGTATAAATGTAGTAGATAACAATTAATTACGTATTTCGAATTTCTGAAAACTCTACCAGTGTGTGGCGATAGGACAAGGAGTTGAATAGACTGATTTGCAGTGGCCACCGTTGTTTTGCCGCCAATTGTTTCACCCCATTCAGAGGCCGTGGCGGCTTACATCAACTGTTACACAATAAATTGTGCCCAGTGACGAAAAGGCCTTTTCACGCAGGGAAGAACAGTAACTATCTCAATTTTATTTCGCGCATGCGTATTTATTATGTAATCATGAAATTAATACCAAATGTTAATTGTGTTTAATAAATATGCCTTGCATTTGAATTCGTAAGAAACGTAAATGACATTACAATAGATATTCAATGAATTATGTTTCCCTTAACGCATATTTTTTGTGCTTTCATATGTGATTCGGAAATGGAAACTTTTTTCATTATTTTCTTTGCTTACTTGAAAATAAACAGCTCGTCCAATTACATTATTAGAGATTCCAATTTATAACCTTGATTAGAATTTTATGTAATAATTCATGATGTAAAAACAATTGATGAAAATTATTTGAGTTTTTATTTTTATTCTATTTTATTGATATTGCTAAAGAGTTGATTTTAAATTATTTTTGCACACTAATTTGCTTTTAAAAATTGTATTATTTTCTCTCTATAATTATATGCAATTCATAGAGTGATTGTCTACTTTTCAACCAATTAATAGATAAATTGAAATTGTATTTTACTGTGATTATAATTAATAAATTACAATTAAATGAAAGAGTTCTGCGATCACAATACGTGGCGACCGTAAATCCTCCAGTTGCGTCGAGCTGCCGAGCCCCCAGCCTGCGCCGAGCGCCCGGCGGCGGCCGCTTCTGCCGAGACTGCGGATACCGGCCGTTACTGACGAGAACAGCCGAGAATGGAGTGGTTCCGATAGTTTCGATTCTGAAGGGAGACCTACGTGTAGATTTCGACAGGTAGATAAGGAGCGCGCGCGCGACCGCTCCAAGACTGCGAAAGCAAACCTACCGAGACCGATCGATAATAGAATGCGTTTTGCCTGGCTCTAGAGCGGTCCCTTACGGCGACAGTGATGTCAACTAAATGTGATGCTATTCTGGTGTACTGTATAAACCAAAAGTTACGCGCTCGATGGTGTTGACCTATTCTGCAACGTGACGTAACGCTTGTTTAGCGCTAAATTAAGTTTTTCTCGAAACTTTCCAATTTTATGAAAGAGTATTTTCTTTCCTTCCCTCAAATCTAAAACCTATGAGACTCCACTACACAGAAAACATTTCTGTTAAGCTTCTCACATCGTTCGTGCTTTGAAATGTGTCATACGAAACCACAAAGAAATATTAATTTTAAAGTGCGACACCATTTTAATACAATACCTAAAATTCAAGCCAATTACAAGAAGTTACGAAAAGACTGAGGTTCTTGTTTCCTTATTAACGGCAGAGAAAGAGTAATTTTTGATTACCGAACAAAATATTTAAACTTCCTTTGACGGCCAAATAAGTCGGGTCCACGGAATAAAACTGATCTGATTCACAAAAAAACTGAGCTGCCTCGCGCCGGGAGAGCGGATCACACATTCTAAATCAATTTTGTAAAGAAAAAGAAATTATACTTTAAAAAATCTAAATTAATAAATTTACCACAACCTAAAAATTAAAATAAAGAAAAATAAAAGGAATTACACTTAACTTGGACGTAATTTAAACCGTAATTCTCAAAACCAACACAACGAAACAGGTGAACGAACGCAAGTAAACAAGCAGAACGCGTACTTTCTGAGTACAGTATGATGCGTCAACCAAGCCACGTGGCACCGTGGCTGAGAATTATCCAACAGCCGAATGTATCCATTCATACAAAAATTAATCTCTATATATAAAACAGGATGTTGGTATATAAAACAAGAGCAAAACTCCGACACCGTTAGACCGATCTCCATGAA
Source organism: Acheta domesticus (assembly GCA_031308135.1). Lineage (NCBI taxonomy): Eukaryota > Metazoa > Arthropoda > Insecta > Orthoptera > Gryllidae > Acheta > Acheta domesticus. Next base: position 78,690,430 of record JAHLJT010002406.1, on the reverse strand, counting down.
AGTTGGCACTTCTACGTGTTTTCCCGCCGAGAAGGTTTGTGTTATTAATTCTGTTGTAACTCCCCTACATGGCGCAACAGATTCACTACAAATTCACGTCAAATACAACCTGCAACTCACTCGGCATCTATACTCGGCATTTGAATCTATATCGTTAAATAACTCCTAAACGAGGCATTCCAGGGCCTTACAAATTACAATTTTGAGGTCAAAGGCCACAAAGAAACCGTAATCTACAGAATGAAATCTTTCTGAACATTCTATTACATTTTTGCTGGTACAGCGCTTCCCGATATTATATCACCTACTAAGAGACGTGCAGAATCTGCAAGTAAATGTGAATGAGAGGGACAGAGGAGCGACAGAGACAGACAGAGACAGGGTGAGGGATGGAGGGAGAGACAGTGAGACACGGAGATGGGAGGGAAAAGAGGGAGATAAAGGGCAGAACAAAGTCTGCCGGGTTTTCTAGTAAATTTTAAAGATATACCTCACGATTTGTTATAAATATGTCTTCGATCTATAATTTTACTAAAATAGCTGTTATGAAATATTATATTAATGAGGATTTAAAATAGTTTTGATATTTTAAAACTGGAGTGACGTTTTTCTTTACTGGAAACTCCGTAAGGCCCTCCTACGTGTTTCTCACCGAGAAAGTTTATGTGTTGTTAATTCTGTTGTAACTCCACTACATGGCGCTACATATTTACTACATTTCCTCTACATATTCACGTGAAATGCAACCTGCAACTCACTCGGCATCTATACTCGGCACTTGACTCATTAATGGACGCACTATAGTCGCCGATGCCGACGCCTCAGCCCAGCGCGCACTTCCGCCAGTAGGTGCACCCCCGGCCCTGGCCGCCCCTTGCGCCATTCACGCGCGTCAACGCCGCCTCTCTTCATCTCCAGACAGCTGATTTGCAACTTCCCAAAAGCAAGTAATTTCGCCATCAGTGACCCTACCTTGCGCCAAGTATTCCGCACGGGGGAGTTACAAAAACAGGCGATTCAGTCCAGTATGCTTAAGAAACATATCTGTGATATTGAAGATTTGAAGGGAAGTTATAACTAGTTTATAAATTTATTAAAAATAATGTAACAGTAATTATTAATTCTGTAGTTACGGGGTAAAAGTTCTTAAGTTAAAAATCTTAGTTTGGAGAAACCAAGGGATGGACTATTAAATCGCCTATTTTTCCCAACGCCAATCTACATTTCCCAACGCTTTTTTGTCGTTAAGGAGACATTTGAATTCGATTGTTTTACTAAAATAAAACATAGATACTTAACTTGTAGTTTCCATTCTTAACCCAATTTCGCCAAAAGTTTGTCTTAAGAACGTTGAAGTACATGAGAACAATTCCGACATGTTCGTGTACTTCATAAATAAACATTGACGAGGAAATTAATAAAGATGCGGCATTATGTAACGTGTTTGTTTAAGAACAGGACAAATTATGTAATTTAATTTATATTGTATTAGCACAATGCACGTATACAGAGACATTGTTATAAAAAGAAATGACAGTCGTTGACTTGACAAGTAACAAGAAAAAGTTGAATATCCAGAGAGAATAAACCAAGAATAAAAACAAAAGAGAGGTAGATTTATAAATATTATTGGTAGAAGTGGTTTAATCGCGGCAAGGCACGGATCGTGAGCTGTAGGCCGAGACGCGAGATTTTGTAGTGTTGGCGGAAGTGAGATGCTAGGGTGACGCGATTGAAAGTGCAAATATTCAGACGCGACACGAAAGATTAGTGGAATATTTAAATTAATTTTTGTAGATGGATGGAGCAGAGATGGACTTTGCAGCCTATACGAGAATGGTAACTTCCGGAGAATGGGCGCAGTAGACGACGATCAAGGGTGCAGTACAGCCTGTCAACAGGGAAGTTGACAGTCGTTACGTCCGTATAATCGTGAGGAAATAAGAACTAAATTCGTCAAAGATATCGTTGTTCAAGGCCCAAGCATGTCTTTAAATTTCAGTTAAATTTAAGGTTAAATAAATTGTTTTTCAAGTTAGTTGATGGCTATCTAAAAGGAATTATTAAAATATGAATTTTGGAAAAAATTAAATTAAACAATTTTGGAAAAGAGAGCATTAAATAAAGAACGCGGTTGATACTTCACATCGCCGATGTTACAGAGAAATACCATGGTTGTCATTAATTGGAATAGAAACAGTTCATAAAACCATCCTTTTAATTGTTTTATTTGCTCGTAAATATAAGAATTACCAACCGAAATCTTGTATTTTCCAACCGGAAGCGGTATTTTTCAGCCCAAGGTACGAGAAAGAGAACCTTGAGTGTAAGTATGGTAACGTCATGAGATCGTCTGTGGACGCATTACTGAGCTAGCCACCCAAATTCTTGCGTCCATAAGTCGGGACAAATTTAAAGTATTATATAAATAATTGAGAGAAAAGAAGGAAACATTACAACGTTTTTCCCGTGACCACAGAATTAATAAAAGCCGGCTGAAATCAAGGAAACAGCACCGCCAAGCTCTTCATTATTTATAATAATAATAATAATAATAAGAATAATAATAATAAATATTATTATGGATTCTGGAAATTAAACAAATAAGAAAATCTTAATAAAATTAATAAAAGTATTTTAGTATAGTATTAATAAAAGTATTTTTTCTATTTTCTGATTTTTTTATTTCAATTCATACATTTTTAAGTTCAATTCACATTGCTTACGGTACATTTTATCTTGCCCTGTAATGGATGTTTTTCTATATTGTTTAACTTTATGTAATAAATTGAATTCTGTAAGTTATTTTATTTATTTTATACCATCATCAGATTTACATCAAATATTGTAATATTTGTTCTTTTCTTAATATATTTGTTAATGTCTGTAAGTTTGTAGAGTGAATTGTGCAATAAAGAATTATTATTATTATTATTATTATTATTATTATTATTATTATTATTATTATCATCATCATCATCTTGTGATTCTCAGCTGCTTGTGCTGGGTTCAATTTGCCCAATCCTGCCACGAATAGGAAAGAGCTCAGTCACTGAGGAGAGAGATTTCACTCTGACCCTCAAGACCAATATGGGAGCCTCATTTGTGTTAGTTCAAGAACTTGCGAACTATATGACATGTCTGCAGAATCACTGCTTTTTGTCCGTAGTTTAGGATTCGTTGAGGTAATCCCATTAGTTTTAGATTTTTCCTGAAATTTTTTGAGACTACACCTTCAGCCGAAATAACAAGTGGATATGTTTTTACACTCTGCAGTTTCCACATTTGTTTTATTTCCAGAGCAAGATCTTCATATTTAGTAATTTTCTCGGTCTCTGTTTTCTTTAGATTGTGTGTCAATGGTACGGCAATATCAACCAGTAGAGCTTCTTTCTTATTCCTGTCAATCAAAACTATATCAGGTCTATTGAAAGCCACAGTTTTGTCTGTAAATATGGGTCTGTCCCAATAAATGATGGTATTATTTGCTTCCATTACTGGTGCTGGGTTGTATTTATAATACGGTGGAGCTCCACTATTTAACATTCCATGCTTGAGAGCCAATTGTCGATGGACAATCTTAGCTAGTTGGTTGTGTCTGCCCAAGTAAGCGCTGTCGGCAAGTGCAGTGCAGCCGGCCATTATATGCTCTATTGTTTCACCACTGGTGCCGCATTTCTTGCATTTGTCAACAACGGGCATGTTCATGCAATGTTTTTCATAGTTTCTAGTTCGGCATACTCTATCTTCGATTGCCATTATAAATCCCTCTGTTTCTGGGTATAAATAGCCGTCTGATAGCCATTGCAGCGACGATGGTGTTTCAACATGCGATTCATGAATAGCTTTGGGAAATTTGCCGTGCATTGCCTTTTGTTGCCATTCTTCTAGATCTCTTTGAATCGTCTCTTTTGGTGTTGATTCTGCTGCAGTTTCCGTTGACCCTGGGCGGGAGGCACTCAAGTTTAGCGGGGTATAACCATCATCTGCTTGTACAGCCATTTTCATTAATTCATCTTCACACGAGAGTAACTTTTGCTTCATTTTTCTTTCTTGCGTTCTGCAGAGATTTTCAATATTTAGTAGTCCCCTTCCTCCTTCTCTTCGGGGTAGATATAGTCTTTTAATAGATGAGTTGGTATGAAGACACCGGAATTTAGTAAGTAGCCTTCTTGTCAATCTATTTAATTCAGCAAGGTCTGCACTTGACCACTTAATTCCGAAAGAATAGGAAAGTGTAGGAATTGCCCATGAGTTAATTGCTATGATTTGGTTTTTCCCGTTTAATTTAGTGTTCAAGATTTTTGTAACTTTTGATCTATACTTATCGGTCAGAGCTTTCTTCATGCTAGTGTGGTCTATTCGGTAGCTTTGGGCCATGCCTAAATATTTGTAAACCTCGTCAGGGGGAAGTTCCTTAATGTCTCTAATTGGTTCATTGTAGCTTTCGATCTTGCCCTTTTTAATGTCTATTATGGCACATTTGTTTAGTCCAAAAGACATCTTTGTATCTTCACTGAACCCTTTCACTATCTCAATTAGACTGTGTAGTTTGTCTCTGGTCTCTGCATAGAGTTTGAGGTCATCGACATACAACAAATGAGACAGGCGTAAGTTGTTTCTTTTGATTAATTTGTACCCAATTTTGCTGTTATTAAGCAATTGAGACATAGGGTTCATTGCTAGACAAAACCATAATGGTGACAGTGAATCTCCTTGGAACATACCGGTTTTAATATGGGCCACTCCTATGTTTTCCGAACTTATATTTGTTCTCCATTTCGCCATCATTGCACTAAGAGTACGTTTAATTTTTGGACATACACCGTATATCAAGAACCTTTTGCAACCAACTGTGCGGGACAGAATCAAATGCCTTCTGGTAATCTATGTAGCACATATGCAGATTGTGTCGTCTTTTGTGAACTTGTTCCAAGGTAACTGCGTCAATTGTCAGCTTATGCTTAGAACCCATCGATCTTTTGATGCAACCCTTTTGCTTCTCTTCTAAGACGTGATAGTTCTCGCAGTGTTTGTATATCTTGCTGCTAATTATCGTTGTGAAGAGCTTGTAAACTGTCGATAGGCAGGTGATTGGTCGATGGTTTTGTGGTTGCATCATGTCACCATTTTTCCTTTGCAGATAAGTGTTTCCTTCCATAAGAAAATCAGGAATTGATGTTGGATTTTCTAGGGATTCTCTATTATTATTATTATTATTATTATTATTATTATTATTTTATAATACATTTTAATAAAATAAAATTAGTAGTAAATTAAGTAGTAGTAGTAGTAGTAGTAGTAGTAGTAGTAGTAGTAGTAGTAGTAGTAGTAGTAGTAGTAGTAGTAGTAGTAGTAGTAAAGCGAGTATTCTACAGGTGTCGCCGTTTCTCGCTGCCTGATTTCCATTTCTTTCGAACTTCCCAAGCATCACCTTCTAAATCTCTCGCCGCCATTATTGATCGTATGTCGTCCTCCCACTTCCTTCTTGGACTTCCTCTATATCTTCTTTCTGGTTTGCCACAGCCATACTCGGTGCTGGACTGTTTCGAGAAACCGAATGAGAGCGTTTCCTCACTGGCACTTCCCAACAAAGAGCGTCATTCATTTGTTTCTTCAAATCGCCGAAAGATCGAGATGGCGCCGCCGCTCACAGTTCACGACAGCCGCGCGGAGTATTCAAATCCACTTATCTCTGGCCGGACGTCCACGCCACGATGTGATGTGTCACAATACTCTAACGTCTTCCTCGTTCGCTTTGTTGTTGTGCTTAGTTTATAATGTTGATCTTTTCTGTACGAATAAGAAACTATATCCGAGGAATCGACGCTAGGAGTGAATTCTATAATTCTTATGAGTGCAAAAAATTAGCATTGTACACGAGTTGCATGCACTATTTTTTTAAATTTTTATTATTTTTTTTTTGTAAAAGAGCGTAATAATTTACAAAAGAACCGATATTAATGTTGAAAACTAATTTCTAAACCAGTTTTATTGTTGCCAACATAGATATTGATATTACGACGTCACGCATAAACCCAAGAATACCATTTCAGTCAATGAAAAAATAGTGTAGAAGTCTGGTGATGAATTTAAAATTCTACTCATTGAAAATCATTCAAATTACAGTATGTAAATTTTCACTTCATCATGGAGCTTTTTGCAGTCCCGAGCGTTTTTGAGTCCCGCGCGTTTATAGGACACTTGCATACCGAAAAATTGAATCGAAATGTCAGAATGAGTAGTAATGCTGACAGATCGCGCGGGAGAGGCAGCACAGTACGGATTGAGCGCGTAGTTCGCGAAGACGCGGATAGATGGCGCGAAACGTCGCATTAAAACTGTCTATTCCTGAAACCACGCGCCAATAAACAAACCCTTCTAATAACGAACTCATGATTGATAACTAGCCCTCGGATTTTAAAACAAATGCCTATTTAGCTCCTTTACGATGTTATGGAATACAAATGTAGATGTTTACGAATCATGAAAAACTAGATCTACTAAAAGCATCTAATAGTTACTAAAATGTCTTAAAATGGTTGTTGATGCCTATTTTAATACGTTTTTGCCGGAAACTGTATAAAACAAGTAATTTTCAAGAATGAACAAATTTCAATTGCCATTTTTCGAAATTTGTTTTACGGAAACCAAAATTTTATCTGATCGAATACGCAACGAGCTCTGCAGGACAACGTAAAAAGAATGTTTTCGCTCGTCTCCCATCAGCACGCTCTTAGGCAATTGCATCCATTCCTGGTGCAGCTGCGCTGTTGTCAAGTTGAGGCTTATCGCCACGGCGCGTCGTCTTCGTAATCCAGGCGAGGAAAGACACAAGACAGGCACAAGCCCACTGTCGGAAAGGCAAAGCTTACAAAATTCGGTCCAATGTTAAATGGGTTGTGTGGCACAAGATTTTTTTTTATTTGAGGGGAAGTGTGAAGAAATTCCAGAAGTCCGCATGAGAAATGTACCATGTTACTAAATTTATGTTTGCACATATAAATCTGTGTCAGTGAAAAGTTCATTTACAGGTTTGAAAATGATTTTAACAGAAGACAACCTTCCTGTAGAAAATTTGGAGGAAATGTTTATTATATACTATACTGCTAATTATGAAAGTGAATAAAATAATGTGTTTGTAGTCCCTCATAAATGTAAAAATACGTGACCTTCCTGCATAATAAAATGTGCCTAATTTAAACATTTGGCGATCAGTTTTAGATGCCAGAAACATAACATGTTCACGTTCGGTTTTTTTTTTTTTGCTTGGTTTTAGCTTAAATCGTCACTTCTTATGCGCAATAGCCCGTAATTTCGCAATTTTGTTACCTATTTTAGATGCCTAAAACATAACTTTTTTGTACCTAATATCACGAGGTCTATTGATAACGCACCTTCAAAACAAGCACATCCCTTTAGCATTAAAGTAAAAAATATGTAAATTCTCTACTTCTAATATTACATGATCTCATCAAAAATCCATTGAACAAACTTAAAGTTAGGTACGTGAACTTAACTCAAAAAGCAAATATGTCTTGGTAGACAAAAGCATAGGCCACAGTAAATGTGTTACTTATATTATTTTCGTATACAACGGTCACAGTAGGTCACAGCAGGGGTGCAGGTGTGCCCCCCCTAAAATGCCTAGAGTTTTCGTTTGTTAATTTCCTTTATTTGGCAAAATTGATTTAAATATTAATTTGTTAGAATTATGTAATTATTTTAAAATAATAATGTATAGTTATTTGCATCCGCTACAAAAATAATAAACAATATAACAAAAAAATTATTATTTAACAAAAATCCATTACTGCCCCTCCCAAAATGATCGGCAGTATCCGTCCCTGGCTGGTCACAGTACATGTAAGTGTTACACTATTTTCGTATATAGTGACAGCCATCTACCGCGGAAGCAGAAACTTTTACTTTCGTATCTCTCCAATATCAACATTAGTTTGTTATAAAAGCATACAGAATGAAGAATTCAACTCTGTTCCTTATGTTTTGGCAAATTAGCTTCAGGTAGCAGTTAAGAATTCCAATTTCATTAAATTCATATTTTCCTCAGAAACAAAATCCCTGTGTAAGATGTAATGAAACAATATTTGAGTTAATTTTACAGAAAATACATTCATTTGCATTAAAAATATCTGTAAGATTTCTCAGCGTTCAACAAGTTATTCGTCGTAGATCCAAATACTATAACGACACTGAAATTGGCGAATTATTCATTCATCACATCTAACGGAAATTGATGTAACTCTTTACTTTCTCGCTACTACTTACGTAGTATAGAGAACGTATTGTAATGCTGCGGAAAAAACTGCCATTCTTTTGTCAGAAAATCTCTTATTGCCGGGACCTGGTAACGAAAAAGTGGCTAAGTCTTGTCTCCATGTACGAGTATAAATAAATTACTTCCTGTAACACTTTGTGTAGTCAGAATCAATGTTTCGTGGAGTCTTGAACCACAAAATCGATTGATGGCAAAACGTTTGTCCGTCTGTCTGTGAACAACGCTAGCGGTTAAACCGTAAGTAGGATTTTCATCAAAATTGATATTCTCCAACCAATCAGCCTGATGTCGCGGCGCCTTGATTTTGAAACGGATTTTTACTTTCCCGTATACGTACGTATACACGGAGTGATATACGTAGTATAGGGAAAAATATGTAATGCTGCGCGAAAAAATGGCCAATTTTCGGCAAAAAAATAAATTGCCGGGCCGTGAAAACGAATAAGTGGATAAAACCAGTTCCTAAATTAAGAGGAAAAAATCCCCTAACACGTGGTGTAGCCAGAAACCCTCTTTTCTAGGTCCTTGTTACCGAAAACCCAATTGAAAGGAAAACGTCCGTCTGTCCGTCCGTCCATCCGTCCGTCTGTCCGTCCGTCTGTCCGTCCGTCTGTCCGTCCGTCTGTCCGTCCGTCTGTCCGTCCGTCTGTCCGTCCGTCTGTCCGTCCGTCTGTCCGTCCGTCTGTCCGTCCGTCCGTCCGTCGTCTGTCCGTCCGTCTGTCCGTCCGTCTGTCCGTCCGTCTGTCCGTCCGTCTGTCCGTCCGTCTGTCCGTCCGTCTGTCCGTCCGTCTGTCCGTCCGTCTGTCCGTCCGTCTGTCCGTCCGTCTGTCCGTCCGTCTGTCCGTCCGTCTGTCCGTCCGTCTGTCCGTCCGTCTGTCCGTCCGTCTGTCCGTCCGTCTGTCGGTCCGTCTGTCGGTCCGTCTGTCCGTCCGTCTGTCTGTCCGTCCGTGTGTCTGTCTGTCCGTCTGTGAACACTGCTAGCGCCTAAACCATACGTACGATTTTTTCCAAAAAAGATGTTCCCAAGTCGATCTGATTCTAGTCGAAGCTTTGAGATTTTGAAAAAGATTCTTAAAAATTTGGGGGTACTTTATATGAACCCCCCGGGGCTTTTCAAAATTTTGTCAAAAACGGCTCCACATTTTTTCTTTAAATTTCTTGTATGAATAGAGTAAAATACACTTTTTAACATGGCATAGGTCCGATTTTCACGGATAACTCTGAATTTTCGAAAATTTTGAAAGTTTGAATTTTTTCGGCATCTTTCTCCAGCTACAAAATTGAATATAGAGATTTTTCTTCAAATAAAATTTGTTCTGCATATTGAGTTCTTTCACAAAGGTCATGTTAATGTTTCTCAAAAGTTTAGTAGTTTTCGTGCAATATGTGCAACATTAAAAAATTACAAAAACAAGATTTTCTCAAAAACGGCTCCAATTTTTTTCTTTTAACTTTTGGTAGGAATAGTGGTAAACGTACTCTATCAATTGACATTAAATCCATTTTGCTCTATAGGTTGTTTTTTTTCCAAAATTACAAAAATGTAAATTTTTTCACATGTTTCTCACGTCGATAATATTTACATTAGCGGCGATTTTTTCACATTATTATATTTACGGGTATATATGCTTTAAATAAGTAAAGTTTCTCGAAAACACTACCGTTTTCTGTGAAAAGTAGTTCAAATTTCGGCATTTTCAGAAATTCTCAAACGCCATTTTCACATATATGGCTGCAAATTTTTTCTTCAAACTTTTGTACCGGATAGTGCTAATTACACTTTTTAGTGTAGCGTAAAGTTTATTTTGAGTTCTTTTTTTGTTTTTTCAAAAATTACATAATTGTAATTTTTTGAATGATCTCTCACGTCTTTAATACGCACATTACCAGCAATTTGTAAAGATTATTATATTTGTGAGTGTAAGTCCTTTAAATAACTTCAAATAAAGTGTTTTGAAAACTCACAACTTTTCTGTGAAAATGAGCTTCAAATTTCGCATTTTAGTAGTGCTCAAACGCCATTTTCTCTTAAACGGCACATAATTTTTAAAAGAAAATTGCCATTTATGACTAGGTTTTTGTGTTCTTTAATATTATAAAATTAATGTTTCCGTTCTACCAATAGGAAACCGAAAAGTTAAGAAAATGACAAAAAAATTTACTTTTGGTGGTGATAGATGACAGCTGGCAAGAAAGAGTATGTGGCAAATCCGAATAGCTAGCGAAGACCCAAGGAAATAGAAAACTAATACGGGAAAGTCTGTGCCATTCTGTAGCACCACTAGTTTAATTTTTTGTTTGATTAAATTTGACCTCGGATAGCGTAAAGGACGCTTAAGAGAATGGTGCAGGTCTCATTTTCGTTCAAATTCCTAATTTTGCAAAAATTCAAATTTTTCGGCGACTTTCTATCATGAAGAACTACAATCATGAAGATTTTTTTTCTTAATGAAATGTGTTTCTTCTAAAGCAGATCTTCAAATACGGTGATGTTCAATCTTTAGTAAATATGGGTTTCTTTGCGTAATTGTGGGTCAAACAAAAGCAATTGTTAAATTTTAAACCATTATTTTCTCAGAAACAGCTTCAAATATTTTGGTTACATTTTTTCATGAGAGAAGCAAAGAACAGTAAAGAAAGTGGTGCTGGTCCTTTTTTCGGCGCACTCTGTTCTTTCGAAAATTGAAAAAAAAAAAGAAAATCGAAATTGTATATTCGAATTTTACGAGCTTTGTTTGAATCGCTATCAGTTCGCAATATGACAATTTCAAATTATATTCTAATACTTCTCATTGTCGCAGGTCTGAGAATCGTATGATATAAATAATGATATGATAAATTCTTATGAAAGTAAATAGAATTAAGAAAGGTAATACATAAAACGTAGAACTAACAAATACATTTCCTTTATTTAACAAACTTTGATTGCTGATTATCGTATTTAAAAATTGTTAGATCACTTCGATGGAATCTAGCCAATTTTTTGTGAAATATTATTCTTTTTTTTCTGTACAATGTGTTACAGAATTGTTTTTAGTATGGCCGAAATTACAATTTCTACCATATTTATAACACTGATATATTTCAGTATTAAGTAACTATTTTCAGTATGTGAGAAAGTATGTACTGTTGTAGCCTCTCTAGTTTATATTTAAAATTTTAAAACTTAATAAATCTATTATTCAAACGTTTTGGTTGTACTGATCGAAAAAAGTTATTTTTAATCTTCCAACTTAAAAGTTTTTATTTTACTTAATTATTTATTCCTCAAATATATAAATTCTTCGATAATTACTCGGGTAGCAGAAGTTGGATAGGGCATTTTGTTTTGGAGGAACGATAAATATATTCAAACAATTATTAAGTTTTATAAATTAAAACTTGTTCTCTTAACTCAAGGAATAATTATTACATTTGATCGAAATAAATATAAGAATTTTGAAATGACATTTTTATTGCGTATTTTATTGTGAGTGATGTTAGTGGTAGAAGAGCTTCAGAGTAGCCATAAGTATAGTTTTAGAAAGAAAAAATCACGGATCGTCGCAATGTATTTTTGACAAAATCCTGAATTCGAATTTTACATGACTTCACTATTTGTACTTCATGAACAGAAAATATAATAAAGGCATAGATGCTACCGTGGAACTTCATAGAAATGAAAACAGTTTATAATTTCTACGTAATGACATTTATGTAATGTTGACGGTTTAATGATGGTTTAATTTAATTATATATATATATATATATATATATATATATATATATATATATATATATATAGATGTGTGTGTATGTGTGTGTTGTCTTTAATTTAAGTGTTGAAATTTTTTTCATCGCAACACGATTAAAAATATCTTAACCATCAAATAATTTTGATACCTACATAACATTTATATCTTAATTCCCAGATATTCTACGTTCATTATATTTGCCGTCGGTGTGGACACAGTGGACACACATAGTTAATTACATATTAATTGAAAGCACGGCTTTTCTTTACATTCTGAAGAATCGGCTGAACATATTGACCTAGAAATGATCTTGTGCACTAGCAAACAGAAACTACTTCAATCACAAATATTTCAACTCTAAATATTGATAAATTATTTTGAAGAAATGCAATTTTAAAATGTACGCAAGAGCCTGGCCCGCTCTGTGCTGCGCTCTGTGGCGTTCAGCGGAAGCTTCCCTGTTACCCCGAACGGGTTGCGTGAGCGATGACGACGGGGATGGTCCTGAGCATATGTCGTGGGAAAGGGGCAGGGTAGGGTCTTCGGACACACGCGAGCCGGATGGGGTACTGGAAAGGGTTAAAGGGCCAGCTGCTCAGCCCACGAGGTAGGTAGTCGCAGGGGCGAATGCAGAAAATATTTCCAGGTAGGTCAATTTTAGTTCGGACACCCCGTAAATATTGTTTAACGGTTAATTGCATAAGTCCGTGGGCAATAGTTACGTAAGAGCGCACACGGCGTGTACAATACCCCATTTTGTTTGCTTGATATACGGGAAATTAAACTATAACTAGTTACTTTCAAATGCAGATTTATTGCATGAAAATATTTTATTGGAACATTTTCACGTGTACTATTTTTTAAACAAATTGGTTCTAGAAGAATGATAAATTTATTCATTTTTGCATTTTTTAAAGTCATTGCGTCTTTGTGATGTGCTATTTTCCGTTTGCTGCTTTCCAGTTTATAATATACGGAATTATATTATTATTATTATTATTATTATTATTATTATTATTATTATTATTAATAGTAATAATAATAATAATAATCATATAAATTATTTCTGACATTTTTCCTGTCGAATGATTTTTTATAATAAATTTGGAAACGTTTTCTCTGTTACTTCCAGACGATTCATCGCTATCAATTTAGCCTCGTGTTGTACGTAGTTCCTCCTAATATTTACTGCTGTGATCACGCATTGAAATATTTTTTGATTCCCTCTCGGAGGAGCCATCGTCCAACTGAACTCTCTCGGAAGGAAGATCTTCCATTCATTATCAGATTTTCACACCTCTGTAAAATTAAAAACATTTTACATGAATTTTTGGAAGAATTTCAAATGTTATTTCAACTCAAAGGAAGGTTTTTATTTTTTATAAAAGTGCGACTAATGCTTGGCGTGCTTTCTACTTCAAAAATGAAAATTATATAATTACAAAGTCAGTGCGCGTCATCCGGCGTACGCCAAGACGCACATGAAAAGGAAACGAGATGGTACACAGTTAACCAGACACGAAGAAATAAAGTACGATTTGCAGGCGGAGGAACAATGACTGGAGGTGATGTTTTAGTTACCGGCGTGATCGGCGTATCGGAATTCCAGGAAAGAGAAGCTAAGGATTGCAGCTTGACGTTCTCCATAGTCCGCACGACCACAGCAGGCACGTCAAAATTCGCCCTCACGAGCTACTTTCCCGGCGCTCCAATGGGCACGGGCAACATCCCCTGACTCCAAACTCATTTCCCCTTAAAATCCAGAGAGGGGTGTACATTTGCCAGATGAAGCGACGTGAGGCGGTAAATAATGACTTCATACGAAAATATGTTTTGCCAGATTTTTTCTATCAAATAACTGAGAACTGTATTATGTTTATATTCTTTACTACTTACTTCTATTTCATGCTTATTTTCTTACTAAATTCTCACTTATACGAACATCTTTGCTTATTTCCTTGTTTTAGTTTTGTGATGTGTTATTGAATCATTCAATTATTTATTTTATTTAGCAATAATGTGCAATAAATTAACAAGTCTCCGTACGTTTACAATGCTTGCTTACGGACGGACAGCGCTTTTAACAGAAGAGTATATTTCTCTGTTAAACCTTGTAACCTAAACAGTAGAATGTTCACACTCTGAAGTAAAGAAGATTACAAAATCAACATACTTTTGATTCAATTTTTAAAAGTTTACTCGCAATAAAAAATACGAAATTGGACTGATGTATTATTTCACTTCAATGGATCATTTATTTGTCTTAAAGAGAAAATGGGAGTTAATGAAGCTAAATTTGTGACGATAATTGTCAAGTAACGTCTCCCAAAGAGAGTCATGGGTCAGGTATCCATTAGCGCACCGCCACTCCGTAGCAATTTGTACAACCCTTACTTTTAAATTTCGCGTCAGTTTCTCTAGACGCCCGCGAGCTCTAGTAAGCTTCTTATCTTGCCCGTGGCTTAAAGGATAAATTAACTTCAAAAAAGAAATGTTCAGTGTAATTCATAAAGAACTGATTCTGATACTGATTCGAATATTATGGCATCTATATAAGGCAATTGTTTTGATTAAATTGAGTAAAATTGCAAGACATTGAAGGCTGTGGAGGATGCCCCTCCCGTGCCTTCCCCTCCCCCCGAATTCACCTCGCGGTAATCACATGACTTCTTCGCATATATGGAGATGCACACCATCTAAGCTCCCAAGAGGGTTTTTCGTTCGTCGGGCCGCCAGATTTTGAGCTGAGATTAAATGTAAGGAAACAACAGTAACTCCTAAACGGTACACAGGTTTTTCAGCAAAATGAATATTCCCCAATCGATCTAGGTTTTGTCGCAGCTCCCCGAATTTGATACGAATGTTTTCATTTGGAGGTGGGTACTTTTCGTCAACTTCTCATGCAATATACTATATAAATCCTTTTCATAATGGTCACATTCTTTAAGATTTAGGAATTTCAAAAATTAAAGACATTTATTTTAGAAATACGTTAGAGCATACAAACTATTGAACCACCCGGCGGCTGAATATTTGGCGAGCAAACCGCAGAATCCCACGTTCGCTATTTCATATGACAGCTTGGGCAAATGCATCACATGATGGGGCGATTCGTGAAACCATTTGTGGGTCAATGAATTCAACCCCAAGTGAAGTAACCCGTCGTTGGTCCGTCAAAACATGCAATGGAGTACAAGTGCGCGAAATTTTCGCACAGGTTCAGCTAGTTCATTACAAAGACTGTAAAGGTTGTGGCACTCTGTACCGCACACACCTAGTTTTGTAAGAAGTTTCTCTTTGTATAAATATAAAATGTTTTACTTGTCTTTTGAACTTTATTATCAATCCTTAAGATAGCTTTAGAATGTTTTTATCGATCGGGTTTCTTCGGATGTTAGATAGACCGTCTTCAGTTAACAGGACTCTGTGACGATTGTGACCCTGTAGCGCACGGGATTTGTGAAGTGGGAGGTCAACGTTTAAAATATAAAATACTTTCAATTTTTCTTTAGTCTATATTATCCATCTATAGTTAAATTATGTACAATAAACATCACATTTCCTAACATAGGAAACATTATTAATGAGATTCGTTGCAGCGTTCCCATCACCAAGTCTTTCTGTTCGTTAACAAACGCTTATAGGACTAGCTAATTGGCTGCCCGGGGGACGCCGCATCCTAGGCACAGGTGCCAACGTTTTGGCCATCATTCTGCGACCTTCTCAGGGCCAAATGCGGGAGGTCGCACGGGAGGAGGCCGAGGAAAGTCGCAGAATGGCGGCCGAAACGTTGGCACCTGTGCCTAGGACGTGGGGTCTCCCGGACACAGATTGCCGAATTTTGTCGCCACAATAGGGATATTTTATTGTGAGGAACGAATGGGGATCATTAAAGGACGGGGACATGTTTGGGGATATTTTGGGAAAACTGTTTTCGTCGAGATAGAAATATTATTCTCTCAATTATTATGAATAAAAAAAAGAACAATGAATGTTACTCTGTCTCATTTTTATATATCAAAAAGAGAAAAAACGGCAGGCATAGAGAAAGAAAAAACGTGAAAAACGAAGATAGGGCTTTGAGCAGCTCAAAGGGGATGATTGGTTGCTTTGAATTATTTGAATTTATGGGGAGGCAAATGGAATCGTCAGGACAGCTCATCGTTGGACTATAATTTGGAGAATATTTTTTGTTTCAAAGTTGGGGAATTTTCTTTCATTGGAGAGGTTATTTGAGGAAATTCCGTAGTAGTGGTGGGGAAAGAGCTCGCAACACATCTTGCAACTCTGATCCGACAGCCAAATAGCTAACGCTTTCCCATGCTGTTTTCTATGCACAATACCGGGTCTATTTACTACAATTTTAATTAGTTATTTATTAGTTTGGGAAGGTTAAAAGCTACATTCATTATTAATCAGACGAAAAGTGTGAGGCCATTTCACCACTTACTTAACTAATAAACTAAAACCGAAAAAAAATCATTCCTTTAATACTTTCTAATTTGGATCTGACTAATTCTTCCCATTCACATGTCCTTCCATTATAAAATTATGCTCCAGAACGTTCTCTTCTGGTTCCTATGATTTCCCATCGTCCATTTGTTAATTCACCCTGCCTACCACTTCCTTACGTCGCGTCGCAAGGCCACAATAATTTTTTCTGTATCACCATAACAATTATATAGTCCTGTCTCCCACTGCCTTCACTGACATAAAATTAGGCTCTGCACGAAATTTTTCAAAAAAATATTGCTTGTTGCTACATACTTATTCGATAAAGGGTGACGATGCTCCAAGTTATTAAATGACTTCTCTCCAGCCAATCGATAAACAATTCTACAGGATACGTGAATTTAAATCACCTCCACATTGCGGTGTGGCAGAACCTTTAATAATAAATGAAACGTTATACTTTTAATAACGTTCCATTTATTACTCAAGGTTCTGCCACTGCACAATGTAGAATAGTTTGAATTGTATTGACCTGGGTTTCTTAACTGTAGGCACTTACATCAATTAAATATTGTTAAGTAATTATTACTTCCACAATATTATTATTTCTGAAAGCATCAACATTTGAAATTTTCTGTAACATGAATCTTCAATACTGAGATATGTGTTTTCAGAAAACATAGAATGCAACTCAGACGCGAAGTAACGTTTTTCGAAGGTTTTTTCGGGCTTGCGAGCGACGTTCCACCTCTGGAGGTAAACTGCTCTTTTGAAAACATTTACTTTACGGCTTTGATGCACATTTGCACCATATTAAATTCCATGAAACTTCCAATTCCAAGTGAAACTCCTGGAGACGGAACAGGCCTAAAGGCCTAATCCATGCTGTATGTTATGTTGATTAAATTCCTTCGATAAATCTCCATAATGGAAGACTTTTAGTTTGTTATGATAAAATTGCTATCGTGAACAGAACTTCCCTCATAAAAGAAAGTTTTTTTGAACTTGAAAACGTTTCGTTCCTTCTTTTTAGTGCAAAGCTGTTCCATTACGAATTGAAATATTGAAAAGTGTTTTATACAATAAACACCACAATCATTTTATGTTGAACCAACACAATATTTGTTCCTATGCACGTGCACTTAAAATGGAAATATTGTGGTTGACGCTGCGAGACTTTTCACTGTGTTATGTCATTATTTTTTAATTTAGAATCTCAAAACCCATTTTAAAACTTGCGAATAGCACTCAGCTTTACTCGATTGCGGTCGAAAGGTACTAACGAGACAAGGAAACACCTTGAAGACAAAAATAGAATGAAAAAGTTTTATGAAATATTCACTACATAGAAATTACATTCAATAGGTTCACGTTAAATTATACGTCATTGAAATGTGTTAACGTTTCGTCGTTACAATTATTTAATCTAAGTTGAAAAGATACGATTACTATTACTCTGAAATATTTAAGCTCTTTGAAATGAAATAGATTATTAATTAAATAAACGGAGACACGCCAAAATCTGACTGTAACTGAAAATAAATTTAAAGAAGTGACTGTTTTGTAAACTCCAACTTATAATATTTTCCTTGCCTTCAAACTGCTATTACTTTTGTCCCAAACATAATTTACCGGCATAACATTTTAGGGTAAATGAAAATAATTTGATTTCAATCTATTTGTTTAAATTAAAACAAACATTGTGTTCTGTGTAAAGATAAACTAGCCAAAGAAACTCCAATAACTTATTATACCGTTATGTTCCCTTCAATTTGTCCTGATCCGTTGCAGATACTGAGAAGCGGTTTTCACTAAAACTATTATATGTAAGGGGCACATATGGTCATGCATAAACATCATTCTATTGCATGCATCATTCTATTGCATTTTTATTGCAGAGATATTGATGCAACTTCGATTTTTAAATGGAATCCTATAGATTTTTTAGCTCATCATAACAAGCTCATCATAACAATCGAGATATGAGAAATTGTATGTGGATGCAACATGACGGATGTCCAGCCCACAACGCGCTTGTGGCTAGGCAAGTGCTGAATGAGAAGTTCCCCGGCCGCGATGGGTTGGGCTCGGTGCTGTAGTAAACTGACCGGTAAGGTCACCTGATCTTACGCCCATGGACTATTTTCTATGGGGAACGATAAAGAACGAAGTTTACTCACAAGTACCAACATCTGAAGATTTCAGGCGCCGCATTACCGCATCTTGCCATGCCATTTCACGTGGAACTCTGAATTTTGTTCGAAGGTCTCTTTACAAGCGTCTTCAAATGTGTATATCCGTTGATGGTGCACATATTGAGTACATGTTATAAACCAAGCTATCTCTAGAATTGTTAACTCACCTTTTGTTTCTGTATTTTAAAGTTGTTTTTTTTACTTTTATTTACACGATATTTTTGTACCGGCTGAGGTTTTCAGTCTTTCAAAGAGTAAACGTTTTGTTTGTGACAGTACACGCATTTTTTAATTCAGAACATGTTCACTCTCCAATCTTGCATTATTTCTCTAGGGTTAATAATTCAAACATTTTCTCAAATCTTGTAGTATTATATTAATTAAAAAATAGTACCTTGTGGCGTACAGATTTGCTCAGAATGTGGCTATGGGTGAATAAAGTGTCTCCAGAACTGAGAGGGTGTAGTCTTAAAGAGCAAATCGCGGGTTTTCGTGAGCTCCTTTGCACATTGCATCACTACATTTACCGCAGAGTCGTAGCAACGCAAGGGAATGGCCTCGCCGCATATCATCCGGAATTTCTCGTTCAGATTACGGAAACGAGCAGTCGAAGTGCGCCTTTAAAACTCTTAATTTCTCGAAAATTTTGTTATGTAACATGTGGTGATATGCATATTTATGAACTCTTATCTTCAAGCTTGTTATGATGAGCTAAAACATTCTATAGGGTTCCATTTAAAAACTCGATGTTGGGTCAATATCTCTGCAATAAAAATGCAATATAATAATATTATGTATGACCATATGTGCCCCTTGCATATAGTAGTTTTAGTGAAAACCGCATCTCAGTATCTGCAACGGTTCAGGAGAAAATTGAAGGGAACATCTTAGGTGGGCCACACGGTATATTGAAATGTAGATTAAACTATAGGTATTAAAATATGTGTATATTGGATAATTAATCAACTTACATTACTTTGCGAAGAATCGTTGGCAACCAAGCCGCAAAATTACTTCACAACGCACAAAAACTCAAAATGATCCACTGACTAACATGCTCAAGGAAACAGCACAATTGCCGCCGGGGAGACTTCACTAGCTGCGTAGTACACACATTTGTAGCATGATAGAAGCATTCTTTGTTTTATTTATTCATTCTTGCTTGGCCTGAGGCACTCAGCAGCCGTGAACGACTGGTACAGTAGTTGATTTTATTTTATACAACAAGTTTACAAGATATTTTCTTTTATCGTGATTATTACATTTTCAGAAGCACTTTATATTATACGGAAAGGCTAATCGCTTTCAGTCTGCTTAAGGAGGGTCAAAAAATTCTCTGGATAATTTCATTTTCAATCGTTTACGATGAGGGTTCTGTTTGCTAAGTTTGAAATGGGTAGCTGAAGGTATTCGAGAAATTTTGTTATAGAATTTTGCGGACAGAAGGGGAAAATGTACAGAGATAGGTGTGATTCCGAATTCTTGATGGATTTGAGAGTTTGGGATGAACCAGGGTGCTTTTGTGATTATTCTTAGGAATTTATTTTGGAATGTTTGGATTTTCTGAATATTTGTTTTGGATGCTGCAACCCAGACAGGAGATGCACAACTTAATATAGGTCGTATCATTGTTTGGTAGAGATGAATGGATATGTGTAAATGGAGTGGGGATGATTTTTTAAGTAAGGGATATAACTGATGTGTTCCTTTAGTGGCTAGTGCTATCTATGCATGATATTGGGACTCCATGTGAGTCGTCTGTCGAGTAATCCTCCAAGGTATTTTGCCGTGGCGTTCGCGGGAATCCATGTTATGTTATGGTTTTGATAGGTGAGTGTGGGGGGATCAAGTGGTCTGCGAAGAGTGAATATTTTCCCTTGGCTCTTGCTTGCGTTTATCTGAATGTGCCATTTCTGTGCCCAATCGGAAAATACAGTGAGATGGTATTGCAGATCCTCTATTGCTGTTTCTATGTCTCGGTTTGTGGAGTAGATTGCTGTGTCATCTGCAAAAGTGGCAACGGATGTTGATGGTGTGGTGGGTACGTCAGCTATGGAGATATTGAAAAAAGTTGGAGAGATGATAGCAGCATTCTGCAGTAGTTTTTAAAATATTTGCTTGGTTCAATTTAGGCGCCGGTTTCACTTAACGGAACTTTCCCTCGTGTTTTATAAATAAAGATAAAATGGATTATAACTTTATTATTATTTAATATATTAATAATGTATTATTATAATTATTACGTACGCTTTCGTCATTTATGACCACGCTACACTATCTTCCGAGGACTAGTTGTAGTTTATCCCGGAGAGATTAACGTGTGTCATTATAGGGATCAACTTTTCGGGTAAATGCCTTGGTAAGACAAAGTCGTTACGCCAAGGTATAATTATGAATTATGGAGTGATAGAATAATGATGAGGGGTGAAGGGACAATCACAAATACGACAATGCCTAAGCAGGGCTCGATCCTGCAGCCTCGTCGGTGCAGACGACGGCTGCCGCAACCGCCTGCGCCTCGGAGGCCGGCTTTTGTTTTCCTTCGCGCATTGGCCATCCTAGGACCACGCGAACGCGCCACACGTGCCTGCCGAGGCCCAGTCATATTCTTCCAGGACAACTGTATGTCGGAGGCCGGCTTGTTATCATCATTAGACATCGGATGTTTAGGCTCTAAAAAAATCATCTTTTAGACGTCTAAAAAGGAACTGAAAAGGTCAAGAATAAGGAGAAAAAAGGCACGGTCATAAGTTACATACACAATAAAATTAAAAAGTGTTTGTGAAATTCGATACATATTTACAACACTTCTACATTTTATTCTTAATCGTTTGCATTGTAATATATTGCCAGTAACTTTTCAAGGATTACAATTTCAAATTTGAGTCAATTGGGAGACAATACAAAGAAGGATATCTGAAAATATACTGATGTGAGTAGCATATATTTTAGAAGTCCAACATTTGCCATACTGAAACCTTTTGGAAATTTACATTTATTTCCACTTAAATTTTGGGTGTCCTTGGAATATTTCCAATCGACTAAGTTCTCAAACACGGCTAGTATTTTTGAAATAGGGAAATAGGGAAAAATCTGTTGGTATACGTTTAGGAATTCGTACACATATTTCAAATACAAATATATGAATTATAGGTTTCGTAATGAATGGTCACGTTGAATTCGTAATGAATGGCCGATTTTCTGATATAATAGCATTCTAAATAAAAATACACAAAAGGCAAAAAAGTCCAAAAATTCTAAAAAAGGTATTTATGCAAAAATAGGCATTTATGCTGAAAAAAAAGACAAATATAAACATTGTAAAACATCGTTATATGCATCATTTGTCATGGCTCGTGCACGTATATTATCAACTTTTAAATAAGTTTGCTGGAATAAAATAGGCATTGTCTTAAACATCCGATGTCTAATTATCATCATTATTATTGTTATTAGTATTATTATAATTATTGTTATTGTTGTTATTCCCTGCTGCGCACTTTGGCATGCGAGAGTTGCGTCAACAGGAAGCACGTGAATCCGCGCGTCGCGTGCCCCTGTGGGCTGTGCGGCGCGAAGGGCGTGCGTGCGCGTTGCGCGCGCCGGCCGGCAGCTGTCGCGCCCGCTCGCCCTTTGTTTCGGAGACGCATTGT
The DNA here is from genome assembly GCA_031308135.1 of Acheta domesticus. NCBI lineage: Eukaryota > Metazoa > Arthropoda > Insecta > Orthoptera > Gryllidae > Acheta > Acheta domesticus. The sequence continues at coordinate 78,668,097 of JAHLJT010002406.1, read as the reverse complement.
GGAGGCTTCGCGCCACCCGCCGCCGCCGCCGCCGAGCCACTGCAGCGTGTGATTCGCTGCCCCGCCCCCTCCATCGCCCCCGCGCGTCTGCCGTAGGGGCCCCTTGGGAAACGGCCTCCCCCGCTGCCTCCGCCGCCGCTGCGACCGCGCTCTGGTGGTAGACTTCCCTGTCACCGCCGCCGCCGCCGCCGCCCCCCGGAATCTCTCGCCCCAGCACACGCCACCTGACGGCACCTGCGTCCCTTCGGCCATCGCCCCGCCTTCGATTACCGTCACTCCACTATCTTTGCCACATCAAATAGTTAATTATGGACTTAAGGGCGCTATAAGGGTTCTAATGAACCAGCGACGAAAAAAAACCCACGGTCTTTTTATCGCCCGAGATCATTAGAAACAGTTAACATCAGTAGTGCGTACAAAGTTTTATTTTTACATAATTTTAATGATTCAGATTTACATATTAACTAGATGTTAACTTGGCTCAGTCGGTCTTTTCATATTTCCCTCTCATGATCGCCTCTCACAATCCCCTCCCTCTCACAATCCCTCCCTCTCACAATCCCCTCCCTCTCACAATCCCCTCCCTCTCACAATCCCCTCCCTCTCACAATCCACTCCCTCTCACAATCCACTCCCTCTCACAATCCACTCCCTCTCACAATCCACTCCCTCTCACAATCCACTCCCTCTCACAATCCACTCCCTCTCACAATCCACTCCCTCTCACAATCCACTCCCTCTCACAATCCCCCCTCTCATAATCCCCCCTCCATCCCCTCCCTCCATCCCCTCCCTTAATCCCCTCTCTTAATCCCCTCTCATAATTCCCTCTAATAATTCCCTCCATAAGAACATGTAGCATCATTGAACTCTTTTCATATTCCCTTCGTAACCATGATCCTCACGATCCAGGTAAGTTATGCATTGTACTCGTATATCCAGCTCCGTATTGAAGGCAGGACAAACAATAACGTATCAACAAAAAATAAATTCATTCAGTCACTGAAATCCAGCGCTTCCCCTATGGTGTTTGCCCCAACTATCTCCCATTCTGCCAAACCCCGCCACGGTGGCTGCACTACTTTTCTGTCCTTCTCCAACCAACTTCCCGGAGCTTCTTCCGGGTCCTTCCCGAAGAGCCGAAAAGCTCCTCGTGCTATTTGCTGAGCAGGGCCTTTTTACTCCCTTAAAACGTGGTGTAGATCATTACAATGGCGCGCTCTCCTCTATCACTTTCTTATTGAACTAAAGTACGAACTGCTGCCAACAATACTGTAAACGTGCGTGACTACTGCGTAGGTTCGCGAGACGCAAGCAGGCGCGTAATGTTGCAAAAGATAGCGTCAATATTCACCCTTTCTTCAGCGCTTCCTTGTATTTATATATTATGAATAATTTAACATTTAGAAGACTCTTTTCGTATACCAAACAAATTAGCCAATTTTTATGTGCGGATGTTGGCGAGCCTAACCTACAGCTGTGCCCGGCGACACTAGCGCCTCCCGTAGTAGCACCCTCCAGCTTTCTTTCTCCAGTTTTGATGGAGAGTTGCAAGGCCCTGTTTCTGAGTCCTTCATCCTCGTCTGTCCTCGACAGCTTCCTCCGTACACATTCGGCTCTGGCGGCTCCCGCAGCGCCCTGCGCCCGTACGCATGGAGCGTGGGCTGACGGCGAATTGCATGTAAAAGACCCAAAGATAACAATTATATAAAGAAGGTGAACAAAAGGTTTATACAATTTATATTTTATTATTTTTGTATTATTTCGATTTGTAATTGTATTAAATAGGCCTATCAACAAGTATCTCGAAACAAATCACGGAGCCTAATTGTGTAACTCGATTGTCTTTAATGGGAAAGATATTACATTTTAAAAAAACAAGTCAATTCGTAATTTATTGTTAGATGTTTTGAAGTTTTATGTGTGAAAGAAATTCTCACTTTTAATTATTTTGTAGAATGGAATTTGTCCCTCACATCATAAATTTCACTTAAACATCCAACTTGTCTACATGTGACCTTTTGTTTAACAAACTGTCAAGAGAATTTATCGAATGGGTATCGAGAAAGAAATCGCTTTGCAGGCTAGCATGGGAGGCGCGCGAGCAGCTTGTGTTGGAGGTAAGAGCATTCAGGAATCGAATCAAACGAAGCCATGAGGATGGTCTTACGACCAACACTCCTTCCTTTCTGAACAGAAATTTTTCTGTAGATATAGTAACTTCCCCTTCAAGAATCTTTTTTTACATTCATTAATACACTGAAGGTCTCTTATGCACTAATTAGAACAAACGTTAAAGTTTAATTTTTTCAACCTCTACTACTTATTACAACATATTTGTGCCATGTTAAGTTGTTATTTACATATCTAAATATTGTGTTTTTTAGTTGTGTATCTCGTTAATTATATTTACTTATCCATTGCAGGGTAATTTACTCTTTAGATTGACGATCTTGATACAATACTATTTCCGAATTATTTCACGAAATTTAATTTTTATAGAAGCATTTTTTGCAGACTTTTTGTTATAATTTGTTATAATTTATTATAATTTAAACATCAGAAATAATTTGTTATTGATCTGTAGAAATAGTTTATGTCATTGTTAGTACGTGCATGTTGTTTCTTTGCAATCATAAAGGCACACTTTCGTGTTTACAGTTTAACCTTTGCGTCAGATCCATTTATTAATTAAAATGCAAATTAGTCCCCGCCCTCGCTCGTAATGCTGGAAACATTAATGAAGTTAGTGTCGTTTGTTATGCATAAACTTGGTAACCTACAATCAATTTTGTTCTTTGTTGAATCTTCTAAATGGTGAAAAAAAAATTCAGGAATGTACTACACTTACTCAAATTGTTGAGACATTTTCAGGTATAAAAGTACTTGTCTCAAAAGGAAGGTGAAATAACCCAGAATCTATGATTAATCTTTGGTATAACGGATTCCATAGGGCAAACAAATTTCCTTATAAAATTAAAAAAAAAATCTCTAGATATTTTATCATGAAGACAAACATAACATATTCACCAACAAATTTAAACAATACAAATCGCACAATGGCATTTTCACGTGTTTTATTTAAAAGTGAAATTCTTCTGTATGAGTTGAAATTGATATTTTGGCAAACTTGGTACTTTGTTCACTTGAAATTTGCTTCTATAGTTTAAACAGTCATTTTTTAATTTAATTATTTGCAAAAGAATATTTCGCATGTTTGCAATATTTTTTCTGGGCGAATGGTCGTACATATTTTGACCTAGGTTTAAATCCTTTTTTTAAAATATCTCGTTCTTTCTCCCTAAGAACAAAAAGTATTGTAATCGTGCGCCGAAAAACAGCGAATTTTTGATAGAAGAATTCTTACTCCCGGGCTCTAGTAACAAATAAGTGAACAAATCTTGCTCCAATATGTAGAAAATTACATCCTCTAACACGCTATGTAGTCAGAATCAATGCTTTGTCTGTCCTGCATACCGAAAAATCGTTTGACGGCAAATCGTCCGTGTGTTCAACGCGGTCTGTTAAGTCTGGCGCCAAACCGTTCCGCCGATTTTCTCGAAAAATTGATTTTTCCGGATCGATGAAAAGGAACTCAAAACTCTCTTAGTTTGAAATGGTTATTTTGATTTTTGAGGGTATTTTACACGAAGCCTCAAAAGTATTTTCAAACTTTTCTCAAAAATGGCTCCAAATTTTTGGATTACGCATTGCCCTTCGATAGCGTAAAGAACCCTTAATGCACAAGTCTCATTTTCGTTGATATTCCTGATTTTTCGACAATTGAAAGAAATAATTTTTTTTCGGCGCTTTCCTTCCAGTACAATATTGAAAAATGAATAGCTCAGTTTTCGCGTAATTTCTGCTTGCGTAATTAATTTTTAAGATATTTTTCAAAATCCCTTCCAGTTTTTTCTTCATTTTTTCAGGGACAAAACAAAGAGCGTATAAAGAATGAGCACGACTCATTTTCGTTAAACTCTTCGAATTTTTGAAAATCGTATGTTGGAAACAATGAGAAAGACAATTAGATTATTAAGAGACAGCCCAAGTGGATACGATAGAGCGACTGCGTGGTGAAGCGGTAAAGCGAACAGCGAGTAACTTGATGAACCTGAGTTCAAATCAGGGCGCAGAAAAAATGTTTTCAGGATAGAAACACTTGCTAGAATGTATGTGATGCTGGAACACATTAGTTATAGTCATTACTTGTAAGGTAGAACTTCATGAAATGAATCAAAAGACTTCTAACATTAAAAAGGGCTCTACTGAAATTCATATATATTATTTCATGCATTTAACAACAAGTAATTTTATTAAACACTAACTAAACACAACAATTTTTTTAGCGATTTAAACTCACCGTGGAAATATTTTTATTTGATCTCTAAATACTTTTACTTATAACTATAATTTAAAATATATTTCTAAAATCTTTTTCTAGGTTAAACATAATTTTTATTATTCGTTAAAACAAAATAACTCATATAGTTCCTTGATACAAGTTTCGCATTTTTATTTTTTGGAGAGAGTACGGACCCAAAATTGTCTGGCACTGGTTCCATGGACCCCAGCAGCACACATTGGAACTCTCTGCCAGCCTTCCGCTTCCTGGCTGTATTTCATATTCTTCGGAAGTTATTTAGTATTGATTTATTGACGAAAATGTTACACGCTAAAAAATATTAATTTTATGACTGGGATTTATCTCTTTAATTACTGTAAAATTATCATTTATTCAATTTTCCAGTGACTCGGTCAGCTTCTTAGAGTTGTCTTTTTCAGTAGTATAGTAATAGTTACCGTACTAGCTACAGCTTCCAGATAGATTTATGTTTCTTTCCTTAGTCTACTTTTACTTCACAACACAAAGAAAATGTCTTTGAATTCTAAAAGTTTGTTACTAAATTAAAATTGAGTGTGATAGGGAGGATCGAAAATAGATTGTGAAAATCGTTCAGTCTATGCAATAGCATGATTGAAATAAACTAGAGGCTCTACAACAGCACATACTTTCTCGCGTTATTTACGCAAGGAAGTATGTGCGGTAAAAAATTAAATAAAAAATTTAATGAAATATCAGACAAATGTATCGCGACTTATAAAATTATGAAAACTATTTTCTCAAGTTCTAATTTCTTTTTTAATGTTTTACTATTTTTATCATCGGGCCCCTTTGACTCGCGAGCAGCGAGGCGGTCGCCCGGTCCGCCCGTGCCTAGCGCCGGCTCTGCGTGGAGCACGTGCGAGCGGCGAGTGCGCGGGGCTCTTCACCTCTGACCTGTCGGCGGAGGGCCATCCGTCTCCCGCGCGGGCGGCGGCGGCGGCGGCGGCGGCGCTAGCCCTGGCGACGGCCCCGCGCCCAGAGATGTTATTTTTCCCCGCCCCCCACCCCTCACCCCTCGCTCTCCCGCGCGCCGCGCCGAGCCGCGCAACCCCCAGCCCCACCCGCGTCCCCCTCCAGCGCTATGTGTCACTTTCGGGTGAAATGATCTTCCACTAGATTTACCATTTCCACAGTTTATAGTCGTGCGCGGGCCGCGCTGCCCGCCGCCGCCGCCGTCGCTGCCCTGCAGTAAACTGCTCTGGGAACGACGTCTGTAATATATCGGCGACCGGAGCCCGCGGATTGGCCGCCAGAGTTTTATACGGCGCCAGAGGTAAAGGGCGGCGGGCGCCCCGTGGGGGTGGGGGGTGGGGGGCAGGAGAGGGTCCGGGGTCGGCCGGAAGCCGCGACGAATTTAGCGGCCGCAGGTGGAGGGCGGGTGGATCCACCAACGCCGCTCGCCGCGCCATCGAGCGCGCGCGGAATTTGGCATCTTGCGGGCAACGAAAGTCTTTACATAGCCGTATTGATGCCGTTAAAGCGGACTCAATGTAAGGGAATTTCAATCGAACAAGAATCATGAACAAAAGCATTAAAGGCGATGAGCTCTACGGGCAATAAAGAGTTAGTAACCATTCAATGTGCCTTTACATTTGCGTGCATTCTTTGGAATACTTCATTCAAATTTTAGGGACAACTACTGACTTTATTGATTAAAAAATGATCCTGTTGCTGACGTTAATATTATCATGTTGCTGATACAATTGGAGAATTATTAAAACTCTAGAAGTAATGAATTTTATCTTTCCCATGATTTCTTTGGGGATTATTTTCAACATTTTGCATAACATACTTTAAACATAACCTGATATTTCAGAAACTGAATACAAGAATAATTCGATCAAAATTTGTAACAATTTCAGTAAGTGTAATTTGTGGTAGATACAGGATAATCTCTCTCGTCAATACCAGCCTTTTTTTCAATTTTACTCAATTTATTCCAAACGATTACCACAAATGATCACTTCACATTACAAAAGGGGTATTCCCATTAAGGCCGTACGTGTGTCATTTCAAGAAGACATTCATATTCTATAAAGGATCTTTTTAATTGAACGAATTTATGAAGAGGGGTGGAGTCTGTGCCGAAAGTGCCCCAATTCTCCTGCAATATTTTTTGAAAACTTCTTCCACCTCTGAGTGTGGATAAAAGTCTACATCTCTTTGGGTCTTTAACTAAGATGTGTTCTTAAGCTTCAACCAGAATCCCCTATCGTAAAACACCACTTCCCCTTACGTTGATTGATCATATGGGTAACTAATGACGCCTAAACTTCTATCAATACAGTTATCAGCAAATTGTTTACAAACATACATTAAAATTTATTGCAACTAGAGAACTATTCAAAATTTAATGATTTATCACAGTGTTCATTCAAGCAAACTAGAAATAATTTACGTAAAAAATAAAATGGTAATACTAAGGAAAAAACGTATAAATTGGCAACAAATTGTGAAAATTATATGATAAATGTGTACCACTTTGCCCAATGCCTTCACCTTTCCGAAAGTGTTGTCATAGAACGATTCCGGCGTAAAATAGTATCGACTTAAAATAAAATAATTCTTTACTCTTATGTCATTATACCAGCGAACTTATTTTCTATTGTATCTTACATAACTTCAACCAAATTTTATTTTTACACATGATGTAAAATTTCTCAGCGACTTTCTTACGCAATCCAGTCACTAGTAGCGTAATGTCAGGGAGGGAAATTCTTTTGGTCATTGGAAGGACTAAACATGACATTAAATTTGGACATTTCCCGTAATAATTTATCTCTCTAAATATTAAGATCATTTTGTTAATTAGAAGCAAGATGATATAGTTAAACGGGCTTTATGTTATTTATATGTTGTTTGGTTCTTGAGTATAAGTCAAATACCGGACAAACAACTCTGCATTTCCGACATTTCGATAATTTATTCGGCCTTCATATTGGCTACAATAATAAAAGTATATTATTTTTACGGAAATATGTAAAGAGATAATTTATAATCATATATAACTAATGTTAACATATGTTCTGGCTTACATATAAGGTTATAAACTAAGGAAACTATACGTTCTTAAGGTGTCGCATACACTATGTGTCAATATCCCACATTATGAATAAGCTTAACGCTGTGTCTAACATTATGAAAGTGCTGTTCACTGGCTTCTCTCTGCAAGTGTCATAGTTATCATACAACGTTGCCAACATGTCAAACATGAACGTAAAAATATTTTACTTAAATAATTCTAAAATTATCTAATCCAAATAGACGTTAAACTTAAGCAAATAAAGGAAGATACAATTTGAAGAAAGAAAAAGAAAAATGTTGGTGACTATATCCACACTGAAAATATATTAACCTAGCCATTGAGAGGTTATATAATAAAAGAAAGATAAAACAAACAAGTATTATTGTGGATAATATTGGCATAAATACTGCTGAGACCTTTAATATCGATTTTGTGATTGCATGCTCTATTATAATTTTTAACGTATAACATTCTTCTAGTGATTCTCCTCTTTAAATATTCTTCTTTATCTAAAATTGAGGTTTTATCAAAATTAAAAATACTTTGTAAAATTATGGCGTGTTTGTCTAATCCACACAATGATGTGATGAGCTTATTTACGTGTGTATTTTGCTTTTCTTCTTCTTCGTTCATGAGCCACGGCGTCTGTAAATTGAGGACCATCAGGAAACCATATGCAAATTGGGGACCAGCCCAGAGAGTGGCATACGTAAATCGGGGACTAATCCAGAGAAGGGCATACGTAAACTGGGGGCCAACTACTTCATCCTCTTCCAGGAAAAAGTGGAAGATGACACTTCATTTTCGAAGAACTTTTTCATAGACATTATTTTTAAAACACAAGTACCTTCCGAATTTTCCAGACTTAGGACTGGTATATTTCTTTCAAAATATGGTTTTGTTATTGTGGGTTTTCATTCAATTGAATCAATCGTTGATTAAATTAATTCTGATTATCTTACCCACTTTACGTTCATCCTTTTGCTCAGCTAATATTCTATAACGCTGAATATGGAATTTGAATACTCTTCTAGTTCTTTCTTTGCATTTCATTTTGATATACGAGTGAGTCTGGAAGATTTAAAGAAAACACAAGGACAAGTTGGATAGCAGCGCGGCTCCCTTAACGCGCTTAACAGGTCAATCAGTCCATGTTTGGGTTCGTTTGGCCCTCATTTTACTTGTAGAATTAAAGACTTCGGGGCAATAACGTGCTATATCACAATACGTAGGCTTTGAGAAAACGGAGAGTGAAGGTTTAGACATTGCATTCTCGTAGGGATAAATTAATTTATGAATTACACTGCCATCTTGCCGCGAATTTTTAAAATAAAAAACCCACATTAGATACATCTATGGGGCATCGAAAAACACTAATATTTCAGCTTCATCAGAAACGTGGCATAGCATGTTATTGCCCCAAGGTCTTCAATTAGAAAGTAAGTTTGGCGATAAAAGATGAAGGGATCATTGGGTCCCCGATTTAGAGCCGTGGCCCCGGGCCGAGCGGCGGCGCCTCTCACGGCGTCTGCGGCGGGCGCGCGCGTCATCCGTTCACCTGTAACGAGCGGCCGGGCCCCGATGCGGGCGCCCATTGCTCTACGCGGGTAGATGACGCGAGGCGCTCGTTTGTATCCGCCCCCGGGCGCGGGATTTCACGCTCGCTGAGAAATGCCCCCGGCGGCTCAGCGTTTTTGTTTTTTTTAACTATAATTTCCTTTGCCGAAATCGATTTAAAGCCCGACTAGGTGGCTCGTCGGTTAGCGTGCTCGCTTTGCACGGCGCAACTCCGTGCTCGATTCCAGGTTGGGTAAATTGTAACTGTGCGCTTTCCTTACAAATGTCCGTGTCTATTGCTGGGTGACGATGAGAAAGCCCATCCTAATATTATGAAGACCAGTATATAAGGTGAAGGGATGTCTTCGTGCTAACCACAAGGAACATCTTAGCCCATGGTCCGAGCGGCTGGGTCACCGCTGGTCGGCCAAGGCCCTTAGCGGGGTATCGATCCATAGGACAGGACACGAATCGATTTAAAATGTGGAACTAAAATGTTAAATACGTGAATTTTAAAATTGATGTGATAATTAATTCAGTATTGTTTGAGAAGTAACGTCCTGTTTATCAACAATTATATATTTGCGGTTAAATGCTCTTACGACATGCAATTCATCCGATTTTTATATGGCTATTGCAATTGAAAATTGTAATGGTTGATATTTAAGGAACTAGTTCATAAAAATTGTTATATTTGTGAGTTTTCGTCGTGCCAATCATTTACTGCGGAAAATATCTTTGATAGGCATAAAATAGTTTATAAGAAATGTATACTTCTGGTTAATATTCCAAGAAATATCTAATTATGTTTCAGGAATTGGTCTACTTGTTTTTGGTACCCGTTTTTCGGGATAAGTGAAATATATTTCAAATGCAAATACATGCATGGTCACAATTATTTTTACTGTAACAGGACAGTCAACGAATTCATTCAATTTAGTACTTAGTGTAAGTGAGACCGCCAGTTTTTCTTTGTTTCAAGAATTAGGACTTTATTATTGTATCAACATGAGAACATTTTTGTGCATCTTTTGAAGCGGTGAAATTTGTGAAACTGTGCTACGAGTGTGGGGACAAAAAAGCCATTAAGATATGTCAGTGTTGAATGAATAGTTTTTTATGCACCAAGGACGTTGTAAAGGTTCTGATAGTCATGTAACATGTAGCGTCATTCAACAGTTCTCATACACATTTCCCTCGTAACCACAATCTTCTCGATCCATGTAAGTTATGCATTCTATGTTGAGCTCCGTATCAAAGGATATGCGTATCGATAACAAGCAATAACAATCGTTAATATTTCGGTAAAACATAAAAACTATTTTTAGAACTTTCGTGTAGTAATGCATATTTTGGATAGTTATTGTAATGCAAATAAAGTACATTCAAGCAATAATACACTCATTCAAGTGTAGTTGAAAATCGTTTATTGGCTCTCCCCGGACGAGGGATAACTATGGTCCGATTAAAATAAGTTGGTGATTGACATTTGTGCTTCTAAAGCTGCTGCCTCATACAATATGAGTATATGATTTGGTTACATTTATAAGTATTTATTTCAAGTGCTTATTTTCGTGTCCCGGGAACACGTGCTCAGTGGGACCCAACCTGTCAACATCGCCCTTTCCATTCGCAACAGTCAATTACCAACTTCTTTTAATCGGAGCATAGCAGGACGCGTCGAGCGCCATCGCCAAGCAGGTGGCAGCGGGGGCGGGGGCGGGGGCGGGGGCGCGGGGAGTCACCTGGCGCGAGACGGATGGCGCGCGGGGCCTGAGCGATGGGCCGCGCCCCCTCCTGTCGAAGCGCGCGTGTATTCGCGCTATGAGCCGCCAGAGCCAGACAAATGGCAGGGGCAGCGGGCATGCATCACGCACCCCTCCCCACGGCCTCCTCGCGCTGCTCTGGCACGCGGTGGCACCTCGCGGGTGAGTGGATGAAGGCTTACGCTCCCCTAAAGGGTGCAGCTACGAGAACGCGCAGGGATAAGGCACTAGCGATTTTTTTTCTCTTAACGGCAGGAAGAAACTCATTAGTATGACTTTTCAAAGAACTTGCGTTAAAGATAGGATAAATTTATTTAAACTGCAATTGTGTATTTCCCGGAGGTAGTTAATGACATAAATAAGGTAATATAATTTAATGTAAATAATAATATAATAATTATGGTAATAATAATTCTAAAATAATAATAATAATAATATAAAATGATGATTCACAAAATATTAAATTCCGTGAAGAAAAAGAAAAGAAATGTTTTTAATCTAAATCCGTACTGAATACTTCTACAATTAAGACCGCACTGCACTGGCACTGGACTAATTGATATTTCGGAACTGAACTGCTTGAAAAGGACAAGGGTAAAATCATTATTACTATCGTGAATCTAATATATCATTTCCTTAACATCGATTACATTTTTATGTGAAAAAGCCTAAGAGATAGATCTAGAAATTATGTTTCTTTTTTTAACTATTAGAGTTGACCTGCGTGAAGTGGTCGGACCTTTCTTTTGGGTAATGGAATTTACATCCCGGTCACTTCATGTGAAATTCATGTGAAATTTGTGCTGGTCGAAGCGGGTACGCAGTGGGTTTTTTTTTTTTTTTTTTTTTTGAGAAACCTCTGCGTTTTTTTTCTTTTGTTCCATCATTCAATACAGTAAACATCACCCATAAATCATCACACGTACTGCAACATCCATAATCGAAAGTATGGCCTAAAAGGAAAGATACTGAGCAGAGGGTGGAGGGCGGTCGGGCGGAGGGCAGTGGGGCGGAGGGCGGTCGGGCGGTCGGGCGGTCGGGCGGTCGGGCGGTCGGGCGGTCGGGCGGTCGGGCGGTCGGGCGGTCGGGCGGTCGGGCGGTCGGGCGGTCGGGCGGTCGGGCGGTCGGGCGGTCGGGCGGTCGGGCGGTCGGGCGGTCGGGCGGTCGGGCGGTCGGGCGGTCGGGCGGTCGGGCGGTCGGGCGGTCGGGCGGTCGGGCGGTCGGGCGGTCGGGCGGTCGGGCGGAGGGCGGAGGGCGGAGGGCGGAGGGCGGAGGGCGGGCGGGCGGAGGGCGGGCGGGCGGGCGGGCGGGCGGGCGGGCGGGCGGGCGGGCGGGCGGGCGGGAGGGCGGGAGGGCGGGAGGGCGGGCGGGAGGGCGGGCGGGCGGTCGGGCGGTCGGGCGGTCGGGCGGAGGGCGGAGGGCGGAGGGCGGAGGGCGGAGGGCGGGCGGGCGGGCGGAGGGCGGGCGGGCGGGCGGAGGGCGGGCGGGCGGGCGGAGGGCGGGCGGGCGGAGGGCGGGCGGGCGGAGGGCGGGCGGGCGGGCGGGCGGGCGGGCGGGCGGGCGGGCGGGCGGGCGGGCGGGCGGGCGGGCGGGCGGGAGGGCGGGAGGGCGGGAGGGCGGGGCGGGAGGGCGGGAGGGCGGGCGGGCGGGCGGGCGGGAGGGCGGGCGGGCGGGCGGGCGGGAGGGCGGGCGGGCGGGAGGGAGGGCGGGCGGGCGGGAGGGAGGGCGGGCGGGCGGGAGGGAGGGCGGGCGGGCGGGAGGGAGGGCGGGCGGGCGGGAGGGAGGGCGGGCGGGCGGGAGGGAGGGCGGGCGGGCGGGAGGGAGGGCGGGCGGGGCGGGAGGGAGGGCGGGCGGGCGGGCGGAGGGCGGGCGGGCGGAGGGCGGAGCGGAGGGCGGAGCGGAGGGCGGGACGCAGGGCGGAGCGGAGGGCGGGGCGCTGGGCGGAGCGGAGGGCGGGGCGCTGGGCGGAGCGGAGGGCGGGGCGCAGGGCGGGGCGCAGGGCGGGGCGCAGGGCGGGGCGCAGGGCGGGGCGCAGGGCGGGGCGCAGGGCGGGGCGCAGGGCGGAGCGGAGCGCCGTGCCGGTGAGCGGGGGCGGGGGTGGAGCAGTCGCTGGCTGCCGGGGGCTCCCGCGCGCGAGGTGCGGCGCCCGCCGCTCTTTTGTTACGCAGCTCGCGCGGCCGCTCGCGCCGCCGCCGGCGAAAATCTCGATTATCATTCAAATTACAGCACAGCGGGCGCGGATTAGCGAGACATATATATTTAACCAATTAAAATGATATGAAACATTAACTCAAAACCCGCGCGCCCGTGAAAACAGAAAGAGCGAGGCGGTGGAGACCGCGGTCTCTCACTCCATCCATCATCGGCAGAGAGCGGGCGCGGGCGTGGGCGCGGGCGTGGGCGAAGCAGAGCGAGCCCATTCGTTATTTGGTGTTTATGCTAAAAATTCACGGCGGCTGGTTGGCGCGGCGGTGCGGAAGCGGGGGTGGGCCGGAGCGGATATGTGGGTCGCCGCCTTGCCGCCAAGTCGCGGTTTGCCCGCGGCCGCCGGACCGAAAGCCAGGCTGGCGTCAGTGCGCCGACGCGACGCGACGGCTCGGCTTGCGGCCGGCGACGAACGCAGAGGCGACAAGGCGCTCGGTCGGCAGATATATGATCTAAATGAGAGCATGCGTTAAGAAATATGTAGTTATCGGACATGTAAAACAATTAAAGCATGAATTTTATTAAAATTAAAAATGTTGGTCTGAAATTAACACATCTGAGACTTTACTTCTGTCTCGTATTTCCACTTCAAACATTTCGACTGGCCATCGAGTGAATTATATTTTCATTACTCGAAAAAACCTTGAATTATATTATTGTTGAGTCATTTTGAAATGCTTGCATTTAATATTGTGGCCTGGTATTATTTTCATTTTATTACGTGTTGATTGACAATATGATAAATTTCGTTATTCAACTCGATGCACAGCAATGGTAGGTAATCAAATATATCTCATATAACTTCTACTTTTCGACATAAATATTTTATTCCTCAGAAAGTATAGGAATTATATTTCCTCGTAAGTTGTTTTGGAAGTGGGACATCAGTATGAACATCTAAAGGCGAATGATGTTCTCTTTACAATGATAATGTCGATTCGGAATGTGTTTGATAACTCATTTAAAGAGTTCTTATTGAGTGATTATAATAATTATTATTCGTAATTATCTTCAAAATTAAAAAGTGTATATGACTTTTATAACTAAATACCGTTTAAATAGATCTCAAGGAATACTTGAATATCTTGTATACATTTTGTATAAAATTGGTGCAATAAAGGATGACGATTATTGTTATTATTAATTAATAATAATAATTATTATTATTATTATTATTATTAGTAGTAGTAGTAGTAGTAGTAGTAGTAGTAGTAGTAGTAGTAGTAGTAGTAGTAGTATTAACAATCTCATGTAAATAAACGGAGCTTTTGAATAATTACCTCGCTCTTGGTAAGGAAAAACTCATTCAGACAAACGTATTTACATAAAAAATAGGGAATTCATACAAATATTCATTTTTATCCTCTATATCACTACTATAGATGTCCTTCAGATTACCAATATGACAGCATTATATTTCTTCGTCAGTAGGTTGATAAACAGTAAATAACAGACGAAGTTGCAGTCGGTAACCCGAAGACGAGGTTTATAACCAAGTTTTATACGTGGTGTCGGCGGAATGTCATTCATGTTTTTCCTTATTCCCAGCTTATTATCAGAAAAATAACAGAAATAAATGTATTTTTTAGACAGCCACTAGTAAAATCAGTTCTTTCAAACCATGCATAGCTTGCTAAAATATCAATTTGTATCACTAGTGCTAAATGTGAGACAATGCTCAAGTTTTCAAATGAATCAGTGAATGCAACAAAGAAAAGAAAATAATTTCATCTTATCAACTACAACTGATCTTAAAGTAACATGATACTCAATCAATTGATTGTATTCTTGAATTAAAACAAAAGAAAAATCAACAAGGCTGTCTAGAAATATGTGAATGACACAAGTGGTAAAAATGACTTTTCAGGTTGCTCCTAGGATTGCGCCGCTTGGCGTATCTGCCCCGTGCAACCTTTCATACACGCAAAATAATATGTCACGTTTACCACTAATATCGTAAATAATTACTATTTTAATATGAACTAAGCCATCTTTAGCTCCACTGTCAGAAATATCATTGAATTTAATGTAAGTACAGAGAAATTAATTTACCTTTTACATTAAAAATAGCCTCTTATACTTGTACATTAAATTTAATGCTGAAATTAAAAACGGTGTAGATTTCATTTAGAGGTTCTCCCGTTCCCCGTCCATCATCATCATTCATATATTCATAATCACGAGTCTATGAAACTCATTCATTCATTCATTAATTCATTCATTCCAGTTATGACCATAAAGGTTTGAATCTTGCATTCTAATGTATGTGAGTAGATTAAATTTTATGTGCATTCATGATATTACTTTAATGTAAATTTACGTTAATGTAATACATTTTTGATAGTGTACAAATCAATGTTTTGATTGTCCTCAAAGGAAAAAGGACTATTAAAATCCTTAACTGACGTCGGCCACAAGTAGATTTTTGTTCGTCTGTTTAGATGTGATATATCAATTTGAGAGTACAGTATTGCGAAATACGTATTCGTCGTCTTCGCGAGCGCAGTGTTACTGATCAGTGCTGACACCTGGCGGCGCACGGGGGGAAACACGGGAAGCGCGGCGGGGCGGAGCGGGCGAGGCGACGGCGCCGGAGGGCAATGGAGCGCGCGGGTGCCGGGGATTAGGCGGTTAGGGGCGGGGCCGAGGGGGGAACGGGGTTAATGGCTAGGGCCGCATCACCTTCCCCGCGCCTCCCCCCCTCTCATGGCCGTCCAGAGGAGCAGGCGGGGTGCCGAACGCACCCGCGTTCCACCGACAGAGTGATTACCGGCGCGGCGGCTGGGACCCAGCGCCTCCGCTCCCGCGCGCGCAGCAGCCTTCGGCGCCAGAGGGCCTCGCCTTCGAGGGAGAGCTCGTTAAGCCTCGATGGCACTATCGATAGTATTCGATAGCGCCGCAGTCGATCAAAAATGTCGATATTTCTGAAAACTATCGAATACTACCGAAATCAATTTTTATTAAAATGTAAACATGTGGACAATTCATTTTTAATTACAAATATTCCAGCAACTTAATTCATCTTCTATTTCTCTCTCATTAAATGCAAAAATACAGAGATTAGTGGTTTAAACACTAGTTAAACTTAATAAGAGAAAGAAATACAAAATTCACGTTCACGGTGACTGTGAATGAGAGTCAATTGATTAAATACACCAATAACCTTTATCCGCGGAGACGTTTACTAACACTTTATAAGTAGACAACACTTAATTTATTGAAGTGGTATAGTGATATTTGCCAAGGTTTTTTCGAGGTGGCAACGTTTCTTCTTGGTGGCTGAAAGAGAACTACAATATTTTACACATTTTCAACGAATTTGCAATTAATAACAGTGAATTTATTGGAAAAATTGGTAAGATATTTGAATTAATCTTTTTTATTACACAATTATTATACCACAAAAATATTGCAGTGTATTATTTACTTATTCAAAAACCATATTAATAAGTCGAAAAAATTATTTCTTAAATTTCTATTTCGATAGTACTATGATACTTTTTTGCTTTGAAGAACATCGATAGTTTTCGATAGTCATACTTCGTAGGTTTCACGCGCTCTTTATCGATGGCCTTGCCATCCAGACATTCCTCTTTATTTCTATCGGAAGGTTTCTATTTGATGTGTTTGAAGTAGTTCCAAGCTTTGAAAATCTTTGGATAATTATTTGCGAAATATTGGAAATATTGTATAATGTTGTTCATTCATTCGAAATTATAAATTAAAATTATAAATAAAAAAATGTCCTTATAGAAAAGACGTGTTCGTCTATAATATTACTTAGTTTTCGAACAATGAAGAAAATAGCCAGCTGATAGAAGGTCACATCTCTACAATCAAAAAGGACTTACTCATCGTGTTTATATTCATTAACGTCTTATTTATTCCTAAATGTTAACAACTTTTCACTCTTCATATTAATAAGTCAATGCACTTATCTGAAACTTATATGAGACACAGAACCGGCCTCCTTTATTCATTTGGCAGAGTCACGTTTATGTTTGTAGTTCTGTTTTGCTTCCTTTAACAATCGTTCATTTTTGTATTGTTGCAAAAAACATTCTCTGTGACTTCATTAGCGCATTGTTTAGTAACATTCATTGCAGGCAAGAAAGTGGTCAAGATTTAAATTAAAGGAACTGTTAAGTTTCTATTTCAACAACAAGGAATTTCGTGAAATTCAAAGAAAAACAAAGAAAACATTAAAAAATGTAAATACATCTTAACTTTCAAGAGAATTTGAAAACCTTAAAAACTCTCCCACCATACATTTTACTGTATGGTGTTTTCCAAATCAAATGTTCACACATACTTTTTAATACATCTTAATTTCATGTGTGATTATTGTCACTCACGTGCACCTAACGCAAGAATTACATGCAATAGATTTGACACTATTCCTTGTAATGGATTTATAAAAAGAAATTTAAAAATTCTGAGGTCTTTCAGGCACTTCGTGTTTGAAGACATTAATTCAACACGGAAATAACATATTGCACAATTCTCGAAAGGTTGGAAACAATGACATTGTTTTGAAGAATATTAAGATTTTAGTTAATTCCGAAACATTGCTTCAATACTCTAAAGCCGTTATAAAAATAAATTTATTTCATTCAACCAAAAGCAATAATTTGCAAAAACAGCTACCTCGCTATGTATAAATAACCGAGAATATCTCTTTTTCGCCTGTACCAATCAGAATTCAACGTATTGAAGCTTTATGAATTCGTTTGTAGCAAGATCTTTCCACCATACCAAATTCACGAGTAATTCGTCGAACGTAATTACTGCATTCGCGAAGTTAGTCACCATACAAATTGCCCAAATTCTTACTTTGAATTCAATACTCGCATGAAAACCGTTCGAAAACTAGTTCACTACATAAAATAACCACAAACTACCTGAACACAATCTCAAATCGACCTTTCATTTGCTTCTCGCGGATTTTGTTGTCCATTTGTTTCTTTCATGGTGATCTCTGAGTAGTCTTCGGTAGACTTCCCACATAAATTTAACACAAAAGGACTGGTGCTTGAAAATTCAAGTTTGAGGACTTACATCCACTGTTAAGTTTGAGGTTTACGTCAGGGCGTTGTGGAAGACCTCGCTTAATAACTCATTTCTACGTTTTGCGGCAACGTTACTTTTACTTTAAAGTCAGTGATGGCTCATGCCCCGACAGTAGGTTGCACTTCCATCGAATGACGGAGATCTAATTTCCAAAATTCAAAACAATAAAATGTAAGCAATTCAAGCAAATTAATTAAAAGTATGTTAAATAAAAGTCCGTATTGAAACATTACTTACATAATGTTATGCGTAGTGTCCATGTCAGGTACATGCCCCTTCCGGACACGTGGTTCTGGCTTTGATTTCCACTGGGCACTTACGTTTTTGTAGTAGTCCTGCACAGAGACGGAAATATAACACAGGTCTGCGATGAAAAAAACATTTTTGAAAATGTCAACTGTCTCTTATGTATTTTTGTACCCTGAAATCGGAAATGTAACTAGAAATGATCCATCACGCATAATTATTTCACAAATAGGCTTTAATTTTGCAGTAGGTCACTGGCAGCTTTCTGTATTTAACAAACAGTTAAGTGACCAATGAACTGGTGATAGAATTTGCAGTTTTCCTCCAGGCGGTGATAGGCGTCTTTTCACTCACGCCATCTATCAACTGGTGATATAATTTCTGAAGTTTTCCCTCCACATGGCAGAATGTACCTGTTGTGGTATGAGATGAGGGTGTAAATCATGGACGTCTATGATAGAAGCGCAAAGAAATTAATGTTTGGCGACTTTTCATGGATTCATAAAAAAAGTTTAAAAGCAGTGCTATTTCACAATAGCGACGAGTATGCTTCAATACCTATGGGGCATTCAGTTCACATCAAAGAAACTTACGAAAATCTTGCACTGATACTTACTAAAATATAGTACAACAATCACTTCTGGTTAAAGTTCGCCAGAGCCGCCACTGGTTCAAGTTCGCATTGTGAACAAGGCCTAAGGGAGTTGTAGTTTTCCTTGAGGGAAGAAGCACCGCGTCAGCGGGTACGCGTTGGCTGGGGGGCCGTGTGCGGGGGCGGGGCCGTGGGCGGGGCCTGGGCGGGGCGAGAGCTGTCCGGTGGGCAACGCGCGGCGGAGCGCGAGAGCGCCAGCGCGCGGCCGTCGGCCGCTCCGCGCGCGCTCGGCCTCCGCACCGCGCCCGGCCCCGCGCCGCCCCGCGCCGCCAAGTTATAATAATTCCGCATTATCATGCATGTAAAATCGGGGCGGCATTAGCGAGAGCAGATGGGCAGGGCGGGGCGGGGTGGGGCGGGGCGGGAAGGGGAGGGCCGCGGCCGGGCGGGATGAGGCGGGGAAGTGAGTGGGTCGCGTGAATGCCTCGAAATTGCGGCGGGCCCGCGGTCAAACGAATCCGATTCTATTACCATACTTAGGGCCGGATAATGGCGGCGGCGGGCGGCGGGCTGCGGCGCGCGCCAGCGGTCCGGACGCCGCGCCGCGCCACCGGCTAACGACCCAATTCGGCGGCGCGCGCCGCGCCTTTCTTTTGTCATGGTAACGATGTTGCCGCAAATCGCAGCAGCGGCAGCGCCGGTGGCTGGTTGGCCGCCGCCGTCGCCGCCGCCGGCGACGCTGATGTGACGCGTGGTGATGTGCCGGGCCGCAGCCAGGGAGGCCAACCTGCCGCGAAAAATCGCAGCACACACTGGAACGCGGTAGCTACGAGACTTTCTGACGAAGATAGTCGTTCTTCCTTGAGAGCTTTTTTTGCTCATTGAAAATGTAAAACGATTAAATAGAAGAGAGTATTCAAGTTCCTCAATATTTTCTTGAAGATACAGAAAAATGTTAGAAGGATACGTAATATGCTAAAGCATTTTTGCATATCAAGTCTATGTAAATATGTAAAGCTGATTAATAAAAAAAATGATATTGCCAATTATACATACATAAAATATTAATGTATTAACTTATAATATTACTTTATAAAATTTTATTTGTTATTATTGTTATCACAAAATAAGCCGAAAGCAAATAAGAACACATTTAATAATTTTTTTACAAGTCGAGAAGTACCAAATTACTAGACGCAACTTGTGAAACGAAGGAAAAAAATTGATTTTTATTAGTAAACTTACGTGAGAATGATGATTTAATAATTTAGAGTGGCAGAGACACAGTTTTAAAGCCAGTGATTTATTTTTAAAAGTAACATTGTTTTATTTCAGAATACATGGTTTAAAAATACACAGAATACTATAAAATAATTACGTTTCGAGGAATCGTATACAAATGTTTCACAAATGAAAATTAAACAAAAACATTTTTCGCGTTACTTTTCAGTACCAGAAATGTTTATAAAATTGTAAAAAAATCACATGACGAGCGTCAAGCTTGTATTGGAGTATATTTTTCGTAAGTACGTACAACTTTATTAAATATGTTATTTTAATTAACAATTTCCGACAAAGACTTTTATACAAGATTTAGCAACAAGGAAAATACTCGCTTCATTGCAAAACAAGTAAATTTGTTTCTATATTGTCCAATATAACTGTAATCGTGGCACTTCTTTCTTTCCTACTTGTAAGTAGAAGCTTTTTATCTACAGTAAGAAAGACCAATCTATTTCTTCATGTTTTCTGAAGTGTTCTTTGGTTCACCCACCGACAACAATGTTACAGAACCCAGGGGAGGCCCAGGAGGGGTGGCGTGGGTGTCACTTGGAGAGTGCCATTCGGAACCCGCACAACTCCTCCTTCTCGTATGCCATTACCCCGAGGACGCGTTCCCCAAACATTCCGACCGTCGTAAAGCCGGCGGCAGCGAAAGCTCTCCATAGGGGTCCAACAGAGCGCGAATCACACGCCATTCTGCCGGCGCGTCCGCGGGCGCGCCTCTTGCGCGCGTAGGCGTCCACGCACGTGCGTTCTTTGGCGCGCCCGCGCGTCACAAAGGCGCGAAGACGCCCCGCTGCGAGGCGACAGGCCCCGCAGGGCCGACGAGGGCGCGAGTCACAGCCAACGCATCTTCGCACCGCACGCACTCCGCCGCGCCGCGCCCCTGCACGAACCATTGCGCGCGGAGAAAGGTGTTCGTCCCACACTGAGGGTGGATGGGGGAGAAGGTAGCGTGGTGGACAGAGGAGGGCGCACAGAGACAAAAATAAATGGTGGATGCAGAAGAATGAAGATAAAAGCGAAGTTGTGTGAAGAGGTGATGGATGTCGTGGGAGCAAATGGCTTGAATATGTTCAACTGAAAGGGCGACTTCCTGGTGGAATGGTACTAAAATATACAGGTATTGAATGCTGTACACAACGGAGCCCAAATAGAGTTGTGATGAGTAGAATTGTGTCACAACTAGGACGCGGGCCATCTTTTGAAAATATATACACAGCCTTTTGGAAGACGATATCAAATAGCGCAATGTATATTGAGAATCATCCGAATTAAAGTAAGACGAAGAGTGTTGAAGAAAGCTGACAGCCGGCATTAAACGAAATAATGACGGCCTTAGTAGAAAGGACAACGTCAAATAGTAGAGAGAATGCGCAATGAGGGAGTTACGAAGCGAGTAGGGGCTCCGGGAAGGAAGGTGGATCAGAGGCGGAAGGGCATGCTGGAGCGCTTGCGCCCGCAGCCGTCGCCACCCGGCGCCTCGCACACGCTCTTTGTGCCCGCGCCGACCCGCGCCGCCCCGCGCCGCCCCGCGCCGCCCCGCGCCGCCCCGCCCCGCCCCTCCCCGCCCCACCCCTCCCCTCCCCGCCCCCGCCCCACCCTACTACCCCTCCACGTCTCGCCCCGCCCTTCCCGCCCTGCCCTGCCCTACCCCGCCCTGCCCTGCCCTTCCCCGTCCCGTCCTACCCCGCCCCGCCTTCCGAGTCGCTACAGGCGGTAGCGGCGGCGGCGAGGCGCTGACCGCTCCATTACAATGTGTTGACACGCCACTCCGCGCCGGCCGAGCGGAACGGCACCGACGGCGGCGGCGGCGGCGGCGGCGGCGGCAGGAGGCGGTGGCAGCAGGCGGCGCGCGCGGGGAGGCGCGCTGTTCATCACCGGGGGCGTGGAAGGGCGTGGCGAGGTAGGATACGGCCGAACGGGGAGGGCCAGACCATGGCGCAACGGCCCGAGGTCGGATCGAACACCACGAAACTGTTGGGACGGATGAGATGGGGCGACACGACATGGAACGGGACGAGATGGGGCGGGATGAGATGGGGTGACATGAGATGAAGAAGTACGAAATGGGGTATCACGAGACGGAGTAGGCGAAATGGAGTAGGACGAGACGGACGGGACGAGACGGGCGTGACGAGACGGGCGTGACGAGACGGGCGTGACGAGACGGGCGGGACGAGACGGGCGTGACGAGACGGGCGTGACGAGACGGGCGTGACGAGACGGGCGTGACGAGACGGGCGTGACGAGACGGGCGTGACGAGACGGGCGTGACGAGACGGGCGGGACGAGACGGGCGGGACGAGACGGGCGGGACGAGACGGGCGGGACGAGACGGGCGGGACGAGACGGGCGGGACGAGACGGGCGGGACGAGACGGGCGGGACGAGACGGGCGGGACGAGACGGGCGGGACGAGACGGGCGGGACGAGACGGGCGAGATGAAAGGGGGCGGGCCTTGCCAGAATGGAAGGGAACTGATCGGAGGAAGGAAGGAGCCAGAAAGCGAACGCTAACAAGAAAGTACCTCAATGTCATCATTGCTGTTTGAAATGACCGTAACAAATAAAACAAAATGTATAAAAATAAAATTAAACGACTAAATTATATAATACAGCCTACTGTAATAAAAATTTGATACATTTCCATACAATATTCGGTAGATCAATTTTGTCATTAAAGCGAACATGAAATACTTTGAGATCTAATAAGTATAGAAAGTACAGTTAAGTGCTTTAAGAGACTACTACCAAACTACTATGTAATAAATATGTAACAAAACTGTATTTTATGGTTGTATTTAAAGCGAAGCATCGTAAGAGTTGTGCATTATAACGGGCAGGCTTTCTTGAACCCGGGAATATTTACTCCTAACTCCTTTGCCAACATTAATTAAATTAAGAATAAATGATAGTAACAAGCGCTGCAGACAAAATTTGATAACCAGAAATGCTTGCTCTTGTGAAATAGAAACTACTTTGCATCGAAAAACGATCTACAAATTTGTCATGAAATTCCTTTTGTCAAAATAACCAAACTCCCCACTTCTCTCGCAGCGACAGCACTGACAGCTTCTGAAGCGACAGCACCAGAAAACGTGCGCAGAAACTAGGAACCAATATTACTAAATAAAACATTATTATCATTATTTGTATATGTTATTATAAAACGTGTTCAAACAGTATATGCCTATTGTACCAAACCTTATAATACTGGAATTGAGAAAATTTAAAATTTAATTTAAAATACGTGTAAGTAATCATTACATTATTAAGGAAAACGTTTTTCTCGATGCAATTCAAATTTTGCTTCTTAGGAATATTAGTAATGGAATTTGTTCTTTTTTTTGTTATTAACGCATTGTGAATATACGATTATAACTGCAAGTTTGCTGCCATTATCTCTTCCAATTATTATCATTATTGTTTAAAAGGAATAACAACTCAATTTGAAGAAGAGCGTCGAATGTTACGGGAATGGATTCAGAAGTGATGTGGCAAATTAATATCTTTACTTCATTTTAAGAAATAATTTCAGGTAGCCAAGGGATACAGTAATTTCTATATTCGGTTTAGTATCTTTTTGGTCACTTTTACATATATTTTTAATGTGCATATAACGCATAAGAGGCTTGGTTACATTTACATGAAAAACAACTTAAAATGTAAGCGATGAATTAAAAGGCAGTAAAAATCCATTCGGGTTTTATTCTAACAGTATACTAACGATACTAACAACCAAAACTCGCAAAACATTTTCAATTTCCACCAAACAAATCGTAACTTTCAAATTCTGAATCACTACGTGAAATCGCGAATGTTTCAAACATACACGAAGGTTCTCATCGCAGCGGAGGATACGTGCAATTCAAAACCAATCTTGGTAATGCTGGCGCCTCCACCTCAAACGCCGCCCCAGCTGAATCCACATTCGCATCCTCCATCTCTCTGCCTTCCCCTCCCGCCCCTTTCACCCCCCCCGCCGCCGCCGCAGAGCCTACACAGAAACATATCTCCGTAATAAGAACGGGGCGGGGCGCGGCGAGAAGGCGGTCTGTTTCCCGGCTACTTCCGCGCAGCCTCCATCAATACGCGCGCCCCATCCCCGCGAGCGCTTCCATCTTTCCCCGCAGCCGCCATCGCCGCCCTCGCCTAGCTGCATCGCCCCACGCCAGCACGGCCACTTCCGCCGGCCGGTGGCTGCCGCCTGGCGTCGCCTCCAACACCACCGCCGCCTCCATCGTGCCTGACCCGGCCGTTGCCACCGCGCCGCGCCGCGCCGCCTCGCCGGCTGGCGTAGGAAGTAGCATCGCGGGGCGCGTCCAAGGATCCGTCTGCTCCGCTAGATTTTAAAAGCACCCTCGAGATTATTTTTTTCGTCCTCCGTCCTCCTCCTCCGCCGCCGCCCGCGCCCTCGGCTGCTTCTCCGTCTCGACGCCCCCTCCGGCGCCCAATCTCCGCCGCCCCTACTCCCGCCCTGCGCCCCCGCCGCGCGCCGTCTTCTCTTCGGAAATATAGTAACTGGTAAATGGAAGACTTTGATTCTTATGTACCGGGAAGCGCGGAGAACGCGGGCGCGGGGCGGGTGGGGGTGGCGCGGGGCGGGGAGGGGGGAGGGGCGGGGAACTGGGAAGAGCACCCTCGGCAGCGGCTGCCGGCTTCGGTATATATGACCTTTTCGAGGGCAGCGTTACGGAATTAACAGGAGCACAAAGCCGGCGAGGTGAGCGCAATCTGCCGATGGAAATGCCCCGTCCGCGGGCCCCGCCCCCGCGCGCCGCCCCCGCGCCGCCCCCGGCACCGGCCTCTCGGCAGCGGCCGTGGTGCGATCGCGGACATGCGGCACCGCCCCCGCGCACCGCCCCCGCGCGCCGCCCCCGCTGCCGCCGCCCGCGCCCCAAGCGGCCCCGCCTCGCCCCGCCCCCCGCCCCCGGCCCCGCCGCGCTGAGCAGCAGATTGCGCGCCGCGCCCGCGCTCTGTCCGGCCGCGTTCGGATGGGAAGTACGCGCCTTCCTTGCTTTGGGGCCTCGCCATCATTACCCCTTACTAGATCTTCTCTACGCTTTTAACTTAGATCGATGCTGAGAAGAGAACTAGAGAGAATTTTGTTTCCCTCAAGAAGTAATTTCTTGATTATTCAACAAAATCATTTATTACACTTCTGCATAGTATACTCGATTTAAAGTAGAGCATTCAAAATAATCGTTTGTAGCTTTTTATTTAAATTATAATTTCATAAAATAAATTAAGTTAATAGCATTTCTCAATTTTAACACAAATTATCAATGCCAGCAATTTTTTCAATAACAATTAACAATATAAATCCTTCAAATATTTTGAGAGTATGTAGTAGGTCAAGAGTTAGAAATAAGTTAAGGATGTTGCATATATTTCTAGAGTGTATACAAAAAGGAACAGCAAATAACCACACGACGATTTCAGACTTTCATTGGCCTTTTTATTGGAAAAGCAAACAAAACACGCCTGAAACCGAAAATTATACAAACTAATTTATTGAAATGTATTTTCTTTTCATTTATTTCTGCGTTAATTGTGTGAATAATAAAAACGAGTCAAGAGTCTATGAGTGAATAGGCTACACAATAATGTTCCATTACAAATTATTTGTCACAGTTATTTCATAAAATTCTTTTAAAAAAAACTAAATAACCGCTTCATAAACCTCACAATGATATTTATAGAATCCTCAAACCCCTGGCACTCTTTACGAACATTGAATAAAATATCTGTATGAGACATGGTCATTCGCCGCTGAAAAGAAAATGTAAATGCCATTTTAAGGCAATGTCAAATGGGAAAATCGCATGATTCACACCGTGTGGGTAACGCGAGCGAATCTTTTGACGCAGCTACTGAATTAAAATCAGTGTGAGTTTCGGCGATGAGCAGCTTCGCCAAAGGGGGAAGAGGCCACTCGTGCGAAGTAACAGCGGTGGGGGTGGGGAGGGGTGGTGTGGGGTGGGTAGAATGGGGTGGATGCGCGTGACCAAGCGGTTCGCCTCGAGGGTTATTGCAAGCGCGGGCCCGTGCAACCCTCAACTGGAAAACACACATAGACAGCAAAGTCCACCGCAGCAAAATCGAAATCCTACAACTGATTCATTGGTGATTCCGGGCGCATTAACTAATAAGGAAATTAGTCACATAAGTGTAGTGCAAGTGTTTTCCTCGAGAGATAACAGTGAACTTCCCCCCTGGATGGCGAAATCCGGCGCCGACCTAACGATGACTAGCCGGATTTCCCCCCCCGACCAGGTATCTCCCCCAGCAGGCTAGCGCCCCAGCATTTTTCTGTTGATCAGAGAAACCACGAAAAACTACTGATCAGAGCAGCCGGCCACTAGAATTCTCCTCCAGACAGCGACTGAATTCTACGTAGCTATGTTGAAAATCCTGCCTACCGTCGGGACTCGAACCTCGGACCTTCCGCACTGACAGTGGCATCAGTTGATGCCCTGAGCCACATTTTCCGGTTCCTACAATGGAAACCGCTCGTAAGTAAAAACACTAAATTCTCCTTAAACATTCATATACAAATCCATCATCAGACCCCTACTTCCTGTACAAGGGCCCAGAATAAGCAAATGCGATCAAATATACTATTCACAAATTACAAGTCATCCAAACAAATTCTTAAGATCCTTAGCCCAAGCCCCTTGGCTCATCTAGAACAAGAAACTACCCATCGAATTATACATGAAACCAATCCATTACCATATAGCCCCTATTGCAAGTAACTTTTCTTCAACCTCCACTTGATCAACCAAAGCAGAACTCTCAAACTCGGTAAATGTACCGAACGCCAAACTCAAATAACAGATATCTTTACATGCATTCTTGGACTCATTCAGCAACCTAGAATAAACCAATTGAGGTGCTCTGTGAGTCCTCTCGAAAAATGTAGTTTAGTGTTAGCTGTAAATTAGAATAAATTAAGTGTAATGTAACTACAAATGGAAAGTTAACCTTCATTAAACTTTGTAAATCCATCTAGAAAATAAATAAAATAATAAAAAATAAACTAAAAAAGACCTATGCAGAGGGCGCTGGGAGGCGCACCAACTCTGAGACGTTTTTAATGGATCTAGCATATGAAGATGGCTTCAATTTCAAACAGTGTAAAATAATATTTATTCTGAGAACATTTTAATAAAGCAATTCATAATTAGAGATTTAAAGTACTTGACCACGTACTGGTATGAAGCGAATGAGCCTAATAACTTATTTTATTCATCTTCAGAAAACTACATTAATCTAGAATGGCCACATACACCTTAGGTTAATGGTCAAAGTAATGAAAAACATATACCTGACTGGCGTAGTTGGACACACTGCTTACCTCACAAAACACGCATAATGTGTGTGTATATTATATATATATATATATATATATATATATATATATATATATATATAATTAACAGTATTATAATTGTCACATAAAAACATCATTATTTGTATTGGTTGTTGTAAATTGTGCATAGCAGAAATAGTAACAATATTTATTTAATTTATACACCCTTGATTGGCTTTGAAATGGGGGTAAAGTGGATGAAGTACTTTGGTCCAAGACGGCCATCTTCACTGTACATTAGCTAAATATCTGCATTCTGGCAACGTAGGCGGCAGTATGACAGTAGCAGTATGACAGTGGCTTTGTGTGGGGAAGTGCTGCATGGCGGCTATATGCTGCATGTATGGGTTTGATTGTCTCTGAAGAATAGTCTCCCACCCACCAATGGCGGATCACAGTAAATTCTAGTTTATATTACGTACGAGTGAATAATGTTTCCGTACTATCAAGGCTGGTCTGCGTTATTAGTCCGTAACTGCGTTCGGAAGGAACTGAAGTTTTTGAAGAAACATTTTAGAACGTAAAAGCTTTAATAAATTAGCACCTCATGCAGTTGATTTATTAAGTTTCTGTAAGCATGAAACGGTTTCACCATATATCGTCCTCCATGTTTTATACCGTTGAGACTGCATAATTCGTATCTTTAGAAACCATTTTGAAACAGTAGTTTTAGGAGTGTGCCTGAACCTTTAGAGAAAATGTATTTCATTTGTACCAATATTTGACACCACAGTTTTTCTAATCTGAATACATTTCTATTAATACTTTGTCCTGTGTCTTTAATAACGGAACTTTCGAACTGAGAGCTTTCTTTGGTTCAGAAAGAGTATTGTAAATAATCGGACCTTAGAAATGTATTAATAGCACGTGTATAAAGCAGTTGAAAGTAAACAAATTAATTCTGTATTTAGATCCAAAGATAATGAAACAAGAACACATTCCATAAGTTAACTCATAAATTTAAATCCCGAACAATAAATCAATGTTTTTATTCAACTCTAATACTGAAACTATAAAATAAGTTTTCTATTATCATATATTCGGAAGAAGGTATCTTGATAATCGTTGTTCCTGATTAGATTTCCAAGTTTGTGAAATAATTTAAAATGTAGCAATCCGAATACGAGAATAGAATAATACTATTATTTGGTTCCTCAAAACGCTGGGCTGTCGACAATATTTCTACCATGAGTAGAATCCCAAAACATATTTATTTAAAATCAATAAAATTATAAAAAACATGTCATTTACTGAGCATGTAATACTATATTCAGCGCTGATTTCTCACAGTTCTTACATAAACACTTACTAAGCAGTGCTTACAAATGTGTGACATGAAACGCAGATCTCACCGAACATTTTTTATCTACGAAACAAGTATAGTACCACTGACAATTCTACTTGTTCATTCACTTACGATTTTCAATTGTCTATTTTACTAAACGAAACTAAAATATGTTTAATGAAACTTAGCAAACGAACACTTGGATTTTCTATATGATCGCTTACCAAATCATTTTTTGATAGATACATATATTTTATATACTTAGGGTTTAATACCCGATGGTAG
Organism: Acheta domesticus; assembly: GCA_031308135.1. Classification (NCBI taxonomy): domain Eukaryota; kingdom Metazoa; phylum Arthropoda; class Insecta; order Orthoptera; family Gryllidae; genus Acheta; species Acheta domesticus. The sequence goes on along the minus strand of JAHLJT010002406.1, from coordinate 78,639,018 downwards.
ATTTCTAGGAGGTACATAAACATACAATACAATATAAAGTACATTACAATACAATACAATAAAATGCATAAAACTAATATTGTTTCATGAACTCGTAATTGTGTGAAATTGACTCCGCCTTGTCAATTTTCTACAAATTGCGAGAATTGCGTGAATATGATTAAACTATATCTCCGGTCTATCTTATCTTCAATATCTCCACACTGATTATTGTGATTTTGCAGCAAATTCGTACATTTAACTCGTACATTGAAATAGTACATTGATCTACAACATTTCTCTTAGCGTGGCGAAAGCGAGAATATCCCCTTCATCGAAAGCGACGTCCTCGAGGATCGTCGCCCACCACTGTGGTGACGCCCTTCTCCCCCTCCCCCGGCGCCAACCCTCTCCCAGCCCAGCCGCTCCCAGCGCCCTCCCCTCCGCGGGGAAGGTGATAATGATGTCACATTTGACCGCGGAATGCAAATGGGGCGCATTTCCATAAATGAAGAATGGGGCTTGTTCGTTGGATAACAAGCCAGTGTGAACGCAGAAGAATAGCCGCCGCATGAATAATTCTCCGCGCAGACAGAGAAAAGTGTCCATTTTCTTCGCTTTTTTATCGTTATAAAACTTCCTTTCCCCCTTTTTTCCGACCTCCCACCCCGCCCCGCCCCGCCCGTTCGTTCGCCGCGGAGACCGCCCCTCTCGTCTTGTATCGCTATTCCGCGGTGATATATGCGCTCCCCCCGGCCCGCTCCCCCCCCCGCCCGCCGGCCCGACTGCACCCCTTGCTTTGCTTCACCCTTCGGCGAGCGTCTTAACAAGGGGCGGCGGCGGCGGCGGCGGCAGCGGGAAAAAGCGGTGCAGCGCGCGAGGAGGGGAAGGAGGCGCTATCAAACGCGTCTAATTTGATGCTTTGTGCGCGGACACTATTGGGACACATAATGATGCGGACTCCCCGGAGGGAGTTTGAGGGGGGCGGACAATGGCGGGCGACCGCGGCGGCGGGATTCGCGAGCCGAGTCGCGGGGAAGGCAAGGGCTGCGGGGCGGAGAAAGATGCTGCCGCGGTCGCGGAGGCTGCGGAGAGGGACGGTTCGAGGATTTGGTGGTAGGATCTGGTGATGGAAGAAACATTGTGGGTACACGTAATGGGGAAAGAAAAAATAGTGATTTTGTGGTGAAAGAGGGGACGACAGTGGCTGAAAATATGTCGGATTTGTTGATGGAAAAAGGGGGGCAAATGCTCGTACTTCAGTAAAACATTACAAAGGCTGCATTGGCTGTTGGGCCCCAATACCTTTTTTACAAATTCTCAGCATGGCGTTTTATTAGTTATTATCAATAAATTATAAATATCCAGCTTAACACAAGTGTGGAGTGTTACTTAGTGTGGCTTTGTCACTTAGTGTGACGTCGTGGTATTTCTTATTCACTAGAATAAATGCACAGTAGTTGCTATATAATAATTATATTACGTAATGCTGTTCACAAGATTATACACTTAATTCTGATAAGGTGAGTTACTGGGTACTCTCTTCTACAGCTTTCTTGCTGTTGATAACTAGATAGCTCAGTTCAATTAATGAGAAAAGTAAACATGTGTTTGATCATTTTCTTTTTAATTTATTACGTTGCAGTAATTCAAATTACAGTTAACTAAATGAAATTCATTTTAGTATTCTCCAGTTTTATTTGAATTTTGTTGGGTTCTTGCACCCAGTATTTAATTTGTAGACACATATTTCTGCTCTGAGAGTTGTCGTATCAACATAGAAAATGTCACGCATGGAGTCCTACGACGGAACATGAGTTACAACTTTTAATATCATCTCATAAATCATAAATATTTTTAATTTCCTCGTAATTTCCAACACATTTTCACGTGATGCAATATCTTGTGACTTTTGCGGGTTCGCATGTGATGGAGGAATCGTGGCTTTACAGGCAGCAAGGAATTTTCAGAGCTTGTCCAAACGACCTTTTGTCTCATCGCGATTCATCCCGCTCTAACCTTACTCTTAAAAGAGAGTCTTCCCTGTTCATTATTCTCAGCAGTACATTTTTGCTTCGCAATAAGTTGAGGAATGTTACTTTTAATATTTACATCATTAATATTTACATCAACAAACAGAGCGTTATGAATTAATAGAAGAATCAATTCTGACTTGCTTCGTACATCTCTTTATACATGTCCAAGAGGTAAACTTGGAGATACTGAGATCAAAGGAAGAAATTCCTATGATGATTGAGTTTTCCTACAATGACAGAACTGAAAATTGTAAGTTGCCCCTACCTACCTAGTATCTAAAATATTACTTATTTTCCGACACTATTAGTGTTCAATTAAGAGTGTTCTATAGTTATCCTATAATTATGTGGTAATTGTCTGAGCATAACTCCAAAATCATTACTGGCCGAGTTTAGCGAGTCGAGATAATGTGTAACAGGCCTTTCCCAAATATTCCCGTGACGCGCAAAGCGGTAGAAGAGAACGAAGGCCTCCAGCGGACCCACGAGATCGCGGTACATAATAAGCAAGAATACACATTCAGAATAGTTTCTATTTCTGTTTTGTTTGTAATAAATGTTCTTCTTCAATAATGAATATAATTAGATGGGAATAGACCTAATACCTAATTCGTAATTTAGTGGAAGAGTTCTATTATAAATTTCAAAGAAGTGTTTCGGGACATCATTTGAAATCTTGGAGATGTGTAGAAAACATTCCAAATGAACAAAAAAAAACATATCTTGAAACAAATTCGGAGTGGAAAAAGTATGTCCGTTATCCCATTTACAAGAAATACGTAACAAATCAAAGGCAAAGTAGAGATGTAGCAAGATTAAAAGAGCACCACCCCAGCAGGGGATAACTAAGCTTCCGATATGTGTGGTAGTGTAGTGCATGTAAGTGTACGTGTATGTAAGTAAGGGGTGAGGAAAGGACAAGGAAGGGGAAAGAAATAACGCGTGCGGTCTGTGGCTCATTTCGTAGGGTATTGTTTCGGATTCGCCTGGTGTTGGTTAAAGAAACTACGGAAAACTTCAGATGAGCGCAGCCGGCCACTAGAATTCTCCTCCAGACAGCGGCCGAATTCGAATGCCATCGCCTGCCCCCATGGGGATTTGAAGCCTAGATTCCCGGTCAGAGACGCTGCAGTGGCAACAGCTGAGCCGGTGCGGCGCGTCGCGGGGTGGGGCGCTGGAGGCAGCGGGGGTTGCAGTATAAGAAAGCCAAAGGCACCCCCGGGCGGGGGAGGCCGGGTGAGCAGGCGGCGGCGGAGGAGCGGGCTGGCGGTGACAGAGCAGCCGTCTATTGGGACGCGCCCGCCCAGAAAGCAGCCTCACGCTCAGGGGCGCTCCTATGCTAACCGGTTTAGACCCGCGCCCCTCCTTCCCCCCGCCGCGGTGAAACTCCCCGCTCCCCGCACGCTGCTGCGGCGTAACACCCCACCCCGCCCCGCACACCCCGCTCAGCCACGCCTCACCTCGCCGCGCACCCCCGGCACCGCCCCGCCTAGCTCTATCCCATAAGCCCCGCCCTGCCCCGCTCCGCCCCGCTCTCCGCCGCGCGCAACGTGCAGCCCCCGCCCCGTTCCACAACGACACGCCCCGCCACGACAACCTCCCCCACGACTCGCCTCGCCACACATCCCCGGCACCGCCCTGCATCGCCCTGCCCCATCGCCCTGCCCCATCGCCCTTCCCCGCCTCAGTCCCCGCCGCGCGCAATGCTCAGTCCCCGCCCCGCCTCGTCTCGACTCGCCCCGCTCCACCACGCCCGTTCCCGCCCCGCCACGACAACCCCCGCCACGGCACTCCCCCCCTGGCACCACCCTGCATCGCCCTGCCCCACCCGCCCCTCCCCGCCCTGGCCCGTGCGGCTCCGCCCCGCTCCCCCGGCATGGCACAACGCCCTGTCCCGCCTCGGGCAAAGGGCCCGCGCTGAGACATCCCCACCACAGACGAGTTTACTTAATTTCCCGCAGATGGCCCTGCGGCTGCGCGCAAAACCAACGGAGGCCTCACGCCCATTCTCAGGGTGACGCCGCAGGTATACAGACAGGCTGGATGTACTTAACAGAAAATCTTATATAGGCAATGCCACGAGTTGGCAGTTACCCCATAGAAAATCCTTCAATAGCATCGTCACTTAAAATAAAACTAGAACGAGTCATTCAATATCATTAGAAGGAACTTTACGTTTAGATGAAATGCGAGAGAAATTCTTATTCAATGTCAAACGTTTTTGAAGTCTACACAATTCAAATTAGCTCGCAAAGTTTAAAATTGTCCACACAATCTGAAATAGTATTGTGTTTAAATCTACACAAAACATTGCCTGAATAATTCCCAAATATCATAAATAAATTATACAGTCCATTGCAACATCCACTGCAACCATAACTGAAGGAACGTCCTTATTTTTATAAGGTATATACATAACTTGGGTTAGTCATGATTCATCTTCTAGCCAATTTGTTCCACATTTTTTCTTAATGTATTAAATCTACACAAAACATTGCCTGAATAATTCCCAAATATCATAATTAAATTATACAGTCCATTGCAACATCCACTGCAACCATAACTGAAGGAACGTCCTTATTTTTATAAGGTATATACATAACTTGGGTTAGTCATGATTCATCTTCTAGCCAATTTGTTCCACATTTTTTCTTGAATCACGAACTTCGGACTTAAAGGTAATTCTTATTTTTCTAACTTTCGTCACGTTTCCTAGTCGAAAGCAAATTTAAAACGAGGGAACTTACAACACACTACGTTAACTTAAAAATGATATTTCTACTGTGATAAGCCAGAAAACCCCACGGGATTTTGTTTAGGAGAATTTGCATCAATTGCGTAGTTACGTGGGATTGTACGCGTACAGAACGTTGAGAATCCCAACGAATAGACGTTGTTAGGGCAACGAATCAATAAATATAAATATTCCATGCTTAATGTCAGAGCGTCAAGCTGTTACAAGTTATCACAGCGCAGTGGTCATTAGGTGCTATAAATTTGAAGTAGTCTTTGGAAGCTGTGGTCATGCAGTGAGTTAGAAATGTAAACTCCCACGAAAGCGGCCTAGCTGGAAATACCTAAATAATTGGTATGTTAGTTTTCAGTATAATCTGGTGCATTGGTAAAGGGTAGCGAGGCAAATATGTGATTTTATAGATTGGCATGGTGTAGAGCAAAAGTCCGAAAGAGTTATTAATGCTAAATTGTAATTGTGAAATTTGTTTCTTGTGTTAAAGTAATTTGTTTGATTTAATTTAGACAGACTTCGTATTTTCCGAAGGGTTTATGTCAGAATAGTTCGTTAAATGGAAAACAAAAATCTTATTAAGTTCATTGAAAATAGATAGCCGCGTCTAGAAGGTTCACCCGAAGCCTAGCGAGGACCAGTCGCGTCACGATATAATTGAGAAAAGCCATTAAATTGCATAAAGGATCATATAGTCAAAGATATTTCGAGAATATTTCGGAATTTATTCGTACGACAAGCAAAAACAATAGTAGGGGTACCGAAGACATCACATGGACAGCACCAGACTTAGAAATCCAACTGACAAGCCATCCTAGAAGTTAGCAGTAAGCTTACGAATATTATTTCAAAAAAACGTACATTCATGTAATTCAGACAAAAGTTTAATTACATAATTCATTAGCTCTCGAAAATTGTGTGTAAAAGTAGCGCAATAAATATTCAATTTTGATTTTTTTATAAAAAAAGCTGATAATTCATTGTAGTCACCATCAATTCAATAGTAAGTTTTTCATCCACAGAGCTTCCAGTAATCGTGATTCTGTATAGAATTACACGTGAACATGCAGCAAGAAAGGCGCGTCATGTTGTATGTCGGAACCCATGATTCAATTTGAAAGCAAAATTAGCAGTATAGTAATACAATATCAAGGGATGGAATGAACTTAGCAGGGCAATGATACAAATAATTGTATTGCTAATATCAGTAGAAAGTAGGAAGTCACCGATCCTCGGTAGCCGAGATCGTTAAAGCAGTGGTGACTTGGCGATCTCGAGCCCAAAGATAGCGGGTTTGAGTCCCGCCTCGGGCATGGTTGTACTTGTGTTCGTCCTTTCACCCCCTGTCATCACCACATCATGTCATCTTCAGTTACATAACGTTAAACCCAATAGTGGTAACTAATGGCCATGTTAATGCGACCTAAAATAACACAAAAAACAACAAAAAGTAGGGAGTCATAAATAGCCGCCAGTCTTACATAAAATTAATTATAGAATTCGTAATATAAGTAATTAATAATTGGAATATATACAGATTCTTTACACTATCTTACAAAGATTTGAATAATCAATTATAAAGACATCGAATTCGGAGGTGAAATTTCGTGCAAATGTAATTTGAGAAGCTTTTAACGTATCACTTAAGAAATACGGTCCAAATGATTTATTTTAAAATTTGTTTTGTTTCTTTCCAACAAATGAAGACGTTGGAGCAGTAACATGCTATGCCACATTTTTGATGAAACTGAGATATTAGAGTTTTTCGATGCCCCATAGATGTATCTAAATGTTGAGTTTTATTTTAAAACAGCACTGCAGTATAATTCATAAATTAATATTTATCCCAATGTGTAGAATGCAATATCTAATCCTTTAATCTCCTTTTTTCTCAAAACGTCTCTGAGGACGGATGTTTTCCTTAAAATTTATTTTTCATTTAAAGATTGTTCTTACTTATTTGCAGCGCATTTTTGTCTCAAATATTATTGCACTATATACACATTAATTTTTTTGCTTCTACCGATTTTTAGAAAATAAAAAAAACTTCTCGAAATCCCGGACTGGTGAAACATGTAAGAAAACGACTCGTTTTTTGCGTAATTCGAAAGCACAAAAATAACCCAAAATTTTGGGAATAGAGAAAAAGTGCTCTATGTAAATGGCTTTGCCAGTGTAAGGGACGCTCCTGGGGTCGCGCAGTGGAAGGCATCGGGTGCGGGCGTCCGGCGCGGGCGGTGCGGGCGGCGCGGGCGACGCGCGGCAGCTGCTTCGCCGCCGCGTCGCCCGGGGCGATGCGGGGCGGCGCGTGCGGGCGGGCGGGCAGGCGGGAGGGCGGGCGGTCGCAATTTAAGAGAGGCGGGCGGTCGGGCGGGCGGGCGCGCGTGTTGACCGAGCGGCGAGCGCCCGGGGCGAGCAGGGGGCGGGGCGGGGGAGGGGAGGGGGCGTGGCCGCTGTCGGGGCGAGCGCCGGCGCGGCGTGAAGCGAGGCGTGGCGCCCGCGGGGGACAATCCCCGGACTGTTGACGGAGGTGCCGCCTGCGATTGAAGCGGCTCGGCCGCCACCGCGCCGCGCCGCGCCGCGCCGCGCCCGCCCGCCCGTCAGGTGCGACGGAGGGCGGGAGACGACACGCGGTTGCACGCGGGAAGGGAAAACAAATAGGAGAGGACGGTGGCGGAGAAAACTGGCGGGTGGAGGAGAGAATGGAGAATAACGGACAGTAGGCAGGAGAGCATAAAAGAGAAAAGGGTAGAGATGGGAAATTGTGACATAAAAAGGAGTACGAAAAATGCAACGCGAAGTGAACGAACATAGTAAAAGAATGAAATAGGATAGCAGTATCGCATTTCACGAGAAGCACGGTATAAAAGAAATGGGACTAGATTAAGAAAGTGAACAGACCAAACCCAAAAGACATAAAGAAAAATTAACATTCGCCGCAATTGTGGAATAAATACTCGACGTCATAGGGGCCAGAAAAAAACCTGCCTCACAATACGACAAAAGGGAGAAGGTGAATAAGAGTGCCATTACGCGGGTGTAGCAGAGCGCGCGGTCGAATCGGGAGGGGGGTGGGGAGGAAGGGGCGAGGGGGCGTGCCCGGTGGACCGAGCGGGCGGTGGGCGACGCGAGTGGGCGGATGGGTGGTTGGGCGGTAGTTCGGAACGCGGTGGGCGGTGGGCGGTGGGCGGTGGGCGGTGGGCGGTGGGCGGTGGGCGGTGGGCGGTGGGCGGTGGGCGGTGGGCGGTGGGCGGTGGGCGGTGGGCGGTGGGCGGTGGGCGGTGGGCGGTGGGCGGTGGGCGGTGGGCGGTGGGCGAGTGGCGGGCCGGGTAGGAGGGCAGGAGGCCAGAGGCAGCCCAACGAGCCCTCATTGTTCGGGCGCTGCGACGAGCTACAATCAAACCGGGTCGAAATCCGCACCTCCAAATTCGGTGAAACATCGGATTCGAATTGCCACGTGTTCGTCAAAGAGATGCAGACACATGTAGCGCGTCCGGGAATAGGATGCACGGTACAGCGCGCATCCGCGCCGTGTCATGTGAATTAGAGATTTGTTGCGAAACGAAGATGGAAGAGCCCCAAGCTACGATTTCTGATTTCGGACACAGCTCCAGCTGCAGTCATTAAATGCTCGTTCGTATTAACAGCGCTGCGATTCCGGTTGTTTGTGTAGCTTTCAATTACTACCTGCTATGGAACTCACTAAGTTAATATTCGGAAATGGCGATGGAAATTGAAAATTAGAAACGACACTTCACAATGTCCGACTCTGCAGGGGAATATCACATGTTTGCGTATAGAGTTGGAGTGACAGGACTCGCCGAATACGAAACACACATGACCAAATCGATATTGCGTACGCATTTTCATTTCCCAGAGAATTTTGCAATTGAATATGTGCTAGCGAACATGGTAAGAATCAGTGAGAAAGATCGCATTACCCAAACCTGTCAGTTTGTCCTCAAATATAAGTACTGTACCAGGCGACATTTTCAAAGTAATTTCTATTGAAAATATGTAGTCGTGGAACTCGAGAAATGTTCATATTGTAATCCTCAATATTTAAAATTATTGTACACAACGGAGAGGGAATAAACTGATCTGAAATTTATGATATTTAAAAGTATTTTTTATTAAAATGACTTATTCACTTGCATGAAATTCATCCATATTTCAATATTTATTACGCTATTTGAAAAGTTGCCAAACCAAACTTGTCACGTAAATATTTTATTTTAGGAGTTGTCTATAAATTACGTTACTCTAAAGAGGGGGAAGGGGCCTGAGGCAGCGTTGTGCTGTGTTACTTAGGGGTAGGGGTGTTACCTTCGTGTAACGTAAAGCTGAGATATTTTTAATTTATTTTTCAACAATTGCTGAAATAATTCCTTTTTTCGTTTTGAACTAAAACATTGAAACATCACCTAATTACTTTAATTACAAATAAATTAAAAGTTATTATGAATAAATTGTTACTACAAATTGAATTTTTTATCAACAGTAAATTAATTACGTTCGTGAGATCGTGAATAAAAGGTTCACAACTGATCTATAGCGTATTCGACAGTCCAACTAAATTGGCACAGTAGACTCACACATGCGTCATCCACGACGGAGTGTGCAAGGCATGTCAGAAATTTTCACAACTGTGTTCCGTTGTTTCACTCAAAAATTGTTCCCAATCTTATTGTTAGATGCAGTCAGTATCGCAAATAATTGACTTTAATTATTAAACATTTTATTATGTAAAACAATAAAATTTATACAAATTACTTTATTGTGATATTTTTATTTTTTAATTCTCGTAAATGGTGGGTTGGGTGATGTCGAAAGCGTTACATAATTATTTAGGAGAAAGGGTCAAGCGTGGGTTACGTTCGTTAAGATCACGAATAAAACGTTCACAACTGATCTATAATGTATTCTACAATCCAAGTAAATTGGCACAGATGCATTATAAGAGGAAGAGGGGGGTATTCAAAATACTCCAAATTTGCGTTACGTTATTTATGGACTTTTACACTAATTCATGAATTACATCCTTTAAAACGTAATCATGAATCAAATTTTGCATACTTAAAGGTTATTGAAGGACGGGGTTTCTTGTAATGCATTACGGAAGCAACCTGTACGGGCACCGCCGAGCCATTCCATTGGCGTCCGCTGCAATGCGCTTGATTCCCCTCCCCTCCCCCTCTTCCTGTCCGCGCATTTCCCATCATGCGCCAGCGCGGCCGCCGCCATATTTACAAGGCCTCGATTTTTCAAGCCCAGCGCCCCGGATTAGCCGACACCTCCCTATTAGCACAAGCCATTACCGTCAATGGAATCAATTATTGGAAATACGCGAATTATCTCCAATCTGGTGATTAGGGCACACGTTTTCAAAGTGGAGGGATCAATTATTAATATCAATTGATTTTCTTTCATAGCAAGCGCGTGCGGTCGGCATTACCATAATAAGGCGCAACGGGGTTGTTGGGGCTGCAGGGGTTGTCACCCGTTCGCACGCGCCTACCGCTCGCGTCAGCTCCACTGCATCCGAACCCCATTCACGCCGATTACCCCATCGCGTCGCATCACATCTGAACACGACGAGATACGCACGCTCGACGGAAAACGACAAATTAAGGTCATTTCGGACGTTTCACAACTGATGGGGTAAGAATTAGATGTACAAATGTTGTGTCGCTTTAAGAGAATTGGAAAGTGTTGCAAAATGTTTTTACAATGAAATTGGAGATGAAATAATGGAGTTGCAAACCAGCTTTGTAAATAAGTAGCTATCGACGATTACCAAATTATTTTTTTGATTTTGTAATTTGACATTGCTATTAATAAATTCATCGAAACGGAAACACAAACAAATGGTCTTGTCAGAGCTGAGAGTAAATGATGAACATTTCCAGAAGCGTCCAAGGATATTTCAGTGCAATCCGACCACCTATGTAAATCCTAAAAACATATTTAATATTAGTGTACTTGTTACTCTTGTTGCTATTCTAGAAATATTTGGTTTTCAGTTTTCAATAATAAGCGCATCTCTTGTGAGAAGGTATCAGTTACAATTTTCAAGAAATTAAACATTAGAAACAACTTTAAGGTTTCCTAGGCAAATGATCAAATGATAAGAACAATGCTTATTAGTATTGCGAAATATATGTCGTTGGAAAATGTTCACACCTAAAATAAACTACATTAAACATAAATTGTTAACGTCAGGGTAAACAAAAGTAATGAAAATATAGCATAACATGAAATAATGCAATACGACTAGTTTCACTATAATATAACTAAATATAACTAATTAAGTAGTAATATAAATGTTAAATTGAAATGCATTGACACAGTAATTTTTTAAAACATGTTTTTAGATTGTATTGATAGGTTGTCATATTTGATTTAAAAAGTCACTCGTAACATGAATGCCTCGTTCATTAAATGAGATGTGTGTATGTATGAGAGTTATATGTTTGTGTGAGTGTTAAGTTCTTCTTTTGATACGATTCATTGTTTTTTGTTTATAAAAAAATCAATGGCATGGGATGTTACATTTTTATGTGATCATTTTTACGTAAGAGAAAACTTAGTACTATACGATAAAATATTTGGGAATCGTTGCAAATGATATATCGAAGAAAATCATGATTTATGAAGTGAGTACATCATTTTAAGTAAATTATTTATGATGCAAGTGTGTCCATAATATTAAGCACATAATATTATAAATGTAATTTGATGATAAATACCAAGCCATTGGTATTTAAAAAAATACATAATTTTCCCTAAAAGCTCCAATTTCTAAATATTTCACAGAAATTAGCGAGCAATGCATTTCAGACAACAGAGAGCAAAATGTTTTTGAAACGGTGTCTCCTCCGAGCCTCCATTCCACATGCAAAGGATTCGCGTCCTCTTCGCTGGCACTGCCTCTCCAAAACAAGTGCTCCACCCCGACCCGCTGTCGCGATGTCCTCTCACCTCGCACCGCCCCGCGGACGGCGCGGCGCGGCGCGGCGCGGCGGTGCAGCCTCTGGCCCCGCTCTCTGGCGCGGCGGCGGCGGCGAATATTGATTGAGCGGCGCGGGGGAGGTTCGACGGGCAGACCACAGCACGCGATCCCTCTCCTCGCCCTTGCCCTCCTCTCCCCTCCCCTCCGCCCCCAGCCTAGCCCTCCGCGCCCTCCTCCGCCCTCTCCCCGCCTCTGATTATCTCGCCATTTCATTTCAACCTCGAGATATTTGTCAGTGACGGGCCGCGCGCGGCAATTGTTTTTGGTCCAGTGGCCACACTGCAAAGGCCAGAGGCCAGCTGTGATTGGCAGCACTGATAACAATTTATCATCGTCACGTGGCCGGAGGCCATTATTATCTGTCGAACGCACGCGGCGGTGGTGGTGGCGGCGGCGGCGGCGGCCGGCAGGGGCGGCAGCGGGGGCGGGACGGTGGCCGGGGGCGGGGGCGGAGGCGGGGGCGGCCGGCGAGCGAGGACGGAGACGTGGCCGGCGAGGGGGAGGGAGGCGAGGGCCAACCAGAGGGCAGACGACCGCTCCCACGCATCAAACTGGGAAAGCTCCCTCCCCAAACTGTGCGAATGGGAACCAGCAATATTGGTACTCGGGTTGCAAACACTGGCCACCGGGCACTGGACATTGGAAGTTAGCACATAACGAGGGAAGGCAAAAATGGAGCATCCGATAATTTTTACAACGACAAATTATCTCTAAAACACAATTTCATAAATAGTCAATTATACAAAAACTATCAAGGATATACAGTTTTTACCTTAGGGAGATTATGTGTGTATGTTATTAAATTCACAGCCATGGTACAACAAAATATTATCCATTTCTACATTTTACGCAATTAAAACATTTATGAATGTATTTAGAAAAGATGCACAATGTTATGCTTTTGTTAGCGTGATTTTCCATTGTGCAGTATTGCTTTTCCGGATAATCTTACAAATTCAGTAACAGTGTATATTATATTTCCTATACTCCTTGAGTGGCGTGAATTATAATTCTTAATTAAAAGAAAAGAATTTAACTTCAACAGGAGTTTTCTGATATTTTGACATAACTGGACACAGTACACAAAGAGATTCGTTACAGAAGGAAATCAAAACATTTCATTCTGTAAATCTTCTTAAAGTCGAAAATGGGAGAATTAAGAAATCTCTGATAATACAGAGGGCTATTCCAGGCTTTTAATTTGGAAAGTAGGCAATGATTGTTAAAAAGATCAATGTTTTCAACGTCAGCTTTCCTCGCAACTATGCTGTTGGCGCGCAATGACATTTAAAAATGAGCTTACGGTCAAACGTAAGGTTCGTCGAAAAGGGCGGCGTGAAGGGCGGGCGGCAAATGGCAAATCCTCTGGAGATCGGGCGGCGCTGTGGGAGCTCCCCTGAGAAGCCGACGCCGTGCCGGAGGCCGTCGCGACGCTCAGCGTCGACCACGCACTACCCCCCACGCGCTACCCCCTCCCGCTGCCGGACGCTCCTTCGTTTCTGCTCTGCCTCGTTCCTGCGGATCCACGCAGCCCCGCCGCGCCCTCCGCCTCCACCCACAACACCCACCACCCACTTCCACCACCCCCGCCGTATCCGTCTCCGCTCTCGCCCCGCCCCATCCTTCGCCACGTCAGGCCTCCGACTCAGACACCCTCCGGTCCGACCCTCCCGACTCATCCCCTCTTCCATCGCCACCCACCCCACCCCTGCCTCCTACCACAACACCATCCCCCCCTCTGTCGCCGCTCTCGTCGTCCCTCCCACGTCCGGCCTCCCTGTGGCCCTGTTTTCTCCTCCATGATCGCCTCCGTTGCTTCTCTCACCCCGCTCTCCCGCTCATGCCCCTCCTCCAACTGTGTTCCCCACCGCTCCCACCACACCCCCGCGCCTCTTTGCTCACCCCCACCCTCACCTCCGTCACCGCCCTCGCCCTCCATCGCCCATGCCCAATGCTCCCTTCGACCCTGTCTATATCTCCATACCCGCCTTCGTCTTTTTCTTCGTCCAACTCCCTCACTCACGCCTCCGACTGCGTCCCCCTCCACTCCCGCCACCCCCACGCCTCCTCCCACAACACCACTCTCGCCTCCGTGCCCGCCCCTTCCCCCGCCTACACCCCGCCCATGCCTTCGTCGCCTCGTCCGAAAACACCATCTCCACCACCACTCTCGCTTACGTCTTCGCCCTCGCCCTTCACCCACGACTGGCCTCCCGATGGCCCTGCCTACTCCTCCATTCCCATCTCCGTCTCCTCGCTCTTCCCGCTCTCATGCGCGGCCTCCGACTGTCTCTCTCCTCCGCTCCCGCCTCACCCCCGCCTCATCCCACAACACCACCTCCGCCTCCGTGTCGGCACCCTCCCCCCGCCTAAATCCCGTCCACGTCTCCATCGCCTCCTCCAAAACCACCACCTTCACCACCACCCGCCTCCGCCCACGCTCCACCTCTGCCCCCGCCACCACCCCCGCCTCCGTCTCCGCCCATGCCCCCGCCCTCCTCCGTCCCCTGCCTCCGCGACCACCCCCGCCGCGGCCGCCGCGCTCGGGAGACTATTCCGAAATAGGATTATTTAATAATCCTCCCAGCCGCGATGTGTTCACTCGTAATAAATAATGCGCGCGCTAGGATTATATAATTAATGCGTATATTTCGGGCGTTGCCAAGCGCATTAAAAACAGGTTTTCATAGAGCGCGGAGTAATCTGAACAAATGCACGCGGCAGCGCGCGGCTTTCCCGGCGTGGCGAGGGGGAGGGGGCGGGGGCGGGGGCGGTGCGGGGGTGAGCGGGGTGAAGGGGGCGGGGAGGCCGGGGGCGGAAGCGAGCCAACCGCTGTGGTGCAGCTCGCCTCCTGCATGCGGGTGGGTGAAGCTTTCTTCCACTCAGACGCCACTTAAATGATGTGCTCCAGAGTAGGAGAATGAAATCGCTGACGCGAGGTTTCAACATTTTCCCACTGTCATTTTGTTTGGCTTTTAAATATTTAGGGTCGAAAGAACATACTTGAACTGCTTTAGGTTTAGAAACCTCCCTGAAAGCCTGTTCAATTACGATTTGTTGAATCTTAGTTTCCTTCCTAAAAACATTAATGATTGTTAACGTCTTAATATTCTGATGCTTATCTATTAATGATTGTTAGCAATAGCATTTCGCATTATTCTTCGGATGCTGTCTGTTCAGCTTTTGAGAGTGAGATTTTATGAAATTTTATAAAATATCATTAAATTCGTCTTCATCTCTTTCCTCTTTTGCCTTCACTCTTGCCTGCATTTTTCAGTTAAAAAGGAAGTGTTTGTTAATTTGTAAGAAATGTTCTAAGTAAGCGTTTTTTTTCTCAACTCCACAAAAGCGCTTGGGGTTCAAGACATTTAATGTCTATGCTTAATATCTAAAGACATGATTCTAAATCCTTCATTTTTCGTAAATGGTAATCCTTCATTTTTCGTAAACTTTCATAAATATCATTAAATTCATATTTCATTTTTTATTATTAATGTAATAATATGATAGATTCTCTTTCGTTTAGAATATTTCTTTTCTCTGATTTAAGAACTCTTCGCAGCCTGATTTGATTTAACAAAAGATACGGTTACACGAATCATTTATTGCCGAATAAATTAAAGTCAAATAAATTCAAACATACAATATGATTGTTCATCCGCTTTTAGTACATCTGATGTTACGAAGAAAATAATAGAGTAACTTTTTACAGTTCTATGAGAAGAAATCCAATTCACAAGTAGAACAACAGGATTTCTTAAAAAAATTACATTTAAATTGACTTATAATTTAAGATGTTAAAACTAAAAAAAATTGAGCTTGGGGGTTTAGCGGGTCCCACGGGTAGCTCATTGGTCAGCTTGCTCGCTTTCCATGACGAGATCTCGTGTTCGATTCCCGATCAGGGGCAGATTATAGTATGTGCTTTCCTTACAATGCCCTAGTATCTGTTTCTGTGTGA
This sequence comes from Acheta domesticus, assembly GCA_031308135.1. Lineage (NCBI taxonomy): Eukaryota > Metazoa > Arthropoda > Insecta > Orthoptera > Gryllidae > Acheta > Acheta domesticus. Next base: position 78,623,284 of record JAHLJT010002406.1, on the reverse strand, counting down.
CGATGAGAAAGCTCACGTATCAGATTGAGAAGACCAGAATATGGCGTAAGGATATCTATGTACTAACCGTGCGACTTTGTGTAGGTCGTTCTCTCTCTGGGGTGAGAGATCAGAGTGTGGTCCAAGTTCGCACTGCGTTGATGCATCTGGCTCAGAGTAGAGAGTCAAACATCAACTGCCCTCGACAGCCGTTTATTCCAAAATGAAAAGTACAGAAAGATCTGGTTACAACTTACAACTAATTGTGCTCCCCTTCTCATCGGGCACTTTCGCTTATAGCTGCTGCCTGACGGGTGACTAACAGCCACGTGTCGCCGGCAGGTGCCAGGCAATCACCTGCGGGAGGATCAGCTCTTAAGCAGTTGTTGTCACTTTTGAGAGAACATCCTGCGTGAGCGCACGTATACACTTGTGCACACGTGCCTACGTGTCCACGTGTTTGAGTGGGTAGGCATGCTTCATCTTAGTCGCAATTTCCTGGATGCTGTTTCTTAATGGAAAACAATATTTATTACAACTTTAGAATTTATAGGTGTTTTCCTGCTGCCCAGGGTGCGGTACTTCGGCTGATGTGGTCACAGAGCTGTGAGACAATTCTGTGGGATATAATTCACGTATCCCTTAATCCATGGCCGCAAGGTCGGGAAGTCGCTGGTAGGTCTTGTCCCCGTCAGGAGCTGTTGCGGCACTACAGACGGGGTGAATAGTGATCCCTAACATTCCTAATGCAACATAATGTGATTGCTGTGATGATTGTTTTCATTTCTGGTCCAGGAGACATTGTGACGCATGTGAAATTTTGAGAAAATGATTCGTTTACATTTTCGAAATACGGGACAATACTTTGTTATACTCAATCACACAGATTTGTGAATTTCTACCCGTATGTGTAAGCGTTTTTCTAGCTCCATCCCCTATCGTGTACGCAATGTGAAGGAATCGACTCATTAACAGAAATCGACAACTAAAATCCACGAACGAAAAGTCATTATATATTCATTCTTTTAGAATTCATTGGACGGTTCTATTAATTTCAATTCATATTCAATTATGCCTTATTTTACGTGATGATACTCAGGCCATTAGGATTGCACTTCAGCTCGACCACGCAAATTTCACTAAACTCCTTTCGCCATCTAGCGGAGAAAGAAAGCATCACTCGGGTGACGAAATAGGCAATTTAAATTTATTTGAGGTTTCTTTAAGGCTTGAGGGTCTTTTATATCATATTGCAAATCTATGTCGTATGACTGTCGGCTTTACCTCTTCAAAGGGAAGCTTACGAAGAATTTTTTGAACTCTTTGGCACACGTTTCCAAGTTAGTAACGAAGCTCTGGCCTCTAGACCACCTGATTTACATACAACAACCTTGAGTCTTCCTGACGTATAATTTTAACACATATTATTCCAAAATATTATGTTGGCGAACAATTTGTAAAAAGAAAAAAAAATTGGCAAAGAAAGAAATCATTTGAAGAAATTGACTTATAATGAAGTTATCGTGGAGAAATATATTTACATTCGTAAACTCAAACTAATAAATAATTACAGAATAAAATAAGAGTCTTATATTCATTTGGGCGAGCCTTTACATTGAAAACAATCATTACATAACTGTACAAAGAATTCTCTCTCATTTAAAAGCTCATGATTATGTTTCGGCTTTAACATATCTAATCACCTATATGATTATATTACTAATATCGTATATCAATCTGAATATCTAAAGAGATTAAAAGTGCGTAACTATTTAGCACAGAGGTTCAAATGGTGGTGGATTTGAATCGCGCCTTGAGATTGGATGTAGTGTCTTGTCTTAGATGTGTGTGTTTTGATGCGGAGAGCCTCAAGAACTGCTGTCGCCGTTGCTGAAGAATGTGCCAATGTTGGTGTCTACCTTAAGTAGTGTACAGAGGGTAATCATTTTGGCTTGCAATAGTCCTAAAAACAACTGAATATTTTCTCAAAATAAGTACAATTCGGAAAGTGTATTCTGCCTGAATGAGATATTTATAACATTTGTTGTAATAAACTACAAAAATATTAAATTAACTTAGAACACCTTTCGTATTATAAATCAGTGTATTGAAGGCATCTCCTGTTCTAAATTCAATTGTTCATACATTTAAATTCTATTATCTTCTCGCCCATCTTAATAAGATACAGTATACCGTTTTTTGGTTACTCCTTATATTTTTCCTTTCAACTTTTCATTCTATATTCCCATTTCCTTCTTCATCCATTTTATTTTTGACACTGAACCGCCATTTCCTTAAGTGTTTTCTTATTCAGCAGTTTAGCCAATATTGTTGGACGGGATATAGAAACTATTTTCTCAGCGGGGGCAATTAATTCTGTAAAAAGCTCAAAAATTATTTGTAATTATATATTTTATTCATATTTATTTACTCTATTTTGACTAAACGTTTTGAGACGTTATTGGTCAAAAGACTGAATACCAATTATTGAGGACAAAAAGTTAATACTAGAACTTTAATTTTGATTTAGTAGAAAACACTCCACAAAAGATCAGATGCACAGATAATGCAGTCATTAAAAAATCATTGAAAGAGAAAGATTTGTTCTGAGGTTTACATACACGTAAGCTAAGGACTGTTCTTCCCAGACATGTAGAACATCGGGAATCACATTTAACCGTCAGGAATTTTAGAGTTTAACAAGGGGATGCCTGTACGGGACATAATGAGACTTATTCTGTCGAAAATTCACCGTTTTCCGCCGCACGATGAAAATATTTTCTTTCTTATGAAATAAGAGCTAGAGTGTAAAAAATCAAAAAGAAAGAAATATCAAATATAGAAAAATGAAATGAGTAACTGGAAGATATTTTGGCCTGAATCATACAATAAAGTTTTAACAGTTATTGAGGTGCAATTATGGTGCACAACACGGACTGTATACCAGACAGAGTAACAAAGAAATTATCCAAATATTTTAGAACAAAGTGCTAAGAAATATTCGTGAAGCGCCTTGGTTTATAAGAAATACAGATCACACAAGGACCTGAAGGTTGAAGCAATGAATCAAGAAATACAAAGGTTTGCGAGAAAACAAGAAAGGTTGCACTAACATGAAAATCCCGAAGCAATTCTTTTCCTGAACAATTGGAGCTAGTGCAAAGATTAAAGAGAGAAACCCTACAGAACTAGAGCAAAGTAAGATGTCAAAAGTACATTTCTAACTACTAAAATAGCAGTGTTAGTCCACAAGCACAAAATAAACATCTTTTTATTACAATCTGAAACTAAGGGACGTTAATAGGCAAACTCTTGAACTAAATTTTATTTCATCGGTAGTTTAAACAACAAATGCTTCTTAGTCTACAATATTAGATTGAAACGATTATGAAAATAAAAAATATTAGCATAATCAATAGAACTTTCTATTTTTAATGGATCTAAATAAAGCAATCGCACGTATCTTTACATAAGAAAGCTCACATTATCAAAATTGCTGTCATGAAGAAACGGTAATTAAATATTATTTCACAGTAGTTAGTGTAAGTAGCTTAAACAATATCATTAACAGTCAACGTTTTCTTCCGGGCTGGAGGGCCATGGTCTAATTGGAAAACATATTTCCAGACGTCGGCAGTCAGCCATCGGCGAACCATCGATTCGACCGATGGTTCCATCGACCATCGACCAGGATTCTTCGTCCGAGACCACATCGCCACGGAGGATGTCCCTCGCAGTTGCAGACGAAACGTCGAGAAATATGTTTCCAATAGACCATGGCCCTCCAGCCCGCAAGAAAACGTTGACTACAACTCCGGCCGTGAAAGCCTACATTGTTTTATTAATATCATTAACACATTTTTTACATTTTGTTTACACTATGAACTTTCAGAAATCCGAGAAGTTTTGTAATTAAATAACCATTTAAATTTAGAATTAAAGGCGTTTTTAAAAATATGTTTTCTATACATCAATAGCTACGACATTTTATTTTGCACAAATAAAAGAAACATGAGCCATCTCAATCTTATACAATTTTAGAAAATTACTTCAGATATGTGCTCTTTGTTGTAACAAGTATTAGTAATAAAATAATTATTATGCATCAATGGATTCTCCATCGTACTTAAACTAATTTCTTTACTTGCAAGAGCATGACCATTAGGTTTGTTGAAAGTAAACGGATAAAATATTTTTAGAAAAACTACCTAGTATCTAAACTTCAATTGTCGTATATCGAAAAAACATTGCCACATTGAGTAATTTGTCATGGACCATCTAAGAAAAGCAGGGCGGGAGATTGTCAAAATGAATGGGATCAGTTCTTATTTAAATAGACTTATTTAGTTTCACATTTTGCGTGTTTATGAGACACGAAAGCAGATACGTCTGTCAGTATCTCATGAGTCAACACAGACTATGTATAGGAAGAACGATAATGAATTTTTCAAAAAAGCTTTTGCATCCTGAGAACGGCAGACGAAAAACAACCTGGCTCGGCTGATGATATGAACTGTGTGCTTGGTTGTATTCTCGGATGCAACGTCACCAACCCCGTGGCCACCACATCCACCACTGTCGCCGTCTCCTTCGCCGTCTCCTATTCCGTCATCGCGGTCCGCCTCCGCCGCGCTCTTTTCCTCTCGCAATTAGCAAACGAACTTTCGACCTTTCGCGACTGCACGGCGCAAGGTAAACCCGCCGCGACGGTGCTCGCGACGGCGCGGAGCGGCGCGGCGGCGGTGAGGGCGGCGGCGACGGCGGGGACGGAGGCGGCGCTTAAAACTTGGGAAGCTCAATATCAGGCGGCGCGGACAGCGGCGGCGGGGGCGGAGAAGTCCCGAGACGGGGGAGGAGGCGGAGGAGAGGACGGGAATATTTACATGATGAAAACCGAGGGACGACGGTCGTCCGAGCCGGCGACACGACAGGACGGCGGGGCTGTAGCAGTTCTGCGGAAAAGGGCTCAAAATAAAATTACTTGTCCTGCTGGTTCTGCGGCGACCTCTGTCATTAGTGTCGCTACCGGGGCCCTCGCGAGTCTCCCTCGAGCAAAGAGAGGGCGACCGGAGAGGAGGAGGAGGGGAAGGAGGAGGAGGGAGAAGAGACTGTAAGAGCGGGGGAGGGCTGTGACGTAGGCGACGGCGGTGGCGGAAACAGTGAACACCTCGCAGATAAGGGTAGCAAAAGTTGCTGTCTAATTTTCAGGAAGTGGAAGAAAAGACTTACAAGATGGAACCGGTGGGTGTGGAGCTAGTGAGGCAGAAAAACTGGAAGTGTGATTGATTCAGAACTCTACATGTGGTGTAGAATGATAGAGATGAAGATGAAGACTGCGAAGAAGGTAAAAGATTCATTCATTCAATCATTCATTGATATTTCCGGGCGCGTCAACAACCAAGATTATTAGTCCCGTAAGCGAAGTGTATGTTTTCTCGCGGGAGGTGACGGTGACCTTTCCCCGCTGGATGGAGAAATCCAGCGCCTACCTACACGTTGACTTGGGGGCGAGCCCCCTTCCAGATATCTCTCACTAACGGGGCACTATCCCAGCTGAGACGAGCTCTAAGCTCCCTACATGTGAGGTAGTGTAGTCCAGTAAGTGTAAGCGTGAGTACGTAAGGGGATGAGGATAGGACAAGGAAGAGTAAGAAAAGATTGCTCGCGGTCCCTGCCCCGTTTGTTAGAATACTGCTCCAACATTCGCTTGTTGTTGATCGGAGAAACCAAGGAAAACTTCCGATTAGCACAGCCGGCAACTGGAATTCTCCTCCAGGCTGCAGCTGAACTCGATCCAGCTATCTGAACAGTGTCAAAAAAATCCTGCCAGCGTCGGAACTCAAACCCTGAGTCAGAGGCACAGCGAAGAAAGTAAAGAAGACAGGGGTTATGAAATAGGAATGGATAAAGTAAGTAAGTGGACGGAGGATACGAAAGAGGAATGCGAAAAGCAATGCAAGTGATGGAAAGGAAAGTGAAAAAGACGGGTATGATGACCGACGGCGAGCCCAGGTGACGGGGAGGGGCGAAGAGGCAAGACGCCGAAGGGCGGGAGGCAGCGGCAAGGGCCCGGCGCGCGCCGAGGGCAGCGACGACGACGTCGAGGGACGAGCCAAAGCAGAAGGGTGGAGCGCTCGCCCTTCCGCGCAGGGGGCCGGGGGGGAGGGCAGGAAGAGAGAAGCGCGCGCAGAAGCACGAGGAAAAGGCGGCGGGGGCGAAAAAGAGAGATGAGTTTGTTAAAAAGCCAGAAACGAAGGGGCACGCATCACAGACATCAAAGTGGTGACACAAAATGAAATCCGGGAACGGCGGTGGGAACGTTAGGGAGGTTAGGCGCCGCCGACGCCGCCGCCGCCGCGCCGCTGAGGCGCGCAGAGCTCATCTTGAGGGGGAGGGGGAGGGGAGGTGGAGGGGAAGGAGGAGCGCGGGGCAGATGGGTCGGCAGCGCGGGAAACCCACAGGTTTCTTTGCATCGCTGCGACGAGCGCTCGCGCGCACTTTAATTAGGAGCATTTCAAAGAAGCGGCAGCGCTCGGGTTTTAATTCGCTACTCGCTCGAATTTGCTTCGGCACACGACTCAGTCAGCGGCTATTCGGGAATACTCGATATGATTACTTCAAGTACTTCCCATGAAGTTGCTACTCACGAAAACAAGATATCTCTTGTAAAGAATTTGCCAGAAGGAGAAAATGGGAGATACGAAAGAATTGTCCTGAAAATTTTGAACCACTATCCGAAAGAAAGTTTTTCGTATACCGCTTTTCTCTATCCTATTTAATCTTTTCACAGACCCAATGTGTACTATAAATATTTTCCACGTAGATGATGCAATTCAAGGATCCTACATTAACTAAATCAATTTTTTGGTGATTTACTGATTCGTTACTGCTTGTTGATGCCTTCAATATGGAGCGCCATATACACTGCATAACTTCCTTGGATCGTGGAGGGGATCGTAGTTACGGTGGGAAATATGAAAACAGAATGATTCAACGTTCTCTTATGAAGGGAATTATGTGACGGAAACATTAGCAGACAAACAGAATCAAGTTAACAACTAGTTAATTAGCAATAAATATGAATCATTAAAATTACGAAAAAAATGAAAATAAAATATGTACAACGCGCGTTTCTAACGATAAAACGGCCACAAAATGCCCGACGTCCTTTTACCCTTGGACTTTGTGTTGCCGCTCGACCATTAGAACTCTTATAACGCCCTTCGTACACAAATGACTTAATTCACATTGGAGGCAACGTATCGCCGAACTGCAAATATTTCATGATAAAGTAAAAGTGTTTCAATCGTGTTAGTCTTGATTTGAAAGTCTTAACAATTATATTCATTCTTCAAACTTGGAATTGATGGATCAGTAAAAGACAGAGTAATATTAAAGTAATTCAGATAGAATTCAAACTCAAAACAAGTTTGCTTATTACTAACGAAAGTAAAGTTGAGCCTCGAATATCAATATACTCCTTCAGCGTCGTACAAACCCCTTGCGCGTGAATTTCCCTCGTCCCCAAATAACAAAATTGGTCTTTGGGCAGCTGCACCATTTATACAACGTCCCAGGCGCACTGGGAGCCCCGCCAAAGAAGCCCTCGTCCACACACAGCGCGCGGTCCCTCGCCCGCAAAGCGGCGCAGCGCTGCGTCTGGGCAGGCGGCCTTCAAACAGAAAAGAGGCAAATAAGCGGGGCCTTTGACGAGGGCGCGGATTAAGTCAAACACGCCCCCGGACCTTCACACGGCGGCGGCCGGGGCGACGGCCCTAAGATCCGCGCGCGGGCGCGACGCGGCGCGGCGCGGCGCGGCGCGGCGCGGCGCGGCGCGAGGCGACGCGGGTCGCGTCCACCCTCGCGGCCCTCTCATCCCTTGGCCGGCGCGGGGCGGGGCGGGGCGGGGCGGCGTTGTCCGCTCGGCTGGCCAGCGGGCGGCTCTCTCTCCAAACGAAAGGGAATTTTAAATAAATCCTCCGTCGCCGCCGCCTTGCGCGAGTTGTTTTTAGCGCTCTTTGCCCTGCTCGGTGCCCGCGACGACGGCCGGCCGGGGGGGAGGGGGAGGGGGCGTCGCTGCCGCTCGCAAGACGGCGCCGCGCGAAACGGCGCAGCTGGCGGTTGGTCTACGGACTGGTTACTTGTGTGAGGCAGAGAACGTAAAACAACGATTGATTATTGATTGATTGTGACTCCGAGCGCGTCAACTGCTAAAGCCAGAAGTCTAGTAAGTGTAGTAAAAGTTTCTTCCTCGGGAGGTGGTCTTTCTCATTGAATGGCGAGATCCGGCTCCGACCTACCGTCGGCTAGCGGGGTTTCCCCCAAACCTGCTTTCTCCCACCAGCGGGGCACCGCCCCAGCCGAGACAAGCAGCAAGTTCTCGACCGGTCTCCCGACATGTATGGTAGTGTGTGTGTGGAAGTAAGGGGGTGAATATAGGACAAGTAAGAGGGCGGAAAGATCGCGCGCGGTTCTTGGCCCGTTTGTTAGGCTACAGTTCCGGCATTCGCCTGGTGTTGATCGGAGAAACCACGGAAATCTACCGATCAGAGCAGCCGACCGCCAGAATTCTCCTCCAAACAGTGACTGAATTCGACCTAGCTGACAAGCTAGTGTCGAAAATTCTGCTACCGTCGCGACGCGAACCTAAGACCTCCCGGTCAGAGGCACGCAGGTAATGCCCAGAGCCACCTATCCCGGCCAATGTGAAACAAGTTTGAGTTGTTTTTAATGAAAATAATTGTTACGGTCATTAAATTTGTTGACAACGCTTCGGAGGGGTCTGACTTTCTTGAAGTAAAATTCTCCAAATTGAGGCTAATATAAGAGAAAGGGTAAATGATCACAAGCCCTTGCTTGAACTTTCACAGATTCATCCCAGGAACGTCTCAAGAATAATACTTTTCAATTTCATTCAATGTGATACTTAATACTTGGGGCAGTGACAAGATAAGCCACAGAAGTCATAGCAAGCTTCCAAGTGTCCCTAAGTGTTAACATCTCGCTTTTGGTCGAAGTATGTCTCATTTTGTTTCTGACTCAAGACCTTCATAAACTCAGCACGAAATATATAGATAAATATCAAGATAATCTTCATATTCTCTAAAATCGAGATATCCACAGTAATGATTATCTAGAGGTACAACGCCTTATCTTATTGCCTCAAGCATTTTATATACACAAAAGAATGTGTCATATTCAAAAATTTATACATTATTAATCCAGAGTAGTGAAGTAATGTTTTTAAAAATAGAATAAAACATGATTCCATGCCAAACTAACGTCTATGTAGTTGAATGAAAACGAGAAGACTGTCTCAAAAGAAATATTGAAATTTAAGGGAGCAGAAGAACAGAACTATTCTGAAGGCTACGAAATGGTACTATTTATTTATAGACCTTTGAAGAATGCCATGGATCTTTGTGTAAAAACTTGAATCTGTGACAATATGACTTGGAACTCGAAAAGTCTGTACAAATTATTTATTAACTATTAAGTTGTGTTATGTTAAATATATGCTTATGAAAGTCGATACATGGTAATTCTTTGCTGAGAAAAGAAACAGCGGACTCGAAAGTCTAAATCCATAATTCTAAATTTTTTTCTTTCATTGACTGCTCTTAAAACTGTTTATTTGATCGATCCTCTTACATTTTATCTATTATTATGAGTATCGTTATGTAAAATCGTAATCACAATCGTAATGTAAAATATTGTATTTTAAAAATAACTATTAGATTTGTTTAATTTTTTTAACAATTATAATTCATTATTTTCCCTCTGCTGGCTCATAAATAACGTGCTAGCTTTCCGTGGTGCGATCTCGTGTTCGATTCTCGGTAAGGGCAAAAATAGAGATGTAGCTTTCTCATTCAATCGTATCAGTTTCTAGAGTTGTAAGACGAATGAGCTCAGGCACGCTGAGTAGGCTAAGTACGGTGATGGGAATAAGTCATGTTTGCTACATGTTTCCCTTACCCCTACGAGTGAATAATTAACACAGGGCCCTGGTCTGCTGACACCGCTAGCCGGCAAAAGTAGAGTTAATTCAAATTTTTTAAATTAATTTTAATCCAATTAATTTTTTTAAATTTATTATATCCGAACAGCCGATACACCACTTTACAAGACTGAAATGGAAAGGGGGACAAACAAAACAATATTTACAATATATAACCCAACAAGCACCGAGATACTTGAAAATAAACTAATTCAACTTAACCCACTTTTACATGTGAGAGGTAATCCCCACTGGGAACCGTATATGAATTTTAGGCTCAGCGCAGAGGTCAGACGGGATTGGGGAGGGGGGAGGAATGAATATTTAGCATTATGGGTTTATGATAGTTACTATAGTCTGAATTGATCTTTAAGATGGCGTGATTTGGTTGCAGTAGCAGCATTCCTGGATTTTCTTAGCCTGGCACCGTGAACCAGGTTCCGGTTGGTGAAGAATTATTTGAAAGTGCTGAAATGTGATGAGTGATCATGTTCATGTTCAATTCTCTTCAGAGCTGTTTATTGGATATTTAGTACGGATCGTTAAGTGACATTCGGAGGATTTAATTTTGAAAATCTTGAATTCCTTTTAGTTTTGTTTGTGCAGCACTGCCCCTAGCAGAACAGGTTTATCAAATCTTAAGAAGCGAGTTACTTTGACGTTCTGTATGTTAGGCTTATTAAGTTCTTCAGCAATTTCGCCTACTTCATACTCAATCGGCACTCCGCGAATTACGCGAATATAAAGGTATTGACTAATGGATCTCTGATAAAGACATGTGATAAAGGCACATATTCAGGTCAAAAAGTGAATAGATTGTTTTCTTCTAAAAATATCTAGTTAAGAATAGTTTAAACTAATTTTCCTTTTATATGGGTGGTAAAGATATCTCCTAACTTCGACGTTAACTTGTTAACGAGTTTGTTATAGTTTGCTACCTCATGAATAAATATTGCGGGCGATTTTTGTTCGTAGGCTCTTTAGAGACGGTCCAAAGTTTCGGAATTTCCTTGCGATCTTCATCCGCCTGATGTCCCAAGGGGGCAAATCTGTTATTGATTGATACACTCATTACGCAGGGCCTGAAGGTTGCTGAGACTGTGTTTTCTCAGGCTTAGTGTTGACCTTAGTGCTGTAGTACTGACCTTGGTGCTTGAGCGTTGCTGTTGACGGTTGACTCGGGGCCAAATGATGTTGATGCACAGCAGAGACATCTGGGACGAGGTGCCCAACCAGGTGGCTTTGGATTTGAGCACAATGTTGCACTGTGATAGGTACCTTCGTAGCGCGAGCAGAATTCACCACTGTAGTAAGTAAGTTGCGCTAAACACAAGCCGACAGTGTCCACGCTGTCTGACTGACTGCTCGGCGCGTAGCAGTATGAACACCTCTGCGGTCGGTGTAAGAACGTAACTAAGTAAAAGAAATTTCGCTGGTCGACGCTAGCTGAGCTGCCCGGTGCGGAGCGATACGACGGTCGACGAGAGAATGCAATGACGTAATCCACTCTTGAAATGCCCAATACATACATCATTTTTAGTTACATAAATATGAATACGTTTTCAGAAAAAAAATCACAGATTCTAATTGCATGTATAACACGATTTTCGTACATGTGTTGGCTGTTTCATGAATTCTTGATTTTTTTACAATTTTTGACATAAAATTCTCAACATAATTGAATTCACATCGTTCAAAAATATTCATTTTTTTGTTTTCCTCAGGAAATTATTGCCTCAATACTACTTGCTTCCACTAGATAAGAAGGGAGAAAATGTAGTAATCATTTTACGGGAATAACTTATACCAGGAGATAGTTCTGTAAAATGGCTAGGAACTTAGGAAACTGAAGTATTTTGAAAAATATCTGTGCTTGAACCACCTCCTTCAATGCAAACAACGGTTCTTGAATCATAATACCGAGATCTGATCGCGGTTCATAGATTCTGTGAGTCATAATTGGATGATTAAATTTTCATCATTTTTTCAGTTTTTTACCGTCCCTATGAGATTGCTACTTGTCACTATTTTTTTTCACACTCCACAGCATATTTTTATATAAAAGTTTACAATAATACATCCCATGGAATGAGGAGTTCAACCACATTCCTTGTAGTCCGATAGTTAGAACCGGACAAAAACGCCCTCAGTTCTGTTCGTTCTCGGCGGCGACACCAGGCGCGCCGATACTACTGTGTCCGAGAATGCCAGTTCCGGAACTACCATTATCGAGAACGAACAATACCGAAACTTCGCCTGTTATCGGTGTGCGCCGACCGCGTCGAATAAATGCTGGAGGCGTCACCGGAACTCTCGCCACCGTTTAATATAGATCAAGCTCGAGGCAGTCTTGTTGAATAAGACAAAAATATTTTCGCGATTTGCGAGATGTCTACATTGACTAATGCACAAGCAATCTAGCGGCACCTGTAATTTTTGTAGTTAGCCTTCGGCTTCTGACATGTATATAATAAAAATAATGACGAATATTTATTTCGCCTACTTTCACGTAAATATATTTTAAGGCATATTTAACTTTCTAAGCTTTTTTCCTGAAATGTATTTCTATTTTCTTCTAGTTTGGTTAAAAATGCATGTTTAAATTATTTCCACTTTCACTAATCCTAGCCGTTGGGTTCCGAACATCTATTTTTTATCTAGATCTAGAACGAGGATGTCATTTGTTTTTGAATTTAACATTCTGTATCTTTAGATATCACAAGCTCCCTTTCCTCTTAATTCTTTACACAAAGAAAAGATGCGGATTATTGTAGGTGACCGATGGGTCATGGGTGATCGCTGGGCTCAGATTCTCCATGCAAACATCATTCGCGTCTCAGGAGAAAAGTCGATAATCCCGACTTCCGACGTTGATATCTCACCGTCCCACATATTCTTCCAGGAAGATAAAGGAAATGGAAAGAAGGTTCAGTTAATTGAAAGAATTACGCGTTAGGTGTCTTTTGTTTGCAAGTGATAGAATTAAAGTCAATTAAAATATTTATTTTTATTATTTCTAGGCTTATACTAAATTACAGCATTTTTCTATGGTGCAAAAATGTTATAAATTTATTAATTTTCCTTAATTTTATATGGTGTGTAAATGTAGTGTATTATAATTAATTATATATTTCGAATTTCTGAAAAATCTATCCGAGTTAAATAGGTACCTCCAATTGAGAAAGCAAATTATTGTATCTTTCATCAGTGTGGTCACATTGTTGTGCAAAAAGGCAGTCATCACAAAGCTGTAGCGATGAAAGTATTTATTGATTTGATGAACGGAATAAAAGCAGAATGAAGATCTTCCAGAATATTTTACATCTCTAAATGTTGTATGAGCAAGAAAATAAACTCTCCAAAGTTATGCATTTATTTTTGAAACACCCCTTAAAAACTCGATATTTTCTAATTTTTTTCGACCATCCTTAGTTAACCTCAAGAGAAGGAGAAGTAATAATGGGCAGGGGACTGTCATATTTCTGCGGAAAATGTTCAAATTCATTAACCCTTATCACTTATCAGTTGTTTAATTGTTTCGATCATAACATACTCCGTAGTACGCCATCTATACGATGTTGAACTGTATAGTTACTGGAATGTAAACTTTGTAAAATTGGTTATGGATTTATTTTCGTAACATTTGTAGTTCATAACTTCTCAAACTACTGATAATACATTTTCAAAATATATTATACATTTACAAATATATTGAGGTCTCTTCTTTTTGAAATTAAATATAAAATGTTATATGAAGTATGAAGTCCTCTTTAACAATTATCATGTTGACAATTTCAATGATTTCATTCCTCTATTTAAGCGCATTGAAATTTACCTTTGAGGTTTTTAAGGTACTCCAAGTTGTTTTCTTTTGTTTCTGTATGCATTTTTGCTACGAGATTTTTTTATTTTTATGGTTTCAATGTAAAGAGAAAGTAAACTTACCGAGAACCGCCAGATATAAATGGGAGATGATTGAAATGGCTGTTGTGACATCTTATCAGTCAAAAGCAGATAAACAGTTTAGGAAGAATGAAATTTTTTTTATTCCCAGAAACTGAAAATTATATACACTGGAATTATAGAAAAAGTGCAGTTGTTTTTGATAAATGGAAGTATAAATTATGGGAGGTACGAAACATTTGTTCTGTTATTGATCGGAGTGATGGATTGCACTCCCAAGCCCACAAACCACAGGGCGATGTTTGTTATCCGGATGATATTGTTCATATGAAATGTTGCTGAAAGACTCCAGATTGGTCAGGTATAAAAAAGTGGTAGAAGGAATATGGATTTGCATAGGAGAACTCTATTTTAAGGACTGAGATGCCTTTTTGCAATTTTTAATAGAAGTCTTTCCAGGTTAATTTCGTTGCTTAGTAAAAGAATAGATATTTGATTGATGAATGGATAGAGAGTAGAGAATTGATGTTCTTTAAGCAGCAATATAAACTGGTGGGAGGGGTGACAGAGCCACTAATTTTGAGGAAATGAGCTTAATTATTCATTTGAAATTCCACTTTTCGGTCAGGTGCAGTCAATCTCAGATCGATCAGCGCGAATGAGCGAGTAGAGATTGGCTAAAAACCGCAGAAATGAGGAATTTTCTGATACATGTGATGGAAATGACAAATTCTTTTGTAGGTTGGAGAATTTATATCGGATGTTACATATTTTCCTGTGTAGATTGAAAATTCGTCGAATAAATTGAAGAGACTTAAAGTATTGGAGGAGGAAAAAAGAGGAAATAACTTGAGACATTAGGGGCCGAATTCATAGTCGACACTTAAGGAATAAGCGAACCCTTAAGTGATAAGTGCTTTCTCAAAATAAGTGGTCACTTATAGGCGCTCGTATTTCATAGACGTTCCTTACGACCGCTGAATGAGTGTTCCCTTAAGTGAAAGGGAAATATGGCAACATGACATTGCCGGCAGCTGTTTTGCGGTTCTTGGCAACGGACTTTATTCACCCAATAATATTTGTACAAAGAATGTCCAATGTGTCTAGTGCGCGCGCAACACGAACGTTGCACGTCGAACGCGCACTGCGTCCACTTTCCAGTTCAAATAGCTTCCATCATATATGGAACTGTATGTTATTGTAACATTTCGGTATTTTTTACCAAATATTTCAAATTTGTTTAATTATAAATATTTTCTACCACTAAGTTTGTTGTTATCTTAATACTGAAGGGATGTTTTGACATCAGCATCACATTTTAAAGTATTTACTACCCATCACTAATAATAAGCAATGTTTTGTAACAATATAATCATTCATTCTGATATAATTGCAACAAAAATTTGTCTTGTGCATTTTCTACGTTATTAATGTGCATTATTTAGGGATAATATATGTTAATACTTAACATCAGTTCCTTTTTACTTCACAGTATTAACTTATACTCTAATATAAATCTAATGAACATTGTCTGTATTGGTCATGAAAGATATGACTAAAAATACTGAAGATTTATGGAAATTTATAAATAAAGAAATTGGCAAAGATAAAGATATCACACCCATCAAACAATTGTCCTCTGAAAATGATAAAACGCTAATAAACAATATAGATATTACCAATAAGATTAATCAATTTTTTATACACATTGGTCCAGACATGGCCAAAAAAAATTAGCAGAGTTGACAACTTTGAATGTCCTGATAATAAATAACACAATACTAAATTCATTCTTTATCCCTCCTACTACTGAATCTGAAGTTAGAAATATTAAGAAAATAAACAAACACAAATTATCTGGAAAAGTTAAAATATCAGTTAAAGTCATATTCCATACAGTGAATTATATTTCTAAGCCATTAGTACACATTTTTGATTTCAGCATTAAAACTGCAGTTTTTTCTAATCATTTAAAAAGAGCAGAAGTAGTACCTATTTTTAAATCAGGAGACATTAAGAATCCAAAAAATTATGGACCAATCTCTCTATTTCTAATTTTGTCAAAGTTTACAAAAAATACCTTAAAGTTAAATTAAGTGATTTTTTGTTAAACATAAGATCATCAATACAATGCAATTTAGATTTCAAGAAAACAAAGGAACTGAGGATGCAATTACATTTGTAATTGATAAAGTAAGAAAACCAATAGATGAAATCATCCTTTGCTTAGCTATATATTTAAACCTAGCTAAGTCGTTTGATACAGTGAACCACAACCTGCTTATATAGAAATTGGTAATGTATGGACTAAATAGAAAAATAAATTGTTTATTACATAGTTACCTGACTGATCGAAAATAGAATGTGTAAGTGAATAAGATGTCCAGTGAAGATTTACATGTACTTTGTGGATTCCTCAGGGGACTATCCTAGGCCCGTTATTGTTTATTATTTACATTAATTAACTCTTCAAAATTTTAGCTGAAGGAGAGCTAGTATCCTTTGCTGATGACACAGCTTTAATTGCTAAAGGTATCATATGACAAGAGACACTTAAAACTGGTGAATATAAAATTACTCCTGTGGGAAAATGGCAAATTTTTTTAAGTTTAAATATTTGTAAATCAAATTATATTACACTTGGAAGTTACATTGATAGTACGCCCCAAAACTATACAATACATATTCATAAATTTGACTGTATCTTGGTAAACTGCAAGTGTCCAGCAATCAGTAGAGTCAGTGAAGTTAAGTACCTAGGTATGTTGATTGATTGTAATTTGAAATGGAAAAGTCATGTTTCTTATCTTGTAAACAAACTTCAATATTTAATTTACATGTTCTATAAATTATAACATATATTTAAGACCAAACAATTGCTGATAATACAAGTATGTTAGGATTTATTCTGGTCTGTAGCTTCCTATGGAATTGTGGTGAGGGGTGGCTCATATAATGCAACTTTGTACCCTCTGAACAAGATACAAGAAAAAGTTCTTAAATTAATTATCATCTAAAGCTTTGATTTATTTATTTATAAATAATGATTTTACTTTACATCCAACTTTTTAAAATTATAAATATTTTAGTCAATACTTTCTAATTTATTGTTGTGTAGTAGTCATAGTCAGTTTTACTATGTTCTGCTCACTTATACATTATTTGCTCAAAGTATGTAAAACTTTCAGTTCTATATAGAAGATTTGTAAGATTGAGCCTTTGCGAAAATAACTTGAAAGGAGTAATGTGTCTCCATGGGTATTACGCCCTTTCATTTATTTTGTGTAATCATTATCTGAATAATAATTATAATTATTATTTTAAAAAATTCAGATAATAGAAAATGTCAACCCCATCAAATAAATTCCTAATTCAAATTTCGTGACTTTTTATTCATGTTGCACATTCATAATTACTTACAATTAATAGGTCTCATAAATCAAAGAAACGATAGTTAAAATTTTAGGAAACACCCGAAAAGAAAAGTTGTTTAAAATTTTAATGCAACAAGAACTTTCAGTAATGAAGAAATCGGCAGACCCCTTTAGTCACTGGGATCTTTTCAATCAGCGGCTCAAGTGTATTCACTATTATGTTTGTACACTGTTTTATTTAAACGAAACCGCTTTCGGAACTGTTCGTCTTTATACATTTCCAGTGGATTGCTTCCTTTACTAAAGACGCTTTTGTATTACGTACAATGTACTACAAAACTCAAACACGGACGAAAATATTATGCGAACTCTTGATCGTTTTACTAATGGGTCTTTTTAACTAATAATACAATTTTTAATTGTCACAAATAAAACGAATACAAGCATCAATACAACTATTACAAAAGTCGGCGAGTGCCGGTAAGAAAACGAGCAGGCCTATAACCTAAATTGGTTACGTCTGACGATGCGAGACACCCATAAGGGACACTTAAGGGGGCAGGCTGCTTCCCTTGTAGGAATGAGTGCTGACTTAAGAATCCACTTAAGGGCTGTTTATGAATACGATTCCTTCACTTAACGGAACACTCATTTTAAGTGTAGACTATGAATTCGGCCCTAGTACTACTGAGTTATGTTTGAAATCGAATGATGGATGTCTCAAATAAATGGAATAACTTTATTTTTATATTGTAATGAGTATATTCAATAGGAGAATGGATTGTGAAATGATTTTGGTTTTAAGAGAAACTAATCTGCAAAATTACTGGCTCGGCTACCCCAAGAAATAGTATGTCTCGTATTGAGATCACGCATTACGATCATTGGTAAAGTTTATTTAAATATTAAATGCTTGGCTCCAATAGTTTCGTTTGTGAGTTTACATGATGTTAAAGCCGTGAGATTCCTGTCATCAAGAAAAGGAATAAGTTTTGCAATAACTCCTATCTCGAAAGTGAGGGGCAGATGTACTTCGTTGTGACTAACTTTTAATCAGGACTAGAGCATCGCCTCCTATATTATTTTCAGGTCTGTCATTACTGCAATGCTGGTCTTGTCTCACAATGTTTTGTTTTTTGTATTACCAAAGTCTTTTTTGTCAAATAAGCTTTGGTAATACATGCTGGGTCTATGTATAGAGCAGAGATACAGTTGCTTTATGTAGATACCAGGGCAGTTCCAATTGAGGAATCTTAATGATTTATGGAGTCAATAATGCATGTTAATAATTCTCAGCGATGGGTAAATGCAGAAAGTTAGTAATGTGTGTGTCGACAGCAAATGAGTGAACAAATTGATTTGTTGGCTCTTTGTTGAGTGGTTGGTACGATCAAATTTTTTTCTATACGTTGCCTTTAAATGTTTGTCTTGTGAACAATAAATTAATGGTGGAGGAAGGAAACAAAGGGTGATGGAATTTTATTTCGTTTTGGTAATGGCACAAAATTATTATCTGTGTTATTGGATCGAGTTTATTATATTTGATTTTTCATGAGACCTGTTCATTTTTAATTTACTTTCAAGGTTTTTGTGAAATTTCAACAAATTGACGCTGGCTGCTTGGTCGTTTATTTACAATTAACACAAAAATATTTACTGCAAATTAATTTTTTGCTATTAGCCGAAGTCTGTTTATCGGCAAAAAGAGCACAATTCAAAATTTCTAACCGCTATATTTAGGGGAGGGTTGCATGTATGGAAACACTTTTGGAAAATAAATTTTTTCACGTACCAATGAATTTTAACATGATCTAATACAAGTACAATATAAAGTATGTTGGTCTTTATAATTACTTGAAATACATTTTCAGACCCATACAGTTCTCAGCAACTTTATGAAAAGTAAAACAATAGACCTCTACAAAAATGCAGTTTAGGAAAATGGTTTCCAAACTTGGAACTCAGGTGTCCTAAATTGTACCAGATATATTAATTCAAGGGACTCAATAATTAAACAACGTACAATGTTCCAAGATAAAATATGTTTCATCAACATAGAATAATATGGGAAAACAACTCAAAAAAACACAACTCAATTACACTCTGCACAAAGTTCCATTTTCTTCCCTAGACGAACTCCAGCACACATTTCGCGGGCTCATTGATGACATTTCATACAGTGCATCATGTCTTCTACTGATTTTCTCTCACATATGGTTCAGTACCAATCTTCATCTTTGGTGCTCATTTTCAATATTGTTTTAATGGGATTGCCATTATTTTGTAACTCTATGAGTCTTTCCTTTGTATTATTTTTCTTAGATTTTTTTTCTCTTTCAATTTTTCTTTTCTTGGCTACTACCAAGTCTGCTTTGTAGAGACTACTGGATAATATGGAGGATTTTTATTCTCCTTTTGTATTTCTCTTCATTTTTCCTGTGCATTTGGGGATCAGAGATAGATTCCCAATAGAACCTAACAGGTCAGGTTTTTGTGGTATGTTTACTACTGGTTAGTGCCGATTACAAAATTAAACCGGTTCATTTTTGTCAACTTGGACATGGTTCAATATAAGCAAGTACGTGTCGTGGAAACAACTCAAATATAACCTAACCAAAAAACTGCCCAAATAACTTATTATATATTACCGAAATATAGCTTATATTACACGTATTAAAATATATATTGAATAATTAATCAACTTACATTACTTACAACTACATGCCGCAAAATTACTTCACAACGCACAAAAACCGAAAATAATCCACTGACACTACCATACTCAACAAAATAGTAGGATTTGCGGCGGGGAGACTTGACTAGCTGCGTAGTGCACATAAATTGTTGCATCATAGAACTCTGCAGAAGATTTTTTAAACAACAGCATGGTTCAATTTAGGCGTCGATTCAATGTATACAACTCTCCCTTACTGTATCCAAAACCATGTTAACGTGAACTCTTTTGGAGCTCAATGTATCTTTATCTTTTTCTGTCTTGACCTGTAAATGAAATGAAGAATCTATTTACTGAACATCTAGAGAATGAGAATCAGAAAGTTGTTCAGCAACTACAGGTATCGGTGAAACATTCTTTATAAGTCTCGTTACTTTATTCGAAGTCATATTTGACTTTTAATTCCACAAAACGTCGTTATCCAATATTTCAATACGCAGATTTTTAAAGCAGTGAATCATTTTATTTGCAAGATAAGGGGGAGCATAAGCATAAGTATTGATCTGCCTATGGTTTTTGAAGAAATTTTTAACCATTGCAGGTTCTTGTAGCGTCTTCATCTGACATTTTCATTTATTTGTGTTTAATTCTTTAGGAAAGTTACATTTTACCTTTAAATTAACTAGGTTTAGTTTGTTGTGAATTTTTTTTAGGTATGTAGATAAAACGGTGAATATTTAAAGTTTCGACTGTCGAATGATCGATACTCTCTTCGTTGTTTAGATCACCACATCTGTTGGTAATAGGAAAATGGTATCGATTGTGCAATGACACTATTGATAGTCCCATTAGAATTTTATACACCTTCATGGAAATTGTGTATCACTTAATTTTTCACTTGCGGTCGTAGCTAAAGCTGTGGACTGTCTGCCATTACTCAACGTGTGAGTGTTGGAAGAAATGTTTGTGTTACAATGCAGTTTCTCTTGGTTGATCTCGTAAATTGGATGCTCCCGTAGGTTGATACGAACCCGACTACTGATTCGGTTGACTGGATGGCTCCACTATGCAGTATTGTGCATGATGTGTGGATGAATTTATCTCAGGAGGGAAATAGACGATGTCCATTTCCTTTAAGACAGAGCATCTGCAATGATATTCCGGGGGGGAGAGCCGTATTTGTACAACATTCAACTCCACAAAGGCTAGAAGCACGCTGCAATGACACTATTTGCGACATCTTTATTCATCTCAGTAACAAGAAAATTTACAGAAATCACAGATAGAAATCAAGACCAGAAGGACTTGAAAGAAATGTGCAAGGATGAGTATGACAAAATGTTCTAATGAAATCTCAACACAGCTTCAAATTACCGATATGGTACGCGATGACAGTGATCTCAAAGTACACATTACCTCTTAACACAGACTTTTTCACGTAAAGTATATGCACGTGTCCCCGTCTAAGGGAACTCAATTTTTTCGTGTATTTTTTACTGGAAATTAAGGTTGTCTTTTTTTCAATTTCTTCAATTTCAGTAAAAATATACCAATAAATACCAACAGACAAAATATCAATTGTCAAGGAACAGATCGAACAAAAATACATGAAATAACGTTTGACCTGAGCTTAAAACGGTTCTTTGGGGAAAATACTTGCTTAGCTAACTTTCATATCTATTTCTGAAAAATCAAAAGAGATTGCACATTTTTCTAATAACTACATCAACCACAGCAAGTCAACCTTATATTTTCTCGGCGTCTAATTTATTATTTGTGTACATCGTTTTAGGATAGATAAAATGTCTGTCGGAACTGTTGGTATTGTAAGGATTGTGAAACTCAATATCAGAAGTCAAAGAAAAACGGAGTTTGTACTGACAATCAAGTTGATCTGTTTTCGACGGAAAGCTTACGTATGGAGATTTGGTCTTGAAGCGCCCAGAGAGAAACTGCCTTTAGCATACGATTCTGCGGGTGTTGTGAAGTCATCCGTAAATCCCTGGGATCACGGAAAACAATACAATTCACTTGAAGCGAAAATGAAGGCTCTTTTGAAGACATGTACTTTGAAATTGTCAGAAGAGGGGAAGGAAAAGTACATTGTTAGGTAATTCATCTAAACGACTACTGGACTATGAAGCATCACTTTTTTCAGTGAGGTCTCATGTGTGGATGGTTCTCTTTTCCGTCATAAAAATTAATGTAAAATTTTCGGACTGTTTCACAGGAAACCAGATATTTCAATACCTGTGAAATGTAGCATGGCTTTTGTATTTATCGAAGCGCATATCATTGCCTGGAAAAATATGTAGTACATTTGAGATCTTCGAATTTTTTACTCGTTTTATCTATTATGGAAGAATACAAATTCTCAAGAAACTTGTTTTGTCGATGGTCAATCTTTATGAATTAATTTATTGTGTTTTACAATAAATATGGGTTCCTTGTATTCCACCATAATACATACATTACATCGACAATATCTTACGTTTTATTTGTCTCAACATTTCAACAGAAGCAACCCTGTGGAGAGCAGATATAAAGCAATCACAAAACCATGATCCAATGAGGTGTATCCAGCTAACGAAATGGCGGCTTTACAACACTCCCCATGCACTCTCTTCCCCACCTCTCCTCAATCTCTTACTCCTCCTTCCCTCCTCCGCGTTGTCATGGCAACGGCGAGCCTCTGCAAAGGTTCGAACCGCGCTCTAGCGAGGCAAAGTTAAGGAAACGCAATAAATTACAGTATAATTAGGTATCGAGGTATAAAAGGGCGGCGGGAGGAAATGAGCGGCGAGGGGCGGGGCAGGGAAGGGGCGGGGCGGGGCGAGGTGCCCCGGATGCATTTTAAAACCCGCATAATGGGCGGACGAGGAGGGGCGAAGATCTCGAAGGCGAGGAGAGGGCGGGACGTTGAATAGAGGCGCGGAGGAGGAGGCAAGGCAGAACGAAGCGGTTCTGCGGGGGCGGGGCTGGGAGGGGGAGGCGGGGACAGGGGGCGGGGACGGCGCGAGGCGGGGTTTACCTCCCGCGTACGTCGCTCACACATAATTTAGCCATTACTGTGCCGCGCAGCTTTCCCCATTCTAAACGGAAATGGCCCGACGGAGAAAATGCAATTAAAATCTAATTTGGGAGTTAGGTGCAGTTCAGCGATCAGCTTTATCGGGCGCTGAGGGGCGGCTGAGGTTACCGCAGCGCGGAGGGGAGCGAGCGAGCGAGCGAGCGCGCCGGGGAGTGGTGGAGCGGGGAGGGCGGGGAGGGGCGGGGACGGGAAGGCGGGGGAGCGGGTTCAAAGCAGAGGGAATTTGCGAGAAAATTCGCAGGTGACTCGGCGGCAAGGGAGGCGGTGGGCGCTGGCAGGAGTTTTGCGGGGGAAGGGGGAGGGGAGGGAGGCGTGCGGGGGGCGTGGAGGGAAGGGGGGAACGACGAAAGAGGCGCCTCTTACGCTGTCTCTCTTCTGCATCCCCCTTCGCTTCCGCCTCCAGCCACGCAGCCGCAACCACAAAGATCTAGCGGAGGAACTTTACGAATACAGACAAGCAGAATAATTATTCTCCATTATCATTTTCCAGTTACATTCGGGTCTTCCTTTCGCAGTCTTCTTCTATCACATGTTTCAAATTCAATTAGAATCACGATTTGTGAAATGATCATTTTCTTTATGTTTGAACATTTTCATGAGCTATTACTTCAAATGCATGTCCATTTTACAATTTCATTTTATATATCATTAAACTTTATAGATCATCATTGTTATTAATAATTACAATTAGCCCAACATTTTTTATAGATTTTAGAAACACAATATTCATTTTCACCAATTTTACGTTTCATAATATAATTTTGCGCAGTATCTTTAAAAGTATTTACTCTGAAAGTATTTTTCACTTAGTTACTTAGTACACAAAAATATTTTGTCTTTACCTAGTACAAGCGAAACGCATTGCAGTCATTATGTAAGTTCGTATCGATCTCTCATACACATGTATATACAAATGTATTTCCATCAAACCACGATATAGGCAGTGACAATAAAATCTAGATAATGCTTATATTTACGTTCATTTCAAGTGCACACAAAAATGCATGAAAAGGTACTTGTGTTCTGAGGCAATTTTTGTATTGGATAATGTAAAAATACTGAAGAGAAGACCAGGCTCTAAGATTGAAAGTACCTGAAGTGTAAGATTAGGCAAGGAGGGAGTAATGTCAATTTTACTTCAATTTTACAAGGAAATAAATATTGTATTGTAACTTTCAATGAGAACACTGTGTAATCCGACAGTGTAAAAACCCTACACACTCTAAATATACTCTAAAAATACAATAATTTTATTTCACTTAAAATCAAATTGAATTGGCTGTTGGACACTTTATCCAAAGTTTCTTCTGAAATCCGTTTAAGAGAGAGGAGCACGCTACCGAGATATGATGTAAGATCTATCTCGGGCAATGTGAAGAGAGCAGTGGATACTTTTGCGTGGGCTACTTCTCCACACATCCGTGTTCTACCAGAAGGATTTTGCCCCTCAAAGGTAGGCACCTGTGCTCACAGACCTTTTATCCTCACCCCAACCCCCTCGGGCGCACAAGGACACCTTTGGAGCGGGCATCCGAATACGCCGGAACGCACCACCCCACCGGGGCGCCTCCTCAATTAAGCCTGAGTAGGGCTACTCCGTCAGCTCAGAGCTACTAGCTGTCCGGACTACCACCGAAGTATAATTAAGCGAAATTAACCGCTTAATAGATACGTTAGCAGCTCACTTTCGTTCAACTTATTTTCTTGATTGGAAAATAACTTCAATGATATTTTTATAACAATAATATACCTCTACTCACTCACTGTACACCGGGGAAATCCTACTCAATTCTTATGGGTAGGGAGCGGATTTATAACGATGCATTTTAGTAAAGTCATTAATTGTATGTTATGACGAAAGGAGATGACATATTTTTATTCTTTTTTTTCCATTTTTTGTCGATTTCGACTAATAAGACATTTTTTACATTTGCCGTCATTTTCAAAGCAGTTTACGCTGATTTTATCGATTTTAATAGCATTTTAATGGTACTTGCTTCAAATAATATATACAATATTAAACAAATGTTCTCCACAGAATTCCTGAGTAGCTTATTCGATTTCTTCGCTCAGATCTCAGACGTTTTAAGTACTACCAGGTTCCTGTGACGCCCGTCAATGCCATTGTGGATTCGGCCTATTTCGCGATAACTGAAAACAGCACTTTCCTGGTAAAGAACAGTTTAAAGCACTAGTTTGCAAGATGAGTTCTCTTGAACGAAAGGAAGAAGCCTCGATTACATCAGTGACATATCTAAAAGCTTGAGTTGTTCATCTGAACTAGTTTTAAACAAATATTTTACGTTATATTTATTTGCTTTTAGAGCATTTCATTGATAATTTTTGGCAGTATTTTAGGTTACCAAACTCTGCCCCTTACTCATCAGTATCGGGCACAGCCCCGACGCAGCCCAACCGGGGGCCACCCATCTGAACTAGTTTTAATCAATTTTTGTACATCGTATTTATTTGCTTTTAGAGCATTTCAAAAACATTTTAAGAACATTTTATTGATCATTTTATCGGGCCATCAAAATGTGCCCCCTACTCACGAGTATCGGTCACTGCCCCGACGCAGCCAAGTGCCCAACCGGAGCCCGCCCAGACAGAGCCAAGCGCGGGCAAGTGGCGCGGCGCGGCGCGGCCGCCTCCGGATCCTGCGGCCAGGGGCCGTGCACCGGGCGCCGCTTCAGACATCCGAGATCGATAGGTCGAGGGCGCGCACCTGGCGAGAGGACGCTGGGGATCCGGAGGCGGAGCGGCGGAGAGCGAGGACAATCGACCTCTCGACGCCCTCCGCCTCCGCGGACGCCAACGGCGGCGGCGGCGGCAGCGCGCGGGTATCGGAATGCAATCAGAGGGTCGCGGAGACCCGGGGGCGTTGTCAAGGCGAACTCGAGTGATACAAGCAATCAAGCCGCCGGCCCCGCCAACAGAGCACCCTCGGCACCGCTCCAGCGTCACCGCCCCCGCCCCCTCCGCCCCCACACCCAGCGCCTCGCTCATACAGCGTCCGCCGCCTCCGCCGCCGCCGCGTCTGGGACGCCGGAATAATCGGATCGGCGACGTAAGTTAATTGCAGTGCTGCCAACTTGGGCGGCGGAGTGGCCCCGGCCGATAGAGCGGCGCCGCCGCCTCCGCCCCCCTTCCCCGCCGTCTCCGGCGACGCCGCCTCCGCGGCGCGCGTAAGGCAGCTTTGTGCGCGGCCGCCAGCTCGGAAGGCAGCCAATAGGAGCCCGCGACAATGCCGCAACAATGGACGTAATAATATCAGCGCCGCGCGCCTCGTGGCGCCTCAATGGTGCACGTCGAGGAGGGCGCTGCGGGCGGCGGCAGCGGCGGCGGCGGCGGCGCACGACAATGAGGCCACGGGGCTCCGTCCGAGCGGCGGCGGCGGTGGCGGCGGCGCTGCCAGAGGTTCAGTGGTCAGTTCTCCAGTTCTCTGCTTAGCAGGCGCCCGATTTGCATGCACGGCTCGGCCCCCAAAGCACTGCAGAGGGTGCTGCTCTGTCTGTCGCTCACGTGGTCGGATGAACCGTACAAAGGGGAAGAAAAGTAAGCATTTAGGCTGAAAATCATCGTGTATTTCTAAAACGTGTTATGTTAATATTCCCTTTCCAGATGAACTACTGTTATGACATTCGTATCCACCGTCTCTTTGCATCTTAATTCCAAGCTCGTCTACTAGAATGCGATCAGCGACAGCCAATGAGCACGACCTGAGAAATTACGTAAGGCGACTCGAGCTTCGGTTCGTGGCATTAGGACTGCTGACACGGTATTTTATCAAAGTAAACATGCGTCAGAGTAATTTTTGTTAATATGTGAGATACGGTCTGTACAGCAGGAATGTTCAGGCACTTGTATAGAGTAAGATAACACCTGTTGCAGATAGTACCACAAAGAAACTTTTTTATTAATTTAAAACGGCGGCGCCTGTCAATTGTGTTAATTTTTCTGCGTAGTTCAGCTTCCCCTTGAAAGATTATAGGGTTTTAGGCAGTCTAATTTACCATTAAGTTAAAATTTATCTAATAATATTTATCGGCCTTTAATGCAAAACTTCTACAGGAACAGGAATCCTTCTTCGCATGTGTATATATCCGTAAATAATTTGTTGTTTGTTGAATACCTGTGGTCATTCCAGAGTCCCTAATTAAATTCTAGTTGTTTAACCATTTAACAGTTCGCAAGGAGGCAAAGAGAAATAAAACCTCGAATGAAATTTTGTTTCATAATAAGTTTTTGAAATAAAATTATTGTT
This sequence comes from Acheta domesticus, assembly GCA_031308135.1. Lineage (NCBI taxonomy): Eukaryota > Metazoa > Arthropoda > Insecta > Orthoptera > Gryllidae > Acheta > Acheta domesticus. The sequence continues at coordinate 78,595,999 of JAHLJT010002406.1, read as the reverse complement.
ATAAAATCTTCCTCTGTGTGTTTCACTTCATCAACTTATCCCATGAGTTTCCTTAATAATCCATAATACTACTCAATCTATCTCAGAAAATAATGCTTGAAAGTTGCAAGACTCCTGATTACTGCACGTGCAACTTACACGTTTGAATACACTACATAAATATTAATCTAAACAAAAAAAATATTTTTTGAAATGTACACATCAAGCACAACCTGGCGGAGACATAAGTAACCAGTTCTGACGGTAACGGAATCGAAGTCCTAGCGAATCTTTTGCGGAAAGTGTTTGATTGTGCAGTTTCAGAGCAGTTTGAAGTCGCATTTGCGATTTCAATGTCCGTTTCCTCTACATTCCTAATTTGATATGCAATTTTCAGGTTGATAGCAACGATGATCGTAGTGAACATGGCAGGGTGAGGCAGGCAGAAGGAGAGTCAGGCGAGGCAACGCGGCGAGGAGTGCGGAAAGGAGCAGGGTGTATTTGAGCAGTTCGGCGTGAGACAGGGCAAGCCAGGGCGGGAATACACTACAGGCAGAATTCATTCCTTTTCTTGTCCGAATAGATCAATGTGATTAAATACCCGGACAAGTATTGAATTCGGATTTTAACTCCCCGTGTGATTTAATCGCCCAGAATTTCACTTGTATAGCAATATAATGGGAGGAGAAAAGATGATGAGTAATGATATATTGGCATATTATCGTCGTGTCATTGAGAAAAAGTGTATTTCACTCAACAGATCAAACGCAATAAGACCCCCATATGTATTTGCAAGAAGCACATTTTGTATTTAAGAAAAACTAGGGTTACTATCGATATATAGCCAGAGACGTTTAGTTAAAAGCAGATGAGCTCTCTTAATCGAACCGAGTTTCTAAATATTCTTGACTGTTCATATTGTTCTTTTCCAACATAGCATTGATTGAGTTTTGTGTAGCTGACAGATTTCAAATCATAAAAACAATGTAAATAAGGCACTCCTCAAATTTTACAATTCTAACTTCTAAACGAGTATTACTAATGTACTGAGCCAAAAGATGTTTATTAAAAATATTTTCAAAAATTCGTAAGTGGTAATTTAAAAATAAAAAAATTCGGTCTCGGAACCAAGAGAATACAACATATACCCCAAACGTTTGTTACGATTATATTGTTTTACATATTGATAATATGTTCTTTTGGTTTTCACAAGCCTCGTCGTCGCAGGAACTAAAATTTTAATATAAAAGACCCTATCACAACCAGGAAACTAACGTGGCGGAAGATAATAGTGTACTTAAAGCCACAAATTAAACAGTTTTTAACTGATTCATTTTTTCTCTACCGTGTTTCAGAAAAGGAATAATCTTCTTTAATCAAGAAACATACCACAGAATTTGAAGGCACGAACGACGAAATCGACCCTGAAAGAATACGAAGGATAACTAATATTAACTTAATATCTTCATAAACACTTTGTTATTTTGTTCGAAACTTGGTTTTTTAAAACAAGTGTTAAATATCGAAGTTCTACTCCGAAATGAATAACCAGTTTCAATCAGAATGAGGATTATCCTCAATCTAATATTAATGCCTAGCCATCCACATCAATAGTGATTACCTCGCATATAATATTCAGCAAATATCCGCAGATTTATTAACAGAAAATGAATATATATTAAACAAAGAGAAAAATAAGGTATATATTTTGAAAAAAAGATACAAATTTACAAAGGTACAAAAGATACAAAAAAGATACAAACAAAATTTAAATAATTGACATGATTTACTTTCTTAATACTTTTCCTCTTGTGAATATCAATAACGTAATTTTTATATATTTGTATTCAAATTTTCGTTCTAAAAATAATACAATTATTATGAAGTGGTAGTTCACATTTCACAATGCGGTACTTTGCTAATTATTATTTCGCGTATTCAACTCCTCCATGTGTGAAAACAAACACAAGATACGGTAATCTCACTACCTTCGAAAATAATTTTAATTAACTGTAGCGAATTACACGCGTATATGAACTCATACAGCCATTCGCATTATATCCGCATATTACAAAATTGCCCGTTACCACATCAATTGTAACAGCGGCGAGCGGTCATCTTATCAAACCGCGCACCTAATATTACGGTGCAGTGCGCCGATTACGTCGCTCGTTTGTATCACCGCAGAAAGGGAGCGCGGCCCAAATGAGTTAGCACGCTAACACACTTTGGGGATCGGGCCCATTCAGCGCGGGCACCGCACCGCGCAGTGCGCTCAGCAATTGTTGCGCGCTGCCATTGAGCGTCTCGTTCACGTTAAGATGGCGGCGCGCGGCGGCGAGAGCCCGCGGGCGCGCCCGCAATCCGCGACGAACAATCGCGCGGTCAGCGCGGTCAGTTGGCACGTGAACGGACCAACCAGCATCGCTTCGGAACAGCGGTTAGTAACGCTGTAGATGCCAAACAATTAAGTTCATAAAATACCAGGTATAAAATGTTATGAACTTAAAATTTCGGAGATCACTATCATAGTTGCTGTAAGAAAGAAAGAAATAACCTGCAATTTTCTATTGTGGCAAGTTTAATATTAAATTTATTGTAATTTTCGCCATTTATATTTTATCTATTGTGATATACCAGAATACGATGGATTTTAGTTAATGATGTTAGTTATACATGGGGTAGATAAATGGGGATTCAATATGGCGGTATGGGCCTTAGCAACGGCGGCGCAGAGGTTGGCAAGGTCAACAAACTATACACGGGCCCTGATGACGTCAGGACGCCGGCTAGATGGCTGAAGAACCTAAGAGGGAATTGGTGCAAAAACGAATGACTGTCTGAGGTCGCGGCTACTTGGATTTGTAAGAGACGCACGGGTTGGCTATAAAAGATCAGATAGTCTAATGTTGCCGCCGTGTTTTGAAATAATAGAAGGATGGACGCCTACCGAGCCATGAAGGGTTTAAAAATGCATTAAACAAGACATTCTGACTCGGGGTGTCGTAGAGTGAAGATCGTACATTCCGTCTCTGGGTGTCGTGGAGTGTAGATCGAACATTCTGACTCTGGGTGCCGTAGCGTAAAGATCGTCTGTAGACAATATAGTGGGAAAGTGAAACTTGTATTTTTCTTGTAAGAGAAGTGATAGCTTGTTTTCGGACTTTGTCTTGTGAGAGAAGTGATAGTTTGTTTTCGGACTTTGAAATAATTTACCAGAAGTGATTTTCGGAGGACTTGTTCAGATTTTCGGACATTGCAGTTGGACTTCAATAGTCTACATAACCGGTGGGAGAGATTAGGAACCGGGAGCGTCGGACAAGACTAACAGATAGTTTAGGCAGTGTGGACTGGACGTGTCAGCGGCGGCGCAAGACCGGAAGAGAGAAGCGGAACTTGGAATTAACAACGGCCAAGTGAGAAGCGACTACGGAGCGTTGGCATGCAAAAACGGTAAAAAAAAAATACTGCAGTATAAAAGAGACAATTTATTCAGAAGGGGTCATGACCATCTAATTAATTGTTTTAATTTAAAAGTTAAATAAATTGTTGAATTTTGTTCTTTGGAAAAGAAAAGAGTTTTTTTTCATTTGTCAATCATAATTTTTAATTAGTTGAAAGCATAATTATTACATTTCAGATTCCACGCCATACTGTATAGTTGGCAGATCAGGTAATCGGCTATCGAGGCGATAGCGAGTATTTGTATCCGGACCCATCGACCTAAGCTAGCTGGATGTTTAGATAATTTTTGTTAAATCAGATAGAAAAACTTTGATAGTAATTCATGTAACCTGTTTCTGGCGCCCAAATCTTAATAAATTTGGAACAGGACATGATTACAGCCACGCTTTTGATGAGACGTGAGAATGGTATATTTCACTATAAATAAATAAAAGGGAAGTGCGTGTGTCGCACGTATACCTACTCGACCGATTTAACTGAAATATTCACACTTTTACACATTTTCACACTTGTTTTTATTAGTAATGGGAGAGTTTAAAGAGTTGATGAAATTTAATCGGATACGTGGGGACTTTGTTGATGATTTATTCGTTTATGACTAGTGCCCCTGAACTTTACGCAACCCGCCGCACAGTCAAGGATTAAGCACGTCTTCAGTGAATTCAAGTATTCTGTCCCTGAGACTGAGACATATCAGTCGAAATTATTACTTGAATATCGGACAAATAAATCAATTTTCAAGATAGAGTGGTAGCGAACGCATGCCCGAATTTGAGGAAGAACTTTTTAATAATAGGATACTTGACGACTACGTCTACACTAGGACATGGAACAAATCCATACTTGCGAGAAAGTCTTTCTACTATTATAATTTTTGCACAGCGTAGCTTACAACGTGATTAACAATCACGTGATCAGTAATGTGTGATGTGTAATACACTGCAATAGCGAAGCATTGCCGGGTCCATTAGTTGGAGATAAAATTGTATTTCTTATGAAATTTTTTCCTTAAATATTCTGGTACAATTAGGTCACCTGTAAAGTTGGCTTTAAATTATTGTGCCATTACAAATTATGGTGTGATCTGATATTGCCTGGAAACTATAGACACACTTCAACGAGAATAATGTTTCCGATCAACAAGCACACGCCTTGGCCACACCCAACATCTAGTCACGCACACGTGTTTGAGGTTTTGAAACTAAATGTAGTATTTTGTAACATACCAATTATCAATTAAATGTTTTTATTACATTTTACGTATTAGGCTAAAATTCCGCGGGCAATCAGTGACCCATAGTTGCTCTGGAGTAACCGAGGGCAGACTGTTGTTCTGCTTCTGAGCACACCCTTACACGAAGGCGAAGTGAGTAAAAATGTGTGGGTCATTCTGCACTTAGTTGAGTTGTATTGGGTTATTTAGGTTAAAGTCTTTGAGTTATTTCCAAGACTTCCATTATCTGCAGATCCATCCATTATCTCTGCAGATGGATAATGGTGTAACGAAAAACCCCTTCTCTCACTTGTACTGATATCGATCACGCCCACTAAACAGGCGCCAATGCAACGAAAAAACCCCCTTTCCTATTTACTAAAACGCCCTACGAACTGGGCACTAATGTAATGAAAATCTCCCCTCTCAACTCCTATTGTTGATCACGAAAAACTTCCTTGCTGATCACCTGTAATATCTACAATGCACACCACTGTGCCCCCCCCTTTTTACTATCCGGAGTTTTCCTGTTTACATAAATTTATCAGGGCGGGCCGTGATTTGTTCTCTACAGAACACAAGCGCCACGCCAATGCAGGGACCAGGATCAGCTAGCTATGTGATAAAAACACCGGTTACGTAACATCAAAACGAGAACTCAAAATCTCGTTTGTTTATTTTCTTTTAACCAACAGAAACATTAATACCCTCATAAAAGAATCAATACCACACAACATCAACAAAACACGATATCATAAAAATCACAAAAATCAATAAACATATTATACCCAAATGTTATTACGAAATAATGAGCTCAATACTGTGGCCACACCCATTACATTGCAATCCCCCCAAAAATGTTTCCAGTTTTGGCTTTGTAAACCATTTATTCTTCCCAAGAGCAAAGAAATCAAAGTCATTGACTTCACTGGAGTGTTGCAAAACAAAAAAAAAATATTCCACTTCCCTTGCGTTGTTAACCAAGCGGCGACCAGGTCCACACACACACGATCTCACGCCGTCATGCGTAAGAACTCTGCTCCACTGCTGCCTGCTAGCGCCGAATTACCAGTGCCCCCCAAATTGGCACTGACCACGGCGACGATATGCAAAGACGCGCTCGAGTCTGCTGCACCTCGGCACACCTCGTTCGGCGACACCCGCTTCGATTTTTCAATGGTCGAAGTAACACCAGTTCCAAACATTAGTGGAAAAACTTTCAAAATTCACAAAACTCAAAATTAGGATCGCGCGTGGCATAGCTTTATATATTACCACTAAAATAGTTCACATCACACGGCATACAGTTCCGCCACCTTGCGAATACAAGTCCGAAGGAGCAACACCTTCTCGAAATTTTATAAGTTCGCGTGTTAAAATAATATCACGAGTGACGCGGAGTACAACTCGCCACGAAGTTATTCACTCCTCTCACAGTTTATAATAGTTCACTAGTACGAGTCCAGAAGAGAACACTTCATCAAAAATTACAAATCCAAATTTTTTTTAAAATTATTCTTGCAACAAGCGACGCGGATTCTGCCTCTCGCTACCAAGCTATTCCCTCGTCTCTCTCCCATTGTTGTCCTAAAGCATTTATAGCTTTTTTCCGAACAAAACAATAGCGCCTCTACTGTCTTCTGCTTTATAACTTATAAAAATAGTTTATTATTAATTTCTAACACTTCCTGGATTGTCTTATTATATTGTAAAATTCCCAATTAAAATTTCGTATCCATTCCACTTCTTAGACATCACTTTTCTCGCTTCATTTTGTTAAAAGAATGCTTTTTCGTGCGTCTCATGCCTACAAACATCGCTCGTTTATTTCTCAATTAACTCATGTAACATAATGTTTATCTATTAATGTTCGGCGTCCTAAAATTGTGTCACCACGTTTATAATTTGGCCCGTATCCCACGGAATACTTTGGTATATGCCAAATCTCGGTAGACACACTAGTTTTCGTTTAATTTATTAATATATCCAAACTTTTCTGAAGGGACGTCACGACCATTGTTGTTTTAGTTCTGTAACATGTTAAAATCAATGTCATGATCACAAAACTCGCGATATTATGCGTTTCTGTGACCCGATTTAGCTGAAACAAACTTTATTGTGTTCCTTATAATTTTGTGCGTTGACTAGTAACATGCAACCATTAATTAACCACGGCGTTCACATGCTCGCCTGAAATACTCGTTTTCTCTTAGATCACCTTCACTTGTTTTTCTATATTCCGCTCTGGAAGTTTCTACATAAAGTTCTATACCCGGTTCATAAACCAATGGTCACTTCATGTTATCTACCTATTTCATTTGTAATAGATGGCTAAACTATTACAACTTCCCCTCCCTAGACGTCGGTCACTCGCTGACGTAGTCACGATGTACCGACTTCTACTACTCTAACTCAGCAAACTCGTCATGTCTTGATCAATTGTTGGCCTCAGTGGCACCTGCTACGCTTCACACTTGCGGTTCTAACCCCTGCCTATCGTACGTGCACCTGTTGCACCACCTTGACCGTAGCACTACCTATTGTACATTCACCTGACACAAATTCGCGATTTGTACCTGTCGCACTTTCACTCACTCACTATTCCAATCTTGCTTTCTTGCTTATAAACATGACTTACATACTAAAACTACAACTAAAATACACTTACATACTTAACACAACAAAATATACACTTAACAACCGTTCTTCTATCCCCCTTGACTTCTATCGTTCAACCATTTCTTTATACGGTTTAATATTAAACCAGTTTTGGACCCCACAATCATGTCCTTGGTTCGACAAAACAACACTGTTATTGTCTAGTACCTTTTCAATTACGTATGGGCCTTCAAAGATAGGAAAGAACTTCCGAAACAATTTCCGCTCGGACGATGACGAGTGAGGCGACTTCACCAGAACTTTGTCACCTACGCGATACACCCCCCGATAGAACTGCCCTTGAGCCCCTTTTCCACGACTGGCTGCCTTCTTCAATTGGTCATAGATAATTTGATGGTTTCCCGTAATCGCCCACTTGAAACAGGACTGCGCCCAGCGCCGATCCGCTACTGTCCGTCTGCAAGTACATTCGCCTACGGAAGTCGGGGTAACGTACCACGTACGTCTCTTCAAAAGCCCGTAGCAGCTGTTCGTAAGCTTCCTGGCATTGTTGCGTCCAATTCCACCTGTTCCCCTTTCGAAGCAAGTGTAACAGCGGCACTACCTTCTGTGAGTAGTTCTTCACAAATCGAGAGTAATAGTTTAAAATACCGAATAATCGGCGAAGTCCACGGATATTCTTAGGCGGTGGCAACTTTCGAATCATTTCCTTTTTACATTCCTGAATCTCGATCCCCTCACCGGAAATTTCGTGTCCCATAAATTGTACTTTAAGTTGACAAAACTTACATTTTTCTATATTTAATTTCAGGTTGTAGGTTCGAAAAATCTCAAACAATTGCCTTAAATCTCGCAAATGCGCCTTTAAATCTGGTGAAAATAACACGATGTCATCCACATACGTTATTAACGTCTCCTTCAACTCAGCCGGGATGACGTCATCCAAGTAGCGGATTAACGCCGCCCCCGAGTTCTTCAATCCGAATGGCAACCGTGTAAATGAATATACAGTTCCCTCGAACCTAAAACTGATATATTTCTGGGATCCGGATTCAACTGCAATTTGCCAATACGCTGACGAAAAATCAAGGGCGCTAAAGATAGCCGCCCCTCCTAACTTCACGATCATATCATTAATGGTGGGTGGTGCTTCGTAGCGGGGAATCGTTACGGCGTTCAACTTTCGTGCGTCGAGGCAAATCCTTATACTGCCATTCTTCTTTGCCACGATTACTAATGGACTTACATATGGAGTGATAGCCCTCTTAATGATGCCCTTCTGTTCCATTTCAGCTATCAATTGTCGCACTTGTGCCCGGTGCGCGTATGGGATAGGGTATTGCTTCGTCACAAACGGTGTAGCATCACTGATCTCCAACCGAAATTTATAACCTCTCACTGCCTCTGATGACTCGTGAAACACGTCTACAAACCTTTCCAAGAGTTGCCGAATTTCTTCCGGGCCGTTCTCTTTGTCAACGACACCTTCCACAGCACGTTCCACGCCCTGGAGAACCTCTTCCATCGAAGCCTGCACTTCGTCCCCATCGACCGCCGCCTCATCATCTTCAGCGACCACTAAGCCACCACCAATACAACCTCGTAACCGTAATGTAATTACACCTGTGCTTACGTCTACGACGGCTTGGTAGGCCCTTAATGCGTCCATTCCGATGATAATCTCGCGTACGAGTCCTCGGACCACTATTGCCGCTACCTCGATGGTCAGTCCCTCCACGCAGAATTCCAACCAAACTTGTCTTCCCGTGGTACTTGCTGCCTTCCGGTTCGCCATCACGACCCTTAGCTTCCGCGTTGGTAATTCAACCAGCTCTTGTCCATCCCTCTTCAACTCCTCACACAATTCTTCAGATATTGCACTGATGCTACTTCCCGTATCTACCAACGCATACACCTGTCTCCCATAGCACGTGCCCTTCAACACTAAACACTTGCTCGGCTTCGCACCTTCCATTGTTTCTTCACGAAGCAATTCATCTCCCGCGACCATTACACTTGTTGTTGCTAGTACCGTAACCTGATTCCCTTCCACGTCATTTGGTTCGGGCCACCCTCCCGCACCAAAGCTATCTAGTTTTCCGGCCTTCTGTCTACATTCCTCTTTGCTTCCGATTCACCTTGGTTCATATCTTGACGACCCCCACCATTTTCTTTTGGTTTTGGTTGCTGTTGTGACGGCCCACCTTGTGGCTTACCTTGTCTTGGCGCTTTCTCTCCCGTGCGCACTTCAACCGCGCATACATTTTCCTGTCGGTACTTCGTGCCGTTATATCCATTCGTACCGCCCCCATTATTACCAAAGCGTGACCTCTCATTTGGGGAATCTTGGTCATTTCCATCATTCGTCTGATCGAACCGACTAACACGCTCGATCAGCTCATCTATTGTTTCCGGCATATTATTCCATAACAAGTTACGGACGTTACCCGGCATCTGTCGTATCAATATTCTAATAATTTCAGCGGGATCGAAATTCTCGCTACAAATCTTGAACGCACTTACTTTGCGCGTCACGAAATCGCACATGCTTTCTGCACTTCCCTTCCGGTACTTTTCCGACATCAAGCGATATCTTAACTCGAACCGATGATGCTGGTTCCAATAACGCTCTAAGAATCTCCCCCTCCACTCTTCATAACTTCTCGGAGTCGGTGTAAGAGCCTGCCACCAATACTGGGCCTTCGAACTTAACGCCTCCTCCACGAATCTTAATTTCATCGTCTCAGGCGTACCGTTCACAAGAAAATAATTTTCTAACGCCGTTAGAAAAGAATACGGCTGTTCCTTGCTTTCTCCGTGGAAGCGTAAATAATTCGGGAGTGCCGCGTGACTGACAACGTTCCCAACATTCGCAGACCTCTGCGCCGCGTACATACGTTCTTCTAACTCAGTTACCTTTTTGGAGAGCATTTCATTGACACTTCTTGTTTGTTCTAATTCATCCGGCCTCAGATTACTGATTTCTCTTTGAACTGTTGACATAATGTTCTCGCCTATCCCGTTCATGGAATCCTCGAGTAATATTAATCGCGCGTCCTGCCGTTGTGTTGTTTCTTTAACGACCTGCAAATTTTTGTTAATGTCATCGAACTGGCGGTGATGTCCGTCTACCACCTGTTGGACGGCTAATACGGACGACTTGACTTTGCCCACTTCTGCGCTAAATTGCATATTAACGGATTCCTGGACTGCGAACCGCGATTCTATCTTTTCTTCAGCGATCTTCGCGTCGTTTTCCAACTTGGAAATCTTCGCAAACGTCTCGGTTCTCAAGCCACTGACGTCGTTCCGGATTGCCAATAATGCAGAATCTAATGACTCCATTCTGCCCTCTAATTTACTCTCCAAACTGATATTATTCTCTACCATTTGCTGGCGCAAATTAACATTACTTTCTTCTATCTTGGCTTGCAAATTGTTTTCTCGACGGGCATTATCCGATTTTATTTCTGCCATTAACAACTGTAACATAGCATTCAGACTCGACTCTGTAACGCCTCGTTCTTCAGCTGTGGTACGCGCTACTTCACCGGGATCATGACCCCCATCCCCCACTACCTGACCAACAGCCATTTCATTCGCGACTAACGCGACATTATCTTCCCCTTCGACCTCCAAATTTGGTAACCGCTGATAATCCTCACCATCGTCACAAGCAGATATCGTCTCGGAATCAGATCCTTCCCTGATGCTAATTAGTTTGCCACTTCGTGTTTCCATTTTTGTTATATTTCTTTATCACGTGCTAGCTATTAACAACCTGTCCTGGTTTCCTACCCCGGCGTTGCGTTTGCTAATCACGCCCCACGAATTGGGCGCCAATGTAACGAAAAACCCCTTCTCTCACTTGTACTGATATCGATCACGCCCACTAAACAGGCGCCAATGCAACGAAAAAACCCCCTTTCCTATTTACTAAAACGCCCTACGAACTGGGCACTAATGTAATGAAAATCTCCCCTCTCAACTCCTATTGTTGATCACGAAAAACTTCCTTGCTGATCACCTGTAATATCTACAATGCACACCACTGTGCCCCCCCCTTTTTACTATCCGGAGTTTTCCTGTTTACATAAATTTATCAGGGCGGGCCGTGATTTGTTCTCTACAGAACACAAGCGCCACGCCAATGCAGGGACCAGGATCAGCTAGCTATGTGATAAAAACACCGGTTACGTAACATCAAAACGAGAACTCAAAATCTCGTTTGTTTATTTTCTTTTAACCAACAGAAACATTAATACCCTCATAAAAGAATCAATACCACACAACATCAACAAAACACGATATCATAAAAATCACAAAAATCAATAAACATATTATACCCAAATGTTATTACGAAATAATGAGCTCAATACTGTGGCCACACCCATTACATTGCAATCCCCCCAAAAATGTTTCCAGTTTTGGCTTTGTAAACCATTTATTCTTCCCAAGAGCAAAGAAATCAAAGTCATTGACTTCACTGGAGTGTTGCAAAACAAAAAAAAAATATTCCACTTCCCTTGCGTTGTTAACCAAGCGGCGACCAGGTCCACACACACACGATCTCACGCCGTCATGCGTAAGAACTCTGCTCCACTGCTGCCTGCTAGCGCCGAATTACCAGTGCCCCCCAAATTGGCACTGACCACGGCGACGATATGCAAAGACGCGCTCGAGTCTGCTGCACCTCGGCACACCTCGTTCGGCGACACCCGCTTCGATTTTTCAATGGTCGAAGTAACACCAGTTCCAAACATTAGTGGAAAAACTTTCAAAATTCACAAAACTCAAAATTAGGATCGCGCGTGGCATAGCTTTATATATTACCACTAAAATAGTTCACATCACACGGCATACAGTTCCGCCACCTTGCGAATACAAGTCCGAAGGAGCAACACCTTCTCGAAATTTTATAAGTTCGCGTGTTAAAATAATATCACGAGTGACGCGGAGTACAACTCGCCACGAAGTTATTCACTCCTCTCACAGTTTATAATAGTTCACTAGTACGAGTCCAGAAGAGAACACTTCATCAAAAATTACAAATCCAAATTTTTTTTAAAATTATTCTTGCAACAAGCGACGCGGATTCTGCCTCTCGCTACCAAGCTATTCCCTCGTCTCTCTCCCATTGTTGTCCTAAAGCATTTATAGCTTTTTTCCGAACAAAACAATAGCGCCTCTACTGTCTTCTGCTTTATAACTTATAAAAATAGTTTATTATTAATTTCTAACACTTCCTGGATTGTCTTATTATATTGTAAAATTCCCAATTAAAATTTCGTATCCATTCCACTTCTTAGACATCACTTTTCTCGCTTCATTTTGTTAAAAGAATGCTTTTTCGTGCGTCTCATGCCTACAAACATCGCTCGTTTATTTCTCAATTAACTCATGTAACATAATGTTTATCTATTAATGTTCGGCGTCCTAAAATTGTGTCACCACGTTTATAATTTGGCCCGTATCCCACGGAATACTTTGGTATATGCCAAATCTCGGTAGACACACTAGTTTTCGTTTAATTTATTAATATATCCAAACTTTTCTGAAGGGACGTCACGACCATTGTTGTTTTAGTTCTGTAACATGTTAAAATCAATGTCATGATCACAAAACTCGCGATATTATGCGTTTCTGTGACCCGATTTAGCTGAAACAAACTTTATTGTGTTCCTTATAATTTTGTGCGTTGACTAGTAACATGCAACCATTAATTAACCACGGCGTTCACATGCTCGCCTGAAATACTCGTTTTCTCTTAGATCACCTTCACTTGTTTTTCTATATTCCGCTCTGGAAGTTTCTACATAAAGTTCTATACCCGGTTCATAAACCAATGGTCACTTCATGTTATCTACCTATTTCATTTGTAATAGATGGCTAAACTATTACAATGGACAGATCCATCTCTATGAATGGAGCAGTGTAAGATGATTTGGATAGAGGATGAGTTCTTCGGAGCCTAATAAGATCCAGTAATGTTAGCTAGCGCGACTGATTTGAAAAATGTATGACATATGCTTTCCCTAAAAGAAGTGGAGAAGAAGATTCCCCCTACTTCGCTGTCCAATATCCCCCCTGGACTCGAAGGGAGGAATGCAATCTTGCCTGGCCTAACTCTGCCTGGTTTTTTAGTGTGAGAATTGCGAAGACAGTGTCACCGAAAATGACGTGGACAGTGTCATCGAATGTGTACGAGATAATGCTTGTAAGAAGAGCAAAAAGCGAGGTGTGAGAACGAAGCATGTTAACAAATCGGTTTTCGCAGCAGGGTGAACAGTTGACTGTCACGTGAATTTGACCTCTTTAAGGTAGCCACGCCCCTTGTTCGTTTTAACAAATTTGCTAGGTACATAATGTAGGGTGGGGAATAGAAAATGAAATTGAATGAACGCAGTAAAGTTCATTTGCGGTACGTAGTCAAATGGCTGAGTTGGATGAGATTATTTTTTTATTATTTTCGGGCGATCCTTTAGCTACAATTTTTTAAATATGTATGGTAAGTGAATGGTTTTTTTAAAACCCTGTAAGTCACTTTGGCATTTCTGCTTTTGTAAGAAAATAAATGCTGAAGGATAGATGCAACGTTCCATGTGAAAATTCCGTAAATTAGATTAATGGAATGACCGAGAGGACACTGCAAAGTTTTGGTTTGGTTTTGAAACACTGTAAGTCATTGGTTTGTGGGGTATATACGATTGTGAATATATGGTTGTAGAGAGTGTGTATGACTAGGATATCACTGATAGAGACTGGTTAAAAGGGATGTTCAATAAGAAATTATTCCTCTGCACTATCAGACCTATGCAAATATTTCAAACAACTGTTTTTGTCATAAGAATAATGTTTTATGTACATGGACATTGTTGTTTCGCATAATATTGTTAAAAATGTGTCAAATTACAAACTGAACCTGCAATTTGTATTTATTTACATGTTTAGGTAAACATTCCTCTTTAGTTTTTGAAATCCTGTAAGTCATAAACTTTCAAATAAGGCCGGTGACTATTGTACTATTGATACAAGTAAATTATGTCACCATGGCATTCTCAAACAAGATTTATGCATCAGAAATTTAAAAAGAACTGAGAAAAAGTTCTTTAGATATTTAATTACTCAGTTATTCTTGTTTTCCCGCAATTTTACAATTCCTGACTTGCGGAGTTTTAAAAATAATCGATTCAATTAGAAACCCTAGCAATGTCGAGATTTCCTCGGTGATATGATATCCTGTGTTCTAAACTTCATGTGAAAGAAAACTACTTTTCTTAATAACACGAGGCGTCAAGTTTTAAATTCTTTCAATGGTGGCTATAAAAAGGAATGCTCATCAAGTTGTCCTTTCAGAGTTCTTCTCAGCCGACACAGCTTCATTTTGGCGACAGGTAATCCGACGTGTTCAGCGGGTTACCTACGTTGACGTGAAGCGACAATGCGATGGGTTCATAATTAATTGAAAATCATCCAGTTTCAATAACGAAAGTTTAGATGAAAAGAAATCATTAATATATTCTTCAAATTCCGAAATCAATTGTATGCAACTACTTCACCTTCACAAGTATCGTAATAATTTATTATTTGTGAAAGTTTCTAGACACACTCATACAAGATACATACGTTATGAAGACCGTTTCACTATACAATATATATTGTACATTTGTTTAAATGCACAAAAGGGTTAGAGACGAAAGAAAGGTGCTTTAGTAAAGAAAAATTAGTCATTACTATTATTACTATTATTATTATTATTATTATTTATAATTATTATGATTGCTGTCAGAATATGCAACACTCTAGAAATGTACTTATTATTCGTGAGAGTATATGTCTGTTATAATATTTCTTCAAAATTTCTTTCAGTGAGAAAAATGCATTCAATAATCACAGATTTTTTTAAAATATTTGTTTTGGCTATTTAATGGGTATGTGCTACAGCACATGTGCATGTAAGCATGTGCTACAAATGCAATGCATTGTGGCATTAAAAATGCTTTTTAATTATACAAACCAAACAAAAAATCCGTTAAATAGATTTTTTTAAATAGTGAACTTAATTGTTGCTCAGTTATAACTCTAAGTTTTCCACATTAGTAATAGCGTAAATTTAGCTCTCTACAGTTGTATGAACAGTGCCTGCTGAAATGAATTAAACTGAATAAACGCAATGTTCCAAAACATGGAAATTATATTTTGAAATTACTCAAATTAACATAAAACTTCTCTGCTATTCTTCTGCCCTTCTTCCACCTGACGACTTCTCGTTATGCTCAATTGTAGACAGAAATTCAAAGAATACTTATCCTCCATCATCCACCATCAACATTTCAGAGAAGAAGAAATTAAAGAAGGAAGAAAGTGGTAGCAGGAGGGATGAAGATGTTTCATATTGAGATAACGAATAACATTTTCTCATTACAAAATAATCTTGTTAATTTATTTACACTTCCATTTAGTAATTGTATTTACTCGGTATCTACGTTCTATTATTGTTGCCAGGTTTGTTATATTTTTCTAGTCACGGCTAGTTCCCAAATTACTTATCACCGGGGAAACGCACATTCGCTATCACAGAACATTTATTATTATGTAAAGGTCGGTGAAAGGACTGCGTATACAGGGTTTCAGAAGTGACTTTGTTTTTGTTTTTTTACGTAATACAGCCATATTGTTTATAGATGTAACAATATGTATTGATACCTGCCCTCATTTATTTTTTTAATATTCCGTGATAATTTACAACTGCATAATTTACCCCCTTTTAATTAAGAAAATGTTCTTTATTATCGTTTCTGCTGTAATTATTTCATTACAGCTTGAAACAATCTACTTCTTTGTAGAATAATTTACCCAAAAAAGAATAATTAAATTCTCATGCACACTTTCGACCCAAATTATCATTCTTTCATTCTTAAACCGATTTCAATATCACGTAAGGTTTCGGCTTCTTTCTCATTTCGTTTATTATTATTATTATTATTATTATTATTATATTATTATTAAAAATATTAATTATTTACTACGCTAGGGACAAAAAGTTATTTTTTCCAACTTGCTTACAAAAGCATCTTTTAACTTCGTTTTACTTTCTCTGATATACTGGCCTAAATCCTTGACCGAATTCTTATTAACTCGTTATTCTCCTAATTATTTCCGCAAACAAACTTCGAAATCTCTACCACCCGGTCTTTTCATCTGACATTCACGAATGACTGCTTCATTCTCACATGTCTCTCTCCTACCACTGCCTGTAGCTTTCTGTCGGTTTTCTTGCGCCTCTCGTCTCGACAATACAGTCGCCACTCACTTGTCTTCTTGTGTACACTTGTATTTACTCCGTATATTCTCCTTTTATACTTCTTATATACTCCCAAGATACGGAGTATTTGGCACTACCCAATATATTCCGTATAAAATATAAACAAACAACACTTACACTCCCTGATATATACAATACGTGTTTACCAATACCGTTGCCACTCCATGTGAAAGGTCCAATATCATACCCTCACTTCTCTCTTCATTGTTTCATGTCTTACGCCCAAACAATTTTTGTTAATCTTATGAGCGAAAATAGCTAAATTTAATCCCATTATTGGTAAGAGTATATACTGGCAAAAAGTAGAGTTTGGGAGTTCTTTGCGGAATGATGATAAATCTTGATATTAAAACGGACATACCTAAGCGGTCAGTACGAGGTGCAGGAGAAACCAACGAAAAATAAATTTTATGTATGAGGGGCTCCTAGAAAAATGTCACGAAAAAGGTGGCTCTGGAGCCCGTTAGAACAAGATGAGGTCGTCCCGGGCAATAGGGACAGACCTAAGCGAGGGATCGTCCCCGACTTAGTCGTAGACAACAGGAGAGCTGTGACAAGAACGAGAATGACAGGGAAGCGGCAATGGCAAGACAAACACGCTGAGTAGTTGTGAGGGATTGGGTTCGCAACCGAGGTGGAAGCCGGTTGCGGAAAGGAGGCGGGGCGTCACCCCCTGGACAGCTCCTGATAATATTGGCGCCATTATGCCGCGCTCGGGTATCGGCCGGCCGCGATTTCCGAACCGCCGGCCAGTGACAAAGCGGGGGCGGGGGCGGGAGGAGAGACAGTGCTATCGCCCGCGGCAGGCGCGCACCTGATTCACGCGCCGGGCGCACCTGAATCGCCCCGGAGGGGCGGGGGCGTCTTGTAGCGCGCGCCGCTGGGCGCCAGGGCGGCCGGACAAGGGCCGAACGCGCGCGCCCTCGCCCGCCCTCGCCGCCCACGGGCGTTGGGCCGCTCAAAGCCCTTGCAAGGGCGCGCGCGCGGGCGCGGCCCTTTCGCCGCCCGGCGCCGCTGCCATTGTGCGCCGCGCGCCGCCACGACGCCCCGATTAGGCACGCCTCCCCCCTCCCCCGCCCTCGCGCCGGTGCTGCCCCTCTGCGGCCCGCGCCCACAACAGCGCGTCTCAGTTAATTATGCCTTGTTGCGATTCAGCGCTTCTCATAAATATGCAGCGCGCAGAATCGTACTAATGTATAATGATATTTGTAATGTAAAGTTACGATTCGAAGGATTGTTCAGGCTGTTTGCGATTGAAGGGTTCAGTTGAATAAAGTGCTGTCCCACATTTTTTTGTGAAATTGAGTTATTAACATTAACTAAAACTTCAAATGTTATTCTTTTAGTGCAATATGTTATTTAAATATAGTACGAACTTCATATATGCAAGTGTGTTTAAAATTTTGAAAGTGTACTGAATTGCATTATGGAAGTTATAATAAATCCTCAATATCTCAAAACTACGTAAAGAGGGGATAGCTCCTTGTTCTATTGATTCGTTCAATTGTGTAACTTTTCTTTAGTATGATTTTTCAGGTTTTCTGTAAAAACTCACATATTTCATATTTATTTCGTGGAATGACTGAATAATACATGGTTGAAAGAGATTTCAACAAAAATGTTATTTAAAAATTAGAATTATAATAACTTCTGTAAATTTATTTATTTTATTACATCGTTATTCTAATTTGAGACACCAGTATTATGGAAGAGATCAGTAGGAATGAGAAATGGGTGGAAAATGAGGGTCCGTATCGCGTCGTTCAGCCAACCTCCAAATCATGACATCCGTCTGTATTGCTCCAAGGAAAGTGCGGAAACGACTAATCATAGCAGCATCCAGCTTTAATAGTCATGTAGGAAGTGGTCGGCATTTATTTAGCTGGTGTCGAAAATTCTGGCACAGTCGAGACTCGAACCTAAAACCTTGGTCCTCAGACAAAAAAGTGCGCATCTTCCATACCGCGCTCGCACATTCTATTGCAGCTCATTCAGTCCTTCGTTGTTTTTATTAAAAGTAAATTTCTATTAACCCTCCGGCGGGCGCGTAGAGGCTCTCACTGCCGCATTCTTACATTTTTGTTGATTTCGTTTAAATAATTGGTGTTGTACTATTGAGCTCATTGTTATTCATCGTTCATTATATTTTCAACCTGATGACACTCAAATCACGATTTTAGACCCTGCTAATCGACCGTTATTAATTAGTAATGACTGAGATTCCGAACATATCAATACCCACAAAGAAGAATAACTTACTGCAAGATGATGTAACCTCGGCACACAATGACAAGAATACTATTTGTAGAAATATATGCCAGTGAGTAAATTTTACTCGTCACTAATACTCTAGGGTTAATTACCATTTCATGGGTACAACGCCCTACAGTTCATTGTAAGGATATTTTTATCTATTATACTATGGAAAATGTTTGTAATATAGTGTTACATGTTACGCATAACAATTATTAACTGAAAAATGAGGACGATGCAGTACATGAATAATGAAAAAATCTCTCTCTCCTCATACAGATTATAATGGGTTGAAGGATGCTGAAGGAGGAAAAGGAAGAAGCCGCAAGCGGAGATCTAGAAGGAAGAAATTGATCAACCGAAAGATCGACTGAATATTTTTCGAGAATAAGAAATAGATTCAAATAAAACACAAGAACATTTAAACAATTAAAGTAAAAAATAATTATTTTACATTCATACCATTATATTACCTTAATTTGCATGGTGCAAAACAAATACAAATGAAAAAAGGCTCAAAATATTTTGAAAGATCCGGGAGGTCATAATGCCAATAGCTACGAGGATCTGAGTAAGGCAGTCACACTTTGCACTTTTTGAAGACCTTGAAAAAGGCAGTCATTGAGAAATATGAAAGCAAAATGGGAATTTAAAATGACTCCATTGAAACTTTTCCGTCTTGCATAACCCATAATTGCGGTAGATATTGTATGCCATTCACGAAAAGCAAAACCATTTCAGATGTTATAACTGTGCAAATATCTGACGATTGAAAGGGATGAGAAAGGAGCTCAAAATTGGCTGTTCCTTCAAATGTCACTCAGGCTTCCGACCGCAGGTAGGTCCCCCCCCCTTGGTGTGTGAGGGATCTCCAGAACATAATATCCCCTCTCAAAGCGTCATATTCGACGGCAGCTCCTCCTCTTTCAAAGTTGAGGCAATGAGATTCTGGAATTTGCTGGCAATGCATGATTTCCACTAACACCTAAACCAGGAGAAAGGTAATTTAATTCCAGATTTTCCATCCGTAGAATAGTTATCTCTATCAAGATAATATTAGTTGTATTGATGTTAAGGAATATTGGCAAGATCAAACTCGAGCATAAATTGAAATTGTCAATATTATGAAAATGATTCTAAAATATAATTTTCAACTCATGAAACAAAATTAACTTCTTAATTTTAAGTAAATGCAACCAGAATTTATCTGATCAAAATCTAGACTGCAAAAAGCTAAATTTAAAAATAAATTGAATTGTAATGGAACAATAATTGAATTCTCTTTTATTTATTTATATTATAATCTTGCCATGTACTACATTTTAGAAGAGGCTCTCCTGACCAACAGAAAGGCTGTCCTATGAAACATAATTTTTCCGTAATGTTAATATGAAAATTGCTTTAAAATATTTTAGGGCTGTCCTATGAAACATAATTTTCCCGAAATGTTAATATGAAAATTGCTTTAAAATATTTTACTTTAAAATATTTTTAAAATGCGAACTCGTGCAAACATTTTACCCGTTGTATTGTAATAATTTTAACCGAGCGCAAAAATATTGAAAATTTGTACGATTGGGAGTCAAGAAAATTCGACCATATTTTTGTGAGACTCTTTCCGGTAGATTCGAGAAGAGGAGGGAGTTTTGTTACTTTAGAGCTATTACTATTAACTGAATACTGCAGCTTGTTTGTCAAGCAAATAATTTTTATAAAGTGAACACCTCATGTTGAAAATCACAAATATAATATACATTCTCATGATTCATTCTACGTTCTTCTGTTTGATTTCTATCCACTGAGTTCTTTTTATTTACATTGTAACAAAGAAAGTCAAGGTATGTCATTGAAATAATGCTTTCTTCATTAGATAATTTATATTAAAAAAGATAAGGAAATAATAGAATTACCTTATAATAATATTTGATTTCCTTTTTTAATGATAATTCGATTATTCTGAGAACAAACGCTACTTCTCGGGAAATTATTTTTTCAAGAAAAGTTAGCTTGTAAAGGAATCGCCTTATCTTTACTGTAAAAGGTACTGTATCGCAGTACCTTTACTGTAAATGAAGAGTGTCAAGTGAAATTCAAAGCGCAACCAACCTGCAGGTGTGCATCATGTGTTTGTGATCATGTGATCACATGATCATGTGATCACATGATCATGTGATCATTTGATGGAGGATCATGTTTAAGGTTGTTGTGAACGAGCAAGTTCATTCCCATAAAATCGGCAACCTGTAACTCCACACAATATTATGATTTACCACGAAAAAATGGAAACATTTGCTGGTACAAAGTACTTTAAATACTCCCCTAATCGACAAACATCATCCTTCTCAATGACGTAAACAATCTTTATCGGTGCAAGACATACGTCAATGTGCTCCTTTTGCAGATGGCTGGGCGTTCGTGGCGAGAATGAAGTGATGAGCATCAAGACGCGGAATCGTTCACGGTGCGCACGACATTTGATAGCTCTGGTATCAGAGTCGTTAGCAGCATGGCCGCATTGTAAGGAGAACTGCGGAAAATAAGAAACTGGCGTGTAGGAAGAACGAGAATTACCGCCTTAGAACAAGAAGAAACTTAGAGAATAGCCGGAAGTTTTGTAAAGAAAAGCCAATGGGGCTCTATGTTACAAGTCATTTTGGAGACACTCGTCAAATGAACACCAATTGCATTGATCTATTTATCTGGTACGCACCAATCAATATGAATATCCTTCAAAAAATTATCACTTTTACAACCTTCTCCCTGCTGGCCAATCACAATATATCAATCACAGGAAGGACTGGCGTGTACACTAGGAGCATGAAACAATACACCTTATACTTGGCACATTCTGCATCTTTCTTGAAGTTATTTCATTCGTGAAATAGTCCAATAAAATTTCACTCATGCATTGAAAATTTCCATATTAATTTCCTCTTTGCTACACAACTCGAGAATTCATCGGAAATTTCCGATGCTTGTGTGGAATTGCCTATAAATATTTCTTTTAGAATTTAAAGTGCTTAACATTTTGTAGTAATTCCTTGCACAATATTTATCTTCTCTAATACGATATCCGAAACATACTTCTGAACCGCTTACTTGTGGATGTGTCAGTAAAGTGGTTTCTCTGAGTACTATACATAATCAATTATTTAAATGCATATTATTCATATGCACTTCCTTATTATAAATACAAAAATTAATAACGTACGTATTAATCATTTTGTAAAGCATTATTTTTTGGCAGTGATTCAATACGCAGAATGATCGTTTACATGAAACATAAATAATAATATCCTTCCTAACGTGCTCCTTCTTTACAACATGTTCTTTTCCAATTTCTATCCACAACAAAAAGAACTCCCTTGCTTTCTCCCATTGAAGACGCTTTGGAGTTTTGGTTGGTGTTTACGTCGTCACTAGCTGCGGGTTGCGGCAGCTACAGTACCAAGGAGAACGGTGCTGAAGCACTGGGTCCTCGAGCGAGAGCATCTGGGCGCGTAGGGCGAGCGGTGCGTGGCCACAGTAACCTCAACTGTTGATTGATTGGTATTTCCGAGTGCGTCAGTTCCTAAGACCATTAGTTCTGAATGTGCAGTGCATGCTTTTTACTTTCCCGTATACGTACGTATACACGGAGTGATATACGTAGTATAGGGAAAGTTATGTAATGCTGCGCGAAAAAATGGCCAATTTTCGGCGGAAAAAAATTAATTGCCGGGCCGTGAAAACGAATAAGTGGATAAAACCAGTTGTTAAATTAAGAAAAAAAATCCTCTATCTCGTGGTGTGGTCAAAATCCATGATTTGTTGCTTCTTTATACTTAAAAATCGATTGACGGCATTCCGTCCGTCTGTCCGTCTGTGGTCAACGCTAGCGCCTAAACCGTTCGGTCGATTTTCTTCAAAATTGATATTCCCCAGACGATCTGATTCTAGTCGAAGCTTTGTGATTTTGAAAAAGATTCTTTAAAATTTGGGGGTATTTTATATGAAGCCTCCCGGGGATTTTCAACATTTTCTCAAAAACGGCTCCAAATTTTTTCTTTAAATTTCTTGTATGAATAGAGGAAAATACACTTTTTAACATGGCATAGGTCCGATTTTCACGTACAGCTCTGAATTTTCGAAAATTGTGAAAGTTTGAATTTTTTTCGGCGTCATTCTCGAACTACAAAATTGAAGATAGAGATTTTTTCTTCAAATGAAATTTGTTCTGCATATTGAGGTCTTTAATAAAGGTCATGTAAATGTTTTTCACAATTTTGGTAGTTTTCGTGCAATATTGCCTGCAATATGTGCAATTTTAAAAAATTACAAAAACAAAATTTTCTCAAAAACGGCTCCAACTTTTTCTTTAAACTTTTGGTAGGGATAGTGGTAAATGTACTCTATCAATGACATAAAAGCCATTTTGGTCTATCGGTTGGTTTTTTCAAAAATTACAAAAATGTAAATTTTTTTACTTGTCTCTCACGTCGTTAATATTTACATTATCGACGATTTTCACCCCATTATTATATTTACGAGTATATATGCTTTAAATAATGTCAAGTAAAGTTTCTCGAAAACACTACCATTTTCTGTGAAAAGTAGCTCGAATTTCGGCATTTTCAGAAATGCTCAAACGTCATTTTCTTGTATATGGCTACATTTTTTTCCTTGAAACTTTTGTAACGGATAGTGCTAATTACACTCATTAGTATTGAGACGAACCGGACGAAGTCCGGTCGTCCCATGAGGAATTCATGCTGTGACCGCACGCAATGAGGACCAACGCGATTTTGAAAACCGCGCGCCGTCAACGTCAGAGAGTGACGCAGGCGACGGTTGATTTCAAAACCCGCGACCAGAACGACGTTTGCTAATGATGTGAGAGCAGATAAGCCCCAAACTAGCCATTGGCCGGTGCAGGTCACGCCAGGGGGGGGAAAGGGCATCCTGAAAATCTGCGGGGAGAAACATTCTTGTAAAAATTTCCAACGGAGCAAGACTTTCGAAAGTGCGCGGAAGTGAAGTTACGCGAGTAGAATTTCAAGAGAGTCTGAGATTCTTCAGTGAGCTACTAATCGAAGTTCGTATATGAGGAAAATTCCGGCCAGGAGCAAAATCGGACTGTGAGACTGAAGTTGGGCCCGACAGGGAATTTATATAGTCCCCGAGACATCGAAAGCGTGGAAGCAGACGCCCCACGCCACTTCCTCTTTGTCGACCAGGCTGCCGAGAACGAGTCGCCCGCCACCGGAAAACCTCCAAAATGAATATCAGCTCCAAAGAATAACGACATCCAAATTCCTGGAATTCACAAACAATCTGCACGTGTGTGAAAAAAAAGACCTGATTCGCATCCGAGAAGCTGGTCCGATAAACACGGAAACCTGCGAGGAGGAGAGACGCTGCGGAGAAACTCGACGTTCGCATCGCGAGGTCGCCGCCGGCGCCGCTGCTACCCTGCGAACGCGCGGAGCCCAGCCCTTCGCTCGGCCGTGAAATCGGAGAGTTCATCAACCCCGCCCAGCCCCGACTGCTAGTCTGCGAGCCGACGCCCGCCGGAGCGCGAGAGGGAAGGTCATTAGAGGTATTACACCGCCCTGTGGAGAACGAGCGTGAGTACCCGTGAAATTCAATAAATTGATGAAAAGGTAGAACATTCTGATAAACTCAGGAGACACTATTATGAACAATCCTAGTTTGCAGATATATTTTGTTTCGAAGTGGTTTTTGTAAATTCAATTTAATGTGGAAGGCGCTGCTAGCCGACCACAAAGCAGAGTAACAATTAATGTTAAAGGAAACAGTGCGAAATCTAAATGTTTAAAAAGGGTAAACGTGAGGTTAGAGCGCTGAATGTTCTAATGTATTATTCAGGTAGCTCCAGCTGGAAGCAAGATTTACGTAATTAATTCGTGCATTGATAAGAGTGATAATCGCGTCAGGTATTGAACGCGAATCACTAAAGTCATTTCTAGCAAGTAGAACGGATACAAACTTGTTTCCTAGGAAGTATTTGCATGTATTGTGTAACGCCAGAACGAGGCAAAGCAGTGGTTTGCCCGCTGTAATTTGGTGAATGGTGTATGATTTATTTTGGTTAATGAATGAATTTTCAAATCACTTGTGAATCGTGTGATTCCCCCTATCACTAACCAAGTAGGATTTCCTGGAGGGAGAATACCTTAGATAATTAATAAACAACCGGCAGGGCCTGGTGACGGAGCGGCGACAGAAGCGCTGCACGGTACCGGTGACACCCACGCCAGAAAGACTTCTCGTGGGGTATAAACGCCCTGACCCTACATAGGTTGATTGATGCCGGCGCGTCGCACAGAGACGACGTGTTCCGTCGCAGTATAGCGTGAAGTTTATTTTGAGTTTTTTTTGTTTTTTTTCAAAAATTATATAAATGTAAATTTTTTGAAAGATCTCTCACATCTTTAATATGCACATTATCCGCAATTTGTAAAGATGATTATATTTGTGAGTGTAAGTGCTTCAAATAACTTCAAATAAAGTATTTTGAAAACTCAAAAATTTTCTGTGAAAATGAGCTTCAAATTTCGCATTTTTAGTAGTGCTAAAACGCCATTTTCTCTTAAACGGCACATAATTTTTAAAAGAAAATTGCCATTTACGGCTAGGTTTTTGTGTTCTTTAATATTCTAAAATTAATGTTTCTGTTCTACCAATAGGATACCGAAAAATTAAGAAAATGACAAAAAAATGTACTTTTGGCGATGATAGATGGTAGCTGGCAAGAAAGAGTATGTGGCAATTCCGAATAGCTAGCGAAGACCCAGGAAAATAGAAAACTAATACGGGAAAGTCTGTGCCATTCTGTAGCACCACTAGTTTATACTGGGAAAGGGCGATGATTTCCTAACTGGATGACGAGATCCGCCGCTGTGGATTTTCCCTAATCAGGTATCACTTACTAGCATGGTACTACCCCGGCCGGGACAAGCTCTAAGCTGCAGACAAGTGTGGAAGTGAAGTGCATGTAAGTGTAAATGTGTGTGAGAGGAGAGGATACGACAAGGAAGGGGTAAGAAAGATGCTTTTGGTCCTGTACTACGGTACTGCTCCCACATTTGCCTGGTGTTGATCGGATAAACACTCAAAACTACCTACCAGAGCAACCGGCCGCTACAATTCTCCCCGGACAGCGAGCTGCTGAATCCGACCTAGCTACCTAGTTAGTATCGAAAATTCTGCCACCGCAGTGGCTCGGTCCCGACGATGGACAGTCGGGAGTGAGAGCCTAGGTCCTCCCGGCCAGAGGCACTACAGAGACATCAATTGATCAGTGATCCCCCTACGCCAGCCCTCGCCCGTGTGGATGTGTCAGCAGATAGTGATACGAATGACGACCAAGGAATACGAAGTGATACCAATGACGACGGGGCGGAAGCGCTGAGGCCGCGAGCGAGGGCATCTGGGCACATCGGGCGGGCGGCGCGTGGCCACCGGCGCGGCGGGGCGGCTCAAGACGCAGAGCGGGAGGGGCGGGAAAGGGCGGGGCGGGGGCCGCGGCGGAGGAACACGTCCACGAGCAGCCGACTAATTGGAAAGCGCTCGGCAGCGCGATCGCGCACCCCTCTCCCCTCTCCCCCGCCGCCCCCGGGCCGCTCTCAAAAACGCCTACGCTTCAAGCCAATTAATTCGAAAGGATTAAGAAAATATTCCCTCCTTCCTATAAGTTATTGATCCGTTCTCGGGAGGGGGCGGCGGCGGTGGAAAATCCTGGGGCTGAGATTTGTTCCGCATAAACCTCCTCATCGCCCCGGCCGCCCTCGCCCCGCCCTCGCCCCGTCCCCCAAGCCCTCGCTGCCGCCGCCGCCGCTCCGCCGTCGCGCGCTAAGAAGTTTGTCTGCGGATTAAGCTCGCGACCCGAGGCGCGCCCTGCAGCGAGGCTGCTCCGCCCCGCCCCGCCTCCACCCCGCCCGCTCGTTCTGTCTTGCGCCCGCCGCGCCCCCTGCCCCGCCCCCGCCCCCGCCCGCCCGCCCGCCCGCCCTCGCGCGCCGTGCCGTACTTCTCCAATTAACGAAGCGGAAGGCCACGCCTCGTTGGTTCCTCCAAGAAATTCATAAATATGGATGTTGTCTTGGGCGCTAAACTTGCATGCCGCTTTAATGGAAATACTTCAATTAACTTTGTTTCTAAGACCAACCCGTCCCTGCCGCCGCCGCCTCCCTCGCCTCGCGCCCGCTCGCTGCCCGCCCCTCCTTGTACCAGACTGGGTGCCTGGCCGCACCGCGCCGGCCTCCCTGGCAAGTTATGATCCTCGCAAGCGTGCGCCTTGTCAGAAGGAAGTGGTCATAAATTTATTATTTTAAAATCTTAGGAGTCGAAGAGATCCTCATCCAGAACTTCGCTTTTTTTGCTTTCTTTGTGGCACTCTTGTCTCTGTACAACTATTTGAAAATACAGACATTCCCAACATACGATAGTCTAAGACACGCTAGTCAACACACGATAGTCTAAGACAGTGTTGTCAAGGTCTTCTACCGGTGTCAGTGGCACGCGTTGTGGCACCGTAGCATGCCACGAGCTTCTCTGCACAACTAGCGTCGGGAAAGGAAACTAATAGTAGTAACCCTGCCGTTTTACAATAGTGATGGCTTTGTCTCTGGTGGCGGGATAATGAATTGCGTGGAGGGGCGATTTCCTCCTGGCATTCGTGCCACAGACTTTCGCTCGTGGCTTCGACCTTGACAACACTGGTCTAAGATAAAGGAGAAGGATGCCTTCTCCAGCAACGTAAAGAATTACTTGACAAGTGATTATTTGACACGCACACTTATTTTTTCTGAGACATACATACGCACGTCCCCAATACTTTCAAACCGGCCATTTTATCAGAGGTCGGTTACCACTAAAAGTTCACCACTTACTTCCTATGGGACGATTACACACATAAGAACTGAACTCTGAAGACACACACTTACACAGTAACATTAATTTCACTACAGAAACATGGAGAATGTTTTTGAACAAAATTATTTTCAGTTTTACATTTTAACACATCTTTTTGCAGTAATCACAGCTCCAATGATGAGTTCCACAAAAACTGGGGGAGATTTTCCACCAAATTCTCAGACATTTTTCGCTATTACAACGAGATGAGTGAAGTAATTTGATTTCTTTCTTTCCATATGACAGACGATAAATTTATTCTCTTATTCATCAAAGTTGTTTCCGTATTTGTCAGTGTTCTAAAACAATGGAAATGCCTGAATACGCACGTCCTTTACATAACTTCATACTTTATCTCTATTGCGTAGCGATAAAGTTAACAAAGAAAACAGAAACTAATAGAATGGGCAATCTTGTGTGTAATATCTCTCTAGAAACAATGAAACAGATGTATTTCGTTATCCGAATGAGGTTTAAAAATCGTTAATACAAGTATTTACTTGTATTTATGCTTGCTTGTATATTAATTGTATTAACTTGTGTTTATACATTTTGTTGTAAAATCATGTATAAATGCAATTTTGGAATGATAAATCCCAAATAATAGATCTTTCTCTTTTTTGTTTCTAGTTACTTCTCTGTTTTCTTTTCAATATTGATAAAATTTCTTCAAAATCACACCGTTAAGAAACAGAAGACGAAAGAAGAGAACATAATAAAATAAAAATGAAAGATGAAAACGCGAATTTGTGAAGAAGAAAGATACTCCTATAAAAAAAACAAGACATGCAGGCAAAAAATAATGTAAAATCACTTAGAATGTAACCTGAATCAATTTATGAGAAATGCAAGTAAAATCAGCTGAAGTACAAATGACGAGAAATTAACACTGAGAGAGGACGAATAACATTATTGAGAAGTGAAATACATTTCCAAAAATCAACACGAAAATATTCCAGAAAAGAGAGGAAAAGTTTCCGCGAAGAGAAAAGACGAAAACGAAAGGATGGAAATAGATGGCGACACGTCGCCGCGCTACTAACAAACGCGCATCGGCTGGGGTGGGGAGGGGGAGGGGGGTGGGGCGGAGCAAAGAAATCTGCGGGGGCGGGCGCCGTCAACGCGTCTACGCCGCGAGGACTATCTTTCTTCGTCGCGAAGGCGAGGACGACGGGCAGCGGGGAGGGGCGGATGCCCTGGAAACTCTGCCGCCGCCCTCGCCCTCACCCCCACCCCGCACCGAGAGGGT
Organism: Acheta domesticus; assembly: GCA_031308135.1. Classification (NCBI taxonomy): domain Eukaryota; kingdom Metazoa; phylum Arthropoda; class Insecta; order Orthoptera; family Gryllidae; genus Acheta; species Acheta domesticus. The sequence goes on along the minus strand of JAHLJT010002406.1, from coordinate 78,566,983 downwards.
GGCCCGTCCCGCAGATTTATTATTCTGTCCGCCCGCCATGATGGATAGAGCGCGTGACGTCACAGATTGATGGGTCAGGCGCGGAGTCATCTTTCTTCGCCCTCCGCCTCAGCCCGTTTCCCCCGCGCGCCGGGCAACGCCGGCGCTCTGTTTACATGTTCCCCCGAGTGCTTTTTTATTATTATTAGTGCGTGTACTCACAAACTTTCAGCGTGTATCCTTTGCGCCACGTAGAATAAAAAAAAAGATAAATTATTGTGCCAATTGCGTAGCGAGTCAACATTCCTCATAAGAGCCGTGGGCTGAGCCTGAAGTTAAGTAAATGTAAACAGTTCCTGGAAATGGCTTCTGGAATGGAGTTTACACATACGTGAGCAAACAGCGTGACAAGATAGGCTGCTGCCTCGCAAGGCGATTGCACGGACAGGTAATTTCGGAGGACCTGATGAAAGCCTGAGCCTCTGCCCTGCTGTTTAATCGTTGCTGTTTGAACCAGATGTGTTTGCTCTGCGTCATATCGAGTACCACCTGAAAAATGAATCTGTGTACTAATATTTCCTGCTGACTTGGCGTTTGTGAGAGAGATCTCGTGGAACTAGTACCAATGATTAAACGAGAACACAAATGCAATATTGTGGTCACATGATGTGTTCATTAGAACAGTAAATATCACATTATAACTGAATAAACTGAATGAAGAAAATTGAAAGTTATACGTAATGGAAAGGTGACAAAATAAATCATGTAAATCAGTAATAGGAATTTCCGTAGTACAGGAAAAACAAAATATGTACCAAAAGAATCAAGTAAAATTAAAATCATTATTAACCCTTACAGCAGAGGAATCACTTTGAATTTAAAAGACTAAAGGTAAAGGAATGGTAGTGTAATAGAGAATGAATCATTTTATTCGTTTCCCCTTCCCCAGAGGGAGTTGTTCTGGTGGTCAGCCAACATACAGCGAAATTGTTCATTTACCTGATGATATTTTTGCTGATGTCGACGTTTGCTGATGTTGCTATGACGAAAATGTGTCATACTCTATTGTCGAGTAAAGGTAATACAGGAGGCTTTCGCCTTTATGTGCTCCTCGTCGCAGAAGTGGTCTCTCATTGCCGACCATTGATGGCAGAGCTGATCTTTCAGTTGACGATTTCCTTCCTCTTCTACATTGAAATATTAATTCACAATGGTGGGAAATGGTGCGGAGTTTACGATGTTTGCATCATAGAAACGCATTTGAGGCGTTGTTTTTTCATCGTGGGTTTTTATTTCAGCATAAAGCTATTTCGGTCTCATTGCAGCCATCTTCAGTGCTACAAAGAAATAATAACAATATATCGAAATTACAAATAAAAGAACATTTCTCACAGAATATTATTATGAATCAAATTACATTTTAAAAAAGTAGAAAAATATAAAACATGAAAGTGAACATACAATTGTGAATAAATAACAAATGTACTATTCTGAAGTGAGGTAAAATAAATAAAATCTATTACAAAATATTATTACATATCAAATTAGAATTAAAGAAAAAAAATTCCATTATACCGCGACCGACTGTAATATATGTTACCGAAAAAGATTTATGCTCAAATAAAAAACCTACAATGAAAAAACAACGCCTCAAATGTATTTCTATTAATTCGCAAGTTTACGAAACCAAACGTTATTCCGATGCCTATTCAAAACATTTCTTTGAAGGCATACATACAATCAATTGCATAGTGAATACACTCCTGATCGTACATTGAATGGTATGTTCTCCGAGAAGAAAAACATCGATGCAATGAAAACATTTTCTACGCAGTTTTGTGTAGCACGTCATCTTACAAGGCAGGTATCAGGCCCAGATACTGTAGAAGTTTGACACGTACACGTTCTGACGTAGCCAAGGGGATTTCTTTGTTTTAAATTTATTTTCTGCCTGTTCAACTGTACAAGTCTTCCAGGGGTTTTAAAAATTAAAATTAATTGGCTTGTTGGAGTTGATCACTCGCACGTTAATTTTCCCTTATTGTGAGGGCAAAATGAGTATTATTAGTTATGATTATTGACAGAAAGTGTTTACGTTTTAATATTGTGAAGGTGTGTAAAAGATCAGAAGTAGTGTGTTGGTTGTATGTTGTAGTTTGTAGTTTGTAAGTGCAGGGGATTCCTGTACGTTCGGAACCGGATGCAAAAGAAGTTGTCTACCTATTAGGGGCAAATGTCACATGTGGTACTTCGTTACGTATCCCACCACAAGTTAATTCGCAAAAAGTAATCATCTTCGAACCCTACATGCCCTAAAATGTGCAACACATATTCTGGGACATTCTTTATAAGAAAGAAACATGTCGGAAAAATTATATATACTAGATTGCCAAACCAAGCATTTAAGTTATAAACCTGGAGGAAGAGAGATCATAGGCGAGAGAGAAGTCGCAACAGGCACAAGTCTAATGCCTGACGGCAGAAGTAGAAGACATCCTGTGGAACAAATGAATGAGATAATGTTAACGGAGCCGTTTAATTCAAATTTGTCGATAGTGGGTTCCTTCCTATTTCACGTCAGTTTAAAGTGAGCGTAGGACCAACGCCAGTATTTAAACCTAAAGAATACTGTAATGTGAGTTTTGACTATTGAAAAATACAGGTATTGTAATTGCTGTCGAAATGATCCCAAACCATCACGGACACAGGGCACGCGTGTTACGTGAGTCCAGCTTGGCGGCCGCGGTCGCGCCGTCCTCTCGGATGGTGGTGAGGAGGATGACGGAAGCGGGGGGGGGAGAGGAGGACCTGCGGGGACGCGGGCGCCGCGGCGCCGCCGCCGCCAGCATTTGTCTTGCTCCTCCATTCAACCTCGGAGCGACTTCCGCGGGCGGCGGCGCGGCGCGGCGCTTCGCGGCGCAACGCGAAAGCCGCGAGGAGTCAACAACACATATTTCAGGCGCAGCCGAGCGTCCCCCGCCGCGCGCACCGCACCGCGCCCTCTGCACGCCCTCTGCACGCCCGCGCAAGCGCGCTGTGGGCCGCCGCCGCCGCGCCCTCGGCCAAAGGCCTCGAGGTTGGGAAGAACAGGCGAAACAAGGGGCCTGGGACAGTAGATCTTCGGGGGCCCCTTGTTTCGAACAAAAATTCCCTTTATTATTATTATTATTATTATTATTATTATTATTATTATTAATGTTTTAAAGTGAATTATATTTCAACTACAGTTAAAAACATGTTTTTCTCAAAACATTTATTGAAAACAAATTTTGTAATCGCTTTTCATTGTAGGCCTGAGGAATGTTGTCCCTGTGGCCCCACTCTCTGAACGTCACTAGGAAAGAATACCGCATTACATCATATGACAATGGACTTAATAAGCCTGTTTAATTCCAATTGTATTTCGTATTAAAAAATATCTTGTACTTGTTCTGAGTACTTTTTCAAACATTTAAGCGGTTGGTCAATATAGTGAGTTGGCATACACTTTTTAATGACACTATTGACGTAATAACTTTATGGGAGACAGTGTCGATTCCATTCACCCAAAAGTTGTACATTTTAATAATAATAATAATAATAATAATAATAATAATAATAAAATAAAACTGAAATGGTATTCTCATATGCTTAATTCAATCGAGTAGAAGTTCTATCGTATAGAAAGCAATCTATGGTAGATATGCTATTGAGATAGTCAATTCAAAAAAGCTGGAACGTATTAATCTGGGATTGATGTTGTGTAAATTTGGACGTAATTAATGTAGTTGCCCATATATCATGAATCTGCCTTTGCTTTCTATTTCTCGAGACTGAGGGGTTTCTGGTTTCGTACTAAAAAGGATAAAGATTTGCCACGAAGAATTATTTGAAGTAAGAACATAATTTAATGTAATATGTTTGTGTAACTGTTTCTCATTTAAGATGACGTCAATCCAATATCTGTCGGATCTTTCGTCAGTGTGAATCTGTTCAGCACATTAGTGCTGCGGTACAGTGTATTGACACGACTCAAGCTAAAAGACCACCATGTGTTGTGACATCCAAGACCAACTTTTCAAGATTTGAGGATTAGACCCATGCCTTTAAATAATTGTATCTCAAAAACGTCTTTATAAATAAGTTGAAAACTGTTCTAAATATACTGACATATCGAATAGTACACCACGACATCCCCCGCCAAAAGATGAAGAATGGAAGAGGGGGAGCAGCTCAAAAAGAAGATGGAGAGGAGAAGATGGATTACGATAAGAAGAAAGAGGAGAAGAAGAGAAAAATGAGAAGACGAAGAGAATACTAGGAGAAGAAAAAGTTTAAAAAGAATGAAAAATAAGATGAAGAAAGTAAAGAAATGAAGAAATAGATGGCAAAAATTAGGAGAAGAAGAAATAAATGAAGATTAAAAATAAAAATGAGATGGTGAAAAGTGGGAAGGAGAAGAATTTGGTAAAGAATTTTAATTATTTAATAATTTAATATTATCCCTAATACGATAGTCATTATTCTGGGCAACGGACTCTTATCCCAGTTCTTTTGCAAATACTACACAAGAGGCGATTATCCGATCATATTGTAAGTCCATTTCCAAATACGAAAATGCATACGTTAATAAAATGAGTGCCTCTCAAAACTGCTTTCTTTGAGTTACAACAGACTGAAATAGACAGGATTCCGTAAAACCTCAAGAAGAAAGTAAAAGGATGGTTTTTGATAAAAAACAGTCATGTTCAGCGTACCAGGGTGCATTAACTACTACGGTCAATAGTCCTGTGAGGATAAACATGTATTCAAGGACGTGGCAGTGTTCCATCTCCCTGCAGAACATGAAACCTAGCGCTGACCTACACATCGACTTGCGAAGCTTTCCCTCTCCAGAAATCTATTCCACCAGGGCACCGCTCAGATACTGCAAGCATGTACACCAGACTATACATACGATGTGTGAATGTGTGGAATATGTGATAGTGTACGTATGTGTGTAAGGGAAAAGACGGAAGGGATAAAAATAAGGAAGGAAAAATTGTGATCGCTAGAAATCTCCTCCAGATAGTAGATTCAGTAGGTGGATAGCTAAATTCGATCCACCTACGTTGCTAGTATCAGAAACTCGCCACCTTCAGCCCTGGAACTTTGTGATCTCCCGGTCAGCGACGCTACAGAGGCAATGACAATGATACCTCTGAGCCATTCCGGCCATTAAACTTTTGCTTCTCTTTTCTGATAAAACATGAATATTAAATGATTGCACCGGCTTAGGTGGCTCAGGCATCAACTGATGTTACTGCTGTGCCTGTGGCCGGGATATCCTCGGGGTCGAGTCCCGACGGCGGCAGGATTTTCGACATTAGCTAGATAGCAGGGTCGAATTCAGCCGCTGCTTGAAGGAGAATTCTAGATCGGTAGTTTTCCCTGGTTTCTCCTATCAGCACCAGGTGAATTCTGGAACCGTACCCTAACAAACGGACTTTACACGATCTTTCCTTGCTTTCCCTTGTGCTATCCTCACCCCTTACACACACTGACACATGTACTACACTACTACACATGACGGGAGATCAGTCGGGAGCTTAGAGCTTGTCTGGGCTGAGGCGGTACCCCGCTGGTGGGAGATATCTGGCTGGGGAAAATCCCGGTAGCCGACATGTAGGTCGGCGTCAGACCTCCCCATCTATTCCTCTGGAGACGATCACTGCCATTTCTCGAGAAAAACATGTACTACACTTATGAGGCTAATAGCCTTGGCAGTTGACGGGTCCGGAAGACAAAATAATCAATCTAAGGGCCCCTTCCAAAGTAGACACTCAACAGTGCAACCGAGTGGCGTGACTGATAGCACAGCATTGGTTTAACACGAGATCTTCCCACGAGTGTCCGAGTCACCTATCCCCACCGACCCCCTTCCCTTCCAATGCAAGCGACTGTACGACGGTGGCTCGCGGCGGTGGCCCCATGGGAAGAGCTCTCGCGCCACTTGGAAGCGCTGCTGAGTGTCCATGTCGGAAGAGGCCCTAAGCTGTAAAATTACAGCCGTAAAACCGTTCTTTGCTGTACTTTTCTTTCCTATTCTGATAAAACACGAATATCGGAACAGTCCTCGCGCGTCGCCGTCGAGAGCCCGATACGGGCCACTTTCTCCTCCGCACTTTTCGCGCATGCGCAGTCCAGTTCTTTTTTCTAAGTGGTCGAGCTACAATATTAGAACGATCGCTCTGGCCTGGGAGATACGCGCGCGGGCCCACAGCGCCGCGCGTCGCCGTCGCCGCTTCCTTCTCCTCCGCCGCGTGAGCGGGTCCGCAACATGAGCGCGGCGACCGCCCACCAAGTCTCGAGCTTAATGCTACATATATTTTTCTCGGGCGCGCGGGCGGCGAAAGGGCGAGCCGCAGATGAAGACAGACTGCACACCCGCTGCGCACGCCGCGCCGCGCCGCCTCGCTGCTTTTATTTCCGCGCAGCTTGCCCCCGGCAGGGCGGCGCCGCCGCGCGGCATGTGTGTGTGTGGAAGTGCACGCGCGTGTATGTGTGTGCGCGCGAGCATCCGCAAACCGCTTTTGGAGGCAGAAGTGGAAACGGCGATTTGGGGACTCAGAGATTCACGTGGTGCGGAGTCAAGGCAGCTGATTCGTCGGTGAGGAGTAGCTCATTGATATGAGGTTGTGGGTGAGAGAAGGGGCGTTTAAGTTAATCCACCATTAAATCTCCACCCACACTTCTATCTTATTTATTGCTCTCTCACCCCCTACCCTATCCTGCCTCTTCTATCACCATCATATCTGCAAACACTGACACCACTAGTCAATTAACTGGTGCTGTCAGTGGGTGCAGATATGGTGGCGATGGAAGAGGCAGGAAAGGGGTGAGTAGTAACTAAGGTAGAAGTGTGGAGTGGAGATTACGTGAATAAAAGGATCGATCCGGTACAGTAGGATCGTTACAGACAACAAAGATAGTGAGATTGAGGGTAGTAGTGAGAATGGTCAGGTCGATGAGTTTGTCGGAAACAGCCGGAAGGGGAGAATAATAATGTAAAATGAACGGAGAATAAACTGGGATTGAGGCAGTGAAATCTTAGCGGGAGTGATGGTGGGGAGACGTTGCAAGAGACAGCGGTGGCAACGGTGGAAAAGACGGGGTAGGAGGGAGAGCGCGGGGAAATTTATGCGGCTGTGTATGCAGGAAGCGGCAGCCCCGAATGAATATATAGAGGTCGAAGAGCGGGAAAAAGACGAAGGCGCTAGGGCAGCCAGGCGCGCAGTTTCCGCTCCTCCCCCATCCCTAAAGCAGCGTGGCCGTGTCGTCAGCGAAAGAGACAATGCCCCGGAGTGTTTCATTCGTGTGGGAACGCCGAACTAGCAATCCTCTAGGAGACTTCGCTAGCATAACATGGTGATGTAAAACAAGTGCTTTGTCGATTATTCTTTGTAGAAACAACACAGGCAAATTAATTCACAAAGATAAATAATTATTGTCTCTTGAACTTGTAAATTTTATTTTCAGATTTTAGTTGTCTGTAATCATTACATATACAAATTATTAAGTAATAAATTACACTAAAATTATGAAGTTTAAAGAATATTCTAAATGAATCACTTGCTAACTTATAGACATTCTGAAAATGCACTTATAAGAAAAAATGTACATCGTCTTTCTGACAAATATTTGCACTCACATTTTTTTGCAATTAGCTAATAAGTATTTAAAATACTAAGGTAATCAACTGGTATTAACTGTAAGGTTTTCATAGTCAGTTTTTTTCAGTCACGTATTGGGAGTTCCGTTACGAACGATGAAATATTCCCATCATTCCCATCAAGATTATTTCCTTTACTTTATCCTATAAAAATTGGAAATCGAGGCTTTTCCTTAGAAATCTAAATGTGAATGCTTTCGTGTTTAAACTGCGAATGTTTTGGCGAGCAAATATAAAATCTAGACGATATTTAAAAATGTTTACTGCCCTTTAAGAAATATTATGTTTTTGAAACAACACTTAATTACTGTATAAAATTATAAAAAACTGTATAAAAGTATTATTATCAAAATTTCGAAATTGTATTCTCTACTTGATTTACAAGCTGTGCAACTACTTTTCCTCAAACAGTCTTGTTAAGCAGGAAGCTAAAATTATTTTTTTACTAATTGATTGAATTAAAATAGCCACAAGATTGGCATTTATAAAGAATCAAGAAAATTGTTTTGAAGCTCAGGTAGGGTCTATTGATTGTTTTCTAAAATGTAAGGCAGTGATTTTAGAGAAAGGAAGTCTACAGTTTTTTTTAATAGAGTGTTGTGTTTTGCTATTTTCAAGAAACAGTAAAGATTTTCAGAGTGTTGTCTCTTATTTTGAAATTCACGATTATATTCTAGATGAAAGAATTTTACTCTTGCTTAAATAATCAGGAAAGTAACTTGAGTTCAGTGAAGATCTCATTTTCTCCCTCGGAGAAACCACTGAAGACGACCGATCAGAGAAGCCGGCCGCTAGAACCCTTCTCCAGAGAGCGGGTGAATGCGACCTAGGTATGTAGCGAGTGTACAAAATCCTGTCACAAGCGGGAATCGAATTCTAGGAGCTCCCGGTCAGAGGCATTGTAGGGACATCAGTTGCCGCCCTGAGCCACCACCTTTGCCAGTAAATCATAAGAGAATATTCGTATTTATGAAACGCGCATTTTTTTGCCAGCCGGTCTGCATGGCCCAAGTGGCTAAGAGCGTGTTACGACTCAGCACATGGGTTCGAAGGATCATGGGTTCGAGATCCGCTTTGGGTATAATTGTTTGTCCCTCGTGTATGTGTTGTTGCGGAGGGCCTCGCGTTGTGCTGACCCCAGATCAGAGGAGCCCGCAAATATATTGGTGTCAAATGTATGGTCGAATGTAAATCCCATCGGGACGTAAAGGGTAACCGGCAGTCGGCTGGATAAAAGCCCTAGAAAGAAAGAAGAATTTCGCGCCAGCGGCCGTACGTCGACTCGCTCAGCGAGGGGGCGTTGGCCGTCGCGGCCCTCCGCGTCCGCGTTGAGTGGCGAGGGAGGCGCGACGGGGGGGGGGCGGCGGCAACCTCCACCGCCCCGCGGGCGACCTCCGCGGCACAGCGCGCCCCGCCCCCCGCGGCGGGCGGCGGCGCTCCGTCATCTTTAGAGGCTCGTTATCGCCCTGCTAACGGCCGCGCTGACAGATGGCCCGTCGCGCCGCGCCCGCCCCCGCCCGCGCTGTCGCCCCGCCCACACGCGCCCGCCGAACCAATGCCGTGGCGGCGCGGGCGGCGCCGGGAGAGAGCGAAGACGAAGAATATGTAAGACACGGGACGTATGCTACGGTACGACAGGGTGCTGGCGACCTGGAGAGATAGCTCAGGGCATCAAGTGATGACATTGCTGTGCCATTGACCGAAGATCCTATAGTGAGATTTTTAGAACTTCTCGCCTTCACGATGGCATACGTCACAGTATTTCGCGTCTTTCTCAGTCGTGCAGCTAGATTTCGCATGATCGCGAGCGAATCAAGTAGTGCTTGCGATCATGCGACATCTAGCGGCTATTCCATCGTGACCACGGGAGCTTGAGGAACAAAGTTAAAAAAATCATCGGTTCCAGTCCCGACGGTGGTAGCACTTCCGAAACTAGCTAGATTAAGATGTTTAGTTCAGGCGCTGTCTGGAGGAGAATTATAACGGCCAGCTGCTCTGATCGGTAGTTTTTCATATTTTCTCCTATCAGCACCAGGTGAATGCCGGCGCATTACACTTACAAACGGGCCACGGACAGCGCGCTTTCTTTTCTTTCTTTTAATATTTTTGCCTATAACTTACATTTACATTTATATGCACTACCCTACGACACATGCCGGGAAAGCCATCGGGAGGTATGGCAAGCTATATATGGAGCTTGTCCCGGCTGGGGCGGTGCCTCACTGATGAGCGGTACCTGGTTGGAGATAATCCCCACAAGCCCACGATAGTTCGGCACCGGATCCCGCCATCCAGTGGGGGAAGACCACCTCCACCTCTCGAGGAAAAAACATGCACTTCACTTGCAGGACTAATGACATTAGCAGTTGACGCCCCTGAATCACTAATCAATCAGACAGGGTGCTATCTGGAAGACTTTCATTTGCTGCTTGGACTTTAAACTTTCTTTTCGTTGTTTGCATGAAAGGTACTATTTTGACCCCGTATAAAATCAGAAATCAAAATTGTATATTAATTCCCAAGTAAAAGCTTAAGTCACACGTCTCGATGAATGTATAGCCCTGCTGGGATGAGAGCGCAAGCTCTCGTGCCCACCCGGGTCAAAACGCCATTTTGAGCTTCAATTGAGAGAGTCTGGGGAGGAATCTAGAAATTTTTGTATGTCATTTACAAAATTTTAGTATTTCCTTACAGCGTCTGTAAAGTGGAAGTCGGCAAAAGGGTTGGAGCGGTGCTCAAGAACCATTCACTGCTTTATCCCCGATTTCGACCCTAATGTAGTTTTGAACTAAAATAATAATAAAAATAATCTAGCTAAATAAATAATAAACAATATATACGATCCCACAAACACGACTCGAGTCAAGCCACGACTTTTCACATCCAATGAAAGAACTGAAAGCGAACGCTTAATCATCCATCTGGAAGGATGGATGTGAGCTGTGAGAAATAATTCACTAAAATAAATAAGAAGTGATATCTTATAACAAACATCTTCGCATAAAATTCAATGTAATTATTAAACGATCAATATAGGCTGTGGTTCAGTAATCATGAAAAAAATAACATTGCAATAAGGAGCATTGCACTAGGGAAGTAACGGTGATTGAAGGAATGTCCATTTCCAAAAAACCGTTCTGCAGTAAAGATCATTGCTGCAATAGTTTCAGATTGTAAAATTGTTGTTTTTGTGTAAAAACCTAAGGGGTCGTCCATAAATTACGTAACACTGAAGGGGGAGAGACGGGGACTGAGGAAGCATTACGCTGCGTTACATAGGGGTTCAAGGGTGCGTTACAAGGGGGAGAGGGTGTATTGAAAACACTCGAAACTTGCGTTACGTAATTTATGGACGGCCCGTAAGAACTTTATTAGCATTACAATTGAAATCTTTTTTGGCATTTATTGCCCATCTTTCATTAATTATAACTTGAAAATAACGTTAGTGTATTAAAACTACAGCGTCTTTCCACTTTTTTAGAAGTCTTTAATTCGTCGAATAAGTGGCGGGAAAATAATTTTTCCTTGATCGTCAAAACAAAAAAAAAGGAAAACAGTTTCATCTAAGAACTTTATAATTTCGTAAACAGCCCTTGTTGCGCTATTTTTCCACTCATTCACCACCAGAATTCATACATTTGTCGTAAAGACATTTCAACACTTGTTTTCTGTGTCGTAGAACAGGACATGAATTTCTTGACTTGTAAGACAAGTTGGAAATGGCTTGGGGCGAGATCTGGACTATAGATTTGATGTACAAACACCTCCCTGCGAACCTGCTGCAAGATCTGTTGTGAGCCGATCCGTGTGTGGCCAAGTGTTACCGTGCAGAAAGAAACTTCTCTACCGGGCTTCGGTGTCAGTTGCTCTGAATGGCCCTTAGAAATATTCCTGACCGGTCAGCATTGAGCGTAACACAGTGATACAGTTGCAGGTTATTGCCAAACACTGATATAGTATATTCCAGCCGGTAGACTTTTACGACACAGGTACTGTAACCCTCACCCTCTCGTTGTTGTTATTATTTCCTCCAAACAGGGGAGCATCAACTGTCGGTACTCCTCTGACGAAGCATTGACAGTTGTTTATTAATAGAATGAAAGATACAGACAAATCTATCTCGACTAATCTTCAATTCTACCACCTTAAAACTATAGGATTCCGATAGTTACTCGATTGTGAAAATTGAACATTTGTAATTCCTGAATAATATTCGCATTCCCTAAAGATTAATAAACAATAATAACAATGAACACAACAAAAAGAAAAACACAATATGCAACAATTCACAAGACACTTATTTAAATCAATGGCACTACATTCGTGTTTCATAATAATATTTCAATGGCTTTACTGGTTATAACTAAATCTCAAATTTATATTATCTCCTTTCCTAGGATGCACCTTTCTACCAAAATATTTCTCATTAACCTGGACGTACTTTAGATACGACCTGCAACTACAAACTTACATTTAAATATCAATTACTTTTGTAATCATTTAATTTTACTCTGATCATTTCCATTTCAATGACAAGAAAATTCCAACTTACCTATTTGGCCTTGATGGCCAACCTTAAACCAAAGGATCAGATAAATATTCTGGTTCACATTCAAATTATTTTACATCAGTTGAAATTTTGATATTCACCTACAATATTAAACGTATTTCACAGTTTCACTAATAATTCAACTCCTGTGAAATTTCTATACTACATACTGTCCCGTTAATTTACAATGAAACCCAGAGAGACCTATTTGCATAAAATCAATACTCTGTTCTATTAACGTTCACTCAAGCAAATTGTACATTTTATCCACATTATCAAATGTCACATGGCTCATTATAATAGATCACTTCCTGATGATTTCTTTTCCTAAATATGTATAATTAGCGTCAACTTTGCTTGGAGAACTATTGGTCATACTATTCACGGCTCGTCTCCATATGGTTTTGCTCTCGTACAGGAATATAGTAGGTCAGCCCGTCCATGAGTTCAACGCCTTGGATTACGTTGAATTACTGCAATGGCTGTACTCCAAATTGGTTTCTAATACCCACAGCATAAGTAAATACACTCAATGTTCTACGGCCATTGAACACTAAAAAGCTGAAAATAAGTATCCGCGTGTTAGCACAGCCATTTATTTAAGTTATGGTCATGCATTTTTCCCGAAACCTGAATTTGCATCCATTAAGAATTTACTGTACTGTACTTCTAAGATCAATTACCTCTTCTAGGGCTTTTCTCATCTTCGTACGTCCGTAGTACCTCCAAATCGACTGTTGTAACGTGTAACTGTATGAACGATAACTCCAGGCACCTCTCTTCAGCAGACGTCGGAAAGAAATGAGACGGAATTTTCTGTTAACCGCACTCTCTTCCCCTTCTCTATCCCCAACGTCACTGCATTTACTAGCCCACGCTTCAAGGCCAGCCGACCTCCCCTACCATCGTTGCTGCGGACTCGACGTTCACTGACCGGCTCTTATTCTTTAGAGGAGCGAAATTAAACAATTTCACGGGCGTGGATGTGAGTCGCACCAGCCTACCCAGGCTCGCGATCACAGTGTACAAATGTTAATTCCTCGGTATGACAAGTTTGAATTCTGGCGGTGATTTTTTGCGAAAATTGTGCAATATGTACTGTGTCTGCTACAAAATTTTCTTTGAAATTATGTTTTCTTTTTGTTCATGACCTACAGAAATTTACTTTCTGAATGCGTGTCGTACGATGTAACCCTTCACATTTACGCTTGTATCACCATTTCCCGAATCTGTAACAACTCCACCGCCATTTGTTCTCTGAGTATCATGGCGGAATTTGACCATTAGCATAAACTATAGAACATATACTTCCACAAAAAATAACTTCTATTGCTTTCTAAGAACGTTCACTTTCTAAGAACGAAATATGAGACTCGCCTATTCCTTTTCATTTCATTCTTGATCTCGAACAAAGTTCTGCTTCAGAGAAATTGTGCCCAAAATGACGTACTAGAATAACATTTCACATTTTTTTATTCTTCTTTACGTTTTACGAGTCAACATTTCATCAGATTTTCAAGCTCACATCTACGAAAATGTGAACAATACCCGAATAACAGCAACAAAATCAACAAAATTACGATTCAGTTAGGTTTAAAACTTTTTTCTTCTGCAAGTTATTCGTCAGAAACTGTACATTTTTTTTTTCAAAATATGTAAGTGATTCTCATAGGCATACATTATCGTGAAGACTACCCTGGCATAAATGGTTTAGTTTATACTACATCCGTTTGTAGTGCGTGCTCTTGGACCTCGTTAGGTTCAGCGAGGTAGCCACCGGAACTGATTCCCCAGGCAAATCTACTGCTGTGACGTTGCCTCGGCTGTACGTATGAAGGGGCGACAAGCGATTGGGAGACAGCGAGCTAAGCAGCACAGTGATCACAAGCGTATGTACGAGAATAATCTGCCTCGGTGCAACTCTTCTAGAATTCGGTGACTGTGCTTCCGCCTGTTACATCTACCGGTAGTAACAAGGCACTTCTCAAGGTGGATTGTTAATTTGCATATCTACGATACGATTTGAATTGTGGAAGTTTCATTTATTTGATTCAATAAACTATTTATATTTGTTTACTCCTGTGTGTTTTTTTAGACGTAATACATCTGTCATCGTTAGAAATTTGTTCGTAGCTGCAGATCCCACTACAAGCTTCATCACTCCATTACCGTGGGGAAAGTGGAATAGATTTCTCCGCCATTTTTCTCAACAGTGATATAATTATTTTAACAAGACTGATCTAAAGTAGGAATCCATTGCTGCCACACAATCCAGAACGGTATGGCGCGACTCGGCATGGCACAGCGCCGCTCGGCTCGGCTTGCAAATCACCGATTACTGACGGCCTGGCATGGAACATCAGGGGGCGCTACTTTTTCCAGTAACAATTGAGAGAACTGATAGTAAAACTGATTATATTAGCTGCGGAAGAAAAAGCGTGGGAGCAAGGACGGCAAAGTAAACATCAGAAACACAAATATTGTGAACAATATTGTAATGATTTCATTATTCCTAGGAATACTTCAAAACAATAGTGGACAAAAGAATAACTATTTAAGATCTATAGTCTATGATGTACACAACGTGTATTAGAATCAATGAACAAGACAAAAGAACAGCGCGCCGCGGAAGGTATATTTCGATCGTTCTGGAGACTTTTATGGGGTCAACAAATGCGGAAAGAAATTTTGAATAACCATTTAGTTGCAGAAGAATTAGACGAACGCTGTATTTTTGTTTGAACGAGATCGGACGACGAATTCCCTTAAAATTGTAATTTGAAAATTTAGAATGAAATCCCAGTCGAACAGGTCAAATGGCATAACTTGAATTATCGAGATTTTGCGAAGAAATGCTGATTAAACAATGAGATGCGGCGGGAATCGTCGTAATAGGAATTAAACAAAATTTATACATGGTTTAGAGAGTTATAAAACATTGAACATTCTAAATAAATAAATATTGCAAGCTAACAATACTACCAAACAAGCGACGATTTACTGCTGGGGAATGTCGACAGAAAATTAGCATTTTCGACGGGAAATAAATAGAAACTGCTGTTTCGACAAGAAATCTTTAACATTGGGGAAAAGCTAAAGCGAACGAACACGAACACAAGTTAAAACGGGAAATAATGACCATTTTAGAAAATTTTGTGGAAACAACAATGAAAAAAAAGCGAAAGGGATTTCGCCGGCATTTTTCATAAGCGAGTCAACATGTTAAATCGAAATGATTTTGAGCACACTTCGGTCTAGTCAGCGGTCGAGAGAACGTGATCCCCACGTCCGTAGTATTCGTGATTTGTTTAACTTTTCGGACTTAGATATTTTTTGAGCGGTGGAGCTAAAGTAATTGATGAACTTATAAATGGGCGGACGTTGGCAATGCATTGATACTTGAAGAGAGAAGAAGTATTTTGGTAGTGAATTTGTGATGCAAGTGTTTGGACAATTTTTTTTGGAGAAATACTGAAGAGAACCGGCCCGTGCACGAGTGGAGCGTGCGTGGACATCCGATGCGTGCGAGTGGACGCGCATAGGATCATCGGACCGACAACAACGCTGTTTTCGACGAGGCAGAGAGAAAGGGAAGTGACGCACTCGCGAAATAATTAAAGAAAAAAAAATCAGCTTTGAACTTGTGAACATCAAACGTAACAAACATTCATGAGACTTTTGAAATTTACGGAATGTCAAGCGGAATTAGTATAATATCATAATTTGTAGGCTGGTATTTAGTAATTGTTAGGTTTCATTTTTTTCTCATTGTTGCATTGAAGTACGTACGTACCTAGTATTGATTGGCAATAATATTGAGTTTTTTTTTTTTTGTAAAAGGAATTCCTAAAGATTCATAAACGATCAAACGATTAACTAATGGCCATTGGAATTGTAATGAATTGTAAATTCATGTAATGGGGTAAGGTTAATGTTAAAGAAACCCATAGCCACATTGCCAAGCGGATGTAAATGCTCATGTGCCGTGTAGTGTTGACGGAAGAATTAGAAAAATGAAAAAGGGGAATTAAAATTCTGGTTTTCTTGTTTGAAATATATGTTTTTATTTCAGTATTTAGTAGCCATGTGCATGCTGTGCTGTTAAGCGTTGTTTACAGGTAATTCCCGTACGGGGCCGTCCACGACCTACGACCCAAATAAAATTTTATGCAAAACCCTCAGATAGTAACATTGACAGATTGAATAGCGGTAAGAAAGGTAGAGAATACCGTTGCATTGGCAGCCCAGCGTGGGGCAAATTGAACGTGAGGGAGGGAATAATATTGCAATATTCATCCAAAATCGTCAGATTCTTTCCCAAAACCAATACAATCCATAGCCCGCTGCAGCCGTTAATTTCTGAAACAGCAAGTCAACACCTCCCAAAGCCACTGGCCGCGCCGTCCTGGTCGTCCGTCTCCACGGCATTGAATTTCAATTCAATTTTATTAGTAATTTGTTTGCAGGGTTAACCTATTACAAATTTCTGTGTGTATTCATAGCTCTATCGTAAACAATTTCATTACAAATAACCTCTAATAGTATGAAGTAGTTAGTGCAAGATACAATATAAATAACACAACAAATGTATACAATATAATAACACAATAATAAAATAATGTAATAGCATGAGATACAAAATAATTAAGACAATATAATATACTACAAAAATATATATATAGAACAACCTGCATCAAGCGAGACAACCTGTTGAATTTACCTTGAACTATTCATTGATAATAAATGCTCATAATTTCAGGATTGATGAAGTAACATTGTGCAGAGTGCGGAGCAGAGTGCATGTGCAGAGTTTTAGATCTTTCAGAGTTTAGTTTAATGAGACAATTTGGAAAGGACAATACATTTAATTATGCATTTAATTCTCGCGTAAGCATTCCGGGTGGACCGTTTCGCTGCCGGGCGGAGCCGGTCGTTTGCGAAGATGGCATCTACACTTCGATTAAAACGGAATGCCCCTTCAAGGTCACGAGCTGAAAAGCGAAAAAGAGAGGGGGACACTGTCATGCAATTGTGACCTTCACCACCAAACATTCGAGTCGTAACGAAGCTTGCGATTGGACGACAGTGTTCCCCTCTCCTGCCAGCTCGCAACCCTGTACTGACTCAGCGCTTTGGTCTGAAAGGTCGCGGGTTTGAGTCCCGCCTTGGGAATGATTGTTTGTCCCTTGCCTCTCATGTATGTGTTGTTGCGAAGAACCTCGCGTTCTGCTGACCCCAGATCAGAGCTGCCCGCAAGTGTGTTGATGTCTAGTGTATGATCGAATATGCGTCCCATCGGGACATAAAAACGTAAACGGCTGCCTGCTGGAAAAAGTCCTACGAAAAAAAAAGAAGAAGAAGAAGAAGAAGAAGAAAGCATTTCGACCAGTGATGCGCCGTGTAGTAGCATTCCGGTCAGTGTACAAAGGTTTCCTACTTTAAGCAAGTGTGTTGGGGTCTAGCGTGTGGTCGAATATGCGTCCCATCGCAACGTAAAAGGGTAACCGGCTCTCGGCTGGAAAAAAAACTAGGCAAGAACACTGAACGACACGCGGAACATTTCGGGCAGTGCTGCGCCATGCCGTAGCATGCCGGTCGGTGTACAAAGGTCTCCTACTTTCAGAAGCAGCCTCCACAGTGGCCGCCCAGCGCCTCGGCTCCTCGTCCGCCGCCGCCCGTTCGCTCGAATTCGCGTGGAGACCGCCCACCGCCTGCCCCCACCCCCGCCGCTTCCGGTCTTAACAAGGCTCCCCGAGCGGGCCGCGCCGCCTCGGCCAAGGCGGGGCGAAGGCCGAGGGCAGGGGCGGAGCCCTTCGCGGCGCCGCCGTCGTTTGCATGTCGCCTGAAAGGCCTCCCGCGCGCGCGCGCGCACGCCGCGGCGGCGGAAGCGCCTGGCGAAAGGCGGAGGGAGGAAAGAAAGAAAAAAAAAATATTTGCATTTCAAACGCAGTTTATTATAGAGTTTTGTAATGCATACTGATGTCTGTTTGCATATGCGTGATTTTTATGCCCGGAAGTGGCTGGGGGGCAACTGTCTTGGCGGGCGGAGCGGAGCAAAGTGGCGTGGGGTTGCGGGACGTGGCGGGGGTGGGGGGGAGGGGAGGGGAAAAGCGGCATGCGCGAACCGCCACTTTGCGCGCGAGCTCGCGGGTTCCGTCTAATGCATAAAGATGCCGCCGCCGCCGTCGCCGCCTCAGGCAGTCGCGGCACGTGACCTCCGACCTACGTCGGTCGAGAAAACGACGCGCTGGCACTCGCTCGCGCTTAGCGCCACTGGAGGGCAAGATGCATTTTAACCTTCTTAATAACAAACTCACAAGTGCCTCCTTTTTGTTGTGGAGATGCGGAGCAAGGAATGTAAAACTATAGTCAAGTTTATGCTAAATCCGATGTCAAAAACGTTCAAGATCTTAGGATCTTATCCCGGCCTCCATACCGAATTAATAAATGATGTTCTCAGATCTTATTCTCATCATGATTCCGCTATCAATCCTAACGCGCGATTACCCCGACGTGCAAGTTGTAAGTGTAAAATCCCAGTCGTGTGGTAGAAAATGGCGTATAAATAATGGAGTTATTAGGATGGTCTCCAAATTTCTAACGGTAATATCTATCTCAAATCGCCACATTATTCTAGGGTTCACAATCAAATATGTTAATTCTTAAATTGTTATTCACGGCATGGACAAAATTGGTTTCAAGTGTTCGGCAATGATTCGTCACTTCAACAGAACGCTGATCGTAATATTATAGAGTTCCATTGGCAGCTTTTAAAAATCAATATTAAGACTGGTTATTGTATCAAATTCCTAAAACAAATGTAATAATATTTTAAGAAAATTAGGAGAAAGTTTTGATTCATATTATACATTTTCTAAATTATTGAACATAGGCTTGAAGCACGCAAATGTCAAAGATCAATCGACAATCGCCGCCAAGAACATTCTATTGTTTCTATATTTATGATTATACCTTTTTCTAATCCTCTAATTTACTTTCTAAATATTAGTTCGTTACTCGAGCAAGAAAATGAATTTTGATTTTTTAATAAAAGTTTGAAAATGTTCAATATTTTTAATCAACTGTCTTTTTTTTTCTGCCGAGGAACTTGTAGCAAGGTCTCGAAATACTTTATGTTACAAACGTGGAGAGTACATAGAGAGAAAACAGAGAGCACCTAGAGGGGTCGAAAATAATTACTTTTTGTTGGAAAATTTCATATAATGGAGTTGTAAACGTACATACATTGAGATTTACCCCTGGAGCACAGGCAACCAAGTATACATAGATGTTCGGCAGATACAAGAAATTTCCTTGACAGCGTCAAAATGTGACCTACCTATCATCTGTTTATAGGGAGTTACCTAAAAATCAGGAAAAAGCGCTCTCTCTTTCTCTATCATCTCCCTCCCCTCTCTCTGTCTCTGCCTCTCTTTATCTCTCCTTCTCTCTGTCTCTCCTTCTCTCTGTCTCTCCTTCTCTCTGTCTCTCCTTCTCTCTGTCTCTCCTTCTCTCTGTCTCTCCTTCTCTCTGTCTCTCCTTCTCTCTGTCTCTCCTTCTCTCTGTCTCTCCTTCTCTCTGTCTCTCCTTCTCTCTGTCTCTCCTTCTCTGTCTCTTCCTCACTGCCTCTCCCTCTTTCTGTCTCTCCCTCTTTCTGTCTCTCCCTCTTTCTGTCTCTCCCTCTTTCTGTCTCTCCCTCTTTCTGTCTTTCCCTCTTTCCCGTCTCTCCCTCTTTCTGTCTCTCCCTCTTTCTGTCTCTCCCTCTTTCTGTCTCTCCCTCTTTCTGTCTCTCCGTCTTTCTGTCTCTCCGTCTTTCTGTCTCTCCGTCTTTCTGTCTCTCCCCCTTTCTGTCTCTCCCTCTTTCTGTCTCTCCCTCTTTCTGTCTCTCCCTCTTTCTGTCTCTCCCTCTTTCTGTCTCTCCGTCTTTCTGTCTCTCCGTCTTTCTGTCTCTCCGTCTTTCTGTCTCTCCCTCTTTCTGTCCCTCCCTCTTTCTGTCCCTCCCTCTTTCTGTCTCTCCCTCTTTCTGTCTCTCCCTCTTTCTGTCTCTCCGTCTTTCTGTCTCTCCGTCTTTCTGTCTCTCCCTCTTTCTGTCTCTCCCCCTTTCTGTCTCTCCCTCCTTTCTGTCTCTCCCTCTTTCTGTCTCTCCCTCTTTCTGTCTCTCCCTCTTTCTGTCTCTCCCTCTTTCTGTCTCTCCCTCTTTCTGTCTCTCCCTCTTTCTGTCTCTCCGTCTTTCTGTCTCTCCGTCTTTCTGTCTCTCCGTCTTTCTGTCTCTCCGTCTTTCTGTCTCTCCGTCTTTCTGTCTCTCCGTCTTTCTGTCTCTCCGTCTTTCTGTCTCTCCGTCTTTCTGTCTCTCCGTCTTTCTGTCTCTCCGTCTTTCTGTCTCTCCCCTTTCTGTCTCTCCCTCTTTCTGTCTCTCCCTCTTTCTGTCTCTCCCTCTTTCTGTCTCTCCCTCTTTCTGTCTCTCCCTCTTTCTGTCTCTCCCTCTTTCTGTCTCTCCCTCTTTCTGTCTCTCCCTCTTTCTGTCTCTCCCTCTTTCTGTCTCTCCCTCTTTCTGTCTCTCCCTCTTTCTGTCTCTCCCTCTTTCTGTCTCTCCCTCTTTCTGTCTCTCCCTCTTTCTGTCTCTCCCTCTTTCTGTCTCTCCCTCTTTCCGACTCTCTCTCTCTCTCTCTGTGTCCCCTTCTCTCTGTCTCCCCCAATCTCTGTCTCCCTCTCTCTCTCTGCCTATCGCTCTATCTCCCTCTCTCTCCCTCTGTCACAAATAATAATCCCATGAGGATCATTCATATGCTAATAATTTCTACAGAAGGAATTGCAAAACGGAGCGGTATAACATCACGGTGTCCGCACATCACACAAATAAAGGTAAAAGAGATCTCTCGAAAGAAATACTTCCTATATTTATCATTATCACACAAGTCGATGAATACGGAATTTCTTTGAAATATTCTTTTTCACGAGATAGTGATTACTGGATCTTTTCCAACGCGATAAATCTTGCAGCAATATTAATTTTGCGTGAAAATCAAGCCTTTGCCTCCGCAAAGGAAGGTGTAGGAGAACATACTTGATTAAATTCCTTCGCGAGGCGGGCGTCGATGCGCTCCATTCTCGTGCCGCAGTGTGAGCAACGCGCAACTCAGTTCCTCATAGGGCGATCGCTCGCGAGGAGCGCAATGGCGTAGCAGCGCCGGCCGCCGCGAGGAGCGTCGGCAGCGAAGGGGCGGGAGCGAAGGGGGCGGTGAAGCGGGCGAGGGCGGGGGCGGGGGCGGGTAAGGACGGCGAAGCCACCCTTCACGCACTGCCCTCCAGTCGCGTCGGCGCGGCGCAGCGTGCAAGGCGTCGCTCCACCCCACCCCGCCCTGCCCCGCCCCACCCTTCTCCGCCCTGCCCCGCCCTTCTCCGCCTTGCCCCGCCCTGCCCCGCCCTGCCCCGCCCTGCCCCGCCCTGCACCGCCCTGCCCCGCCACGCCACGCCCCGCCCCGCCACGCCACGCCCTGCCCTGCCCCGCCCTGCCCCCCTCTCCGCTCCGACTGCCCCTTCAAGGCACGGTTGCTGCCCGCTTCGCTTTGAGGAGCCCCACCCACCCCGCCACTCCAAGGAGGGAGGGCGGCGCCGGGCGATGCGCCCGCCGGCTTGTCAGGCAGGCAGCGCATGGGGTCCACGCACGCGAAAGGCGACGACCAATGGAAAACACAATTCTTTCCACAAGCGGGACTTTTTTCTATATTAATGGAATTTTATTTAATAAAATATTTGACGATAAACGATTCATTGAATTCATATACGCCTTCCTACATTGGTACTCCGCTTAGATTCCACCGAGCTATTGTTCACTGGTAATAGTGTCATAGGTGATACCACGAGGTTTTGGAAATTTCGGAAATAAATCCTAGACTCGCGAAGCGTGGAGGGGATTTATCTGAAAATTTCCAAAGCACGAGTGGTATTTAATAGGACTATTCCACGAATTAAATTACACCCAACAGAGTTCCAAAAAGTGCCAAATTTTGAAAATAACCTAAAGCATGTTAAAATCATAGAGGTTATGTTATAGTATATATGCTGTTTATTGCACGTCAACACAGCAATCCATACGTACCACTTCCTAATATAGATGAGTCGCAGCTTATTATTGGCCAGTGGGGAGAAGCGGTAAGAAAAATCGGATAGAAAAACCCATACATTTTTGAATTACATCGCCCTGATTGGGACATTTTATATGTATGTTAAACTCAATTGGTACTCAAACTTAACTAGTGGAATAATCTACACTATATTACTGGTTCTACATGAGCATTGTGGAGAAACATGGTGTACAAGTCAGACTGCTAAACCTGAATATCAGAGTTCAATCTCCGATAACTGCATGTGGGATTTTAGATGATCACTGGTGATGCTACACATTACCACAAACTTTCTCCCACTAGTTGGTTCTCCAACCTATTTAGGCTAGCTTTTCGGTATTATCTCACCCTCTTCTCATCTGCTATCTATGAACGCCTAAAAGGCAATCTTTCACATTTTTCTCAATGTTAGGTCCCCTAATTTAGAAGAATAAAACATGGTCAAACATGCAAATTTTCATTCAAAAATTTGGAACAATTTTTTAGAAATTGTTTCAGTATTTCTGAAAATGAGAAAGTTGGCGCTCATTCTCACAGAAAACTTTAAAGGTGTCGACCAAATTCACAAGAAATCATTTGAAGAAGTTGTTTTCGAAAATATAATAATGTATAAAATGTTCTTAATGCAATATTAACGAGGTGAGAGATTTAAAAAATATAAACTTGTGAAATTAAAAAATAGGTATTTTGCCGTAAAACAAATTTTCGGTAACATGGACCCACACAATTTGATTCTGAGAACATAGCACATAAGAGTAAACTTTTACATATATGAATAAGAATTATTCGCTTTCGCGGTACCATGGACCTACAATACTAAGTTTGACGTTGAAAATTCGCCCTTTTTTGCTCTAGCATTACTTAAATTAAATGTAAGTATTTTAGTCTCATGTCCTGGGCATATTCTTGGCTTCCGACGGTTCAAATATTCTTCTAAAACCGTACTTACCTTCTATATGCCTGCAGATCCGCCGGATGGAAATTACTAGGCAAATGGTGATGGTCCGCACTAAAGTCCACAGGGTATAAGCAGCTAAAATGAAGATTTTATTACTTTAACTTCGAGTGAATCAAACACCTCATTTTTGAAAAGAGTGATTGATATTGAATTGTCATCATTCATGGCTAGTTGGGTTCCAAAATACGATGAGAAACTTTGTTCACTGTAGTATTTTGGCTGTAAATGCAATTATTATGTGATACAGTAGTTTGAATTAAAATGTGTTATTCTGTATTAGTCTATTTTTGATTCATGGATCTTTTAAAGTCAGTTGACTGTTGGAGGAACAGAAAATAAATATCCTAAATGTAGCGTATCAGGAACAGTAGCTAACTTTATTATAATTGAACAACTAAGATAGAGGTAACCTTCACTCCTCAATGTCGTGAGACGATGGGAAAACATAGAAAGATACTACAAACACACCTCTCTACTCACTGCTCACCCATTACCCTCCACACCGCATTACGCACTCCCCACTGAAACGTGAGAATTTGACGCCGATCTACACTTCGGCTTGCGGGATTTTCCTCTCCAGGAACCCCCCCCCCCCACGAATCACCGTCCGAGTCGCGACAAGCTCTAACACTAAGCTCCCAACTGAGTGGTGGTGTAGAACATCTAAGTGTAAGAGTGTAGGTAAAGGAAGAGGAGACAAGGTTGAGAAGGAAAGATCGCGCACTGATTTAGTCTGTTCGTTGATGTATTGCTCCGGCATGCATCGGTATTAATCAGGAGACAACGAAAAATTATCGATTAGAACAGTCGGACACTAAATTTCCCTTCCAGAATCGGCAAAGCTATGTAGCTAGTACGAAAAAAATTTCCAATGTCCTGATTCTAATCCGGACAATACTTTAGAAGCAATGGTGTTGCCACCGACTGATTGATTAAACAGTTATTCCGGGTGCAACAACCGGTAAGGTCATTAGTCCCGTAAGTGTAGCGCATGCGTTTTCCTCAAGAGATGACAATGATCTTCCCCCGTTGGATGGTGAGACCCGGAGCTGACCTACCGTCGGCTAACGAGGTTTCACCAAATCTGGTACTCCCATCAGCAAGGCAACGTCCCAGCCGGGACACGCTCTAAACTCCCCGACCGTTCTCCCGGCATGTGTGGTAGTTTAGTGCGTGTAAATGTTTAGTGTGTATAAGCAAGGGAAGAGGATAGGACAAGGAAGAGGAAGGAAAGATAGCGCGCTATCCGTGGCCCGTTTGTTAGGGTACTGCTCCGGCAATTGCCTGGTGTTGAAATCACGGAAAACGTGGGACAGAGCAGCTGGCTTCTAGAACTCCCTCTCTAGCGGCTGAATTCGATTTAGATCTGTAGCTAGTTTCGAAAATCCTGCCACTGTCGGGGCTCGAACCTAGGACCAACCGGTCAGAGACACCCCTAGCCGATGAAAATGCGACCTTCAATTCATATTTCTCCACAGCTCCCGCAGACGAACATCAACCACTGCTGTCAATGGCGTCTTCGACGCGACAAAACGTCCGTCACCACTACGATAGACTTCAACGTCGTATAACATGGGCCGTAAAAGAGCACTTTGCAGAGACTCAGAGCGCGAGCCTAATTATTCCAAACGGAGCCATGCGCTTGATAGCGCAGGTGACGACGCACGGTTGATAGGGGGGGCAGGGGAGAATAAAAGCGATGGGAGGCAGAAGAGAAGGGGAAATGGGGGAAGAAGAAAATTTTGAATAATGTAGCCCTCGAATGAAATTGTCATCAGAAGGGAGAAGTAAATACTTTTCATTAAATTTAGTTTGCTACCTTCACGTTCTACATACATAGAGTAATATTACGTCCTTTTTGTATCGGTAGCGATGTAAATAAACATATTTGTTATTGTATGTCCAAAAGAAAAAATTTAGAGGACACCTGATGATGAGAAAAAGTGTTCCCGAAACATTGTGAACAATATAAGTCATACAATAAGAAATGTGCTTATTTAAATGTCTACCGAAATGAAAAGGACGTAATATGACTATATAAGTAAATATTTTGTTAAAAACGAGAAAAGAGATGAGAGATTTACAAAATCGTCGAGATCATGAGGGAAATTGGGGTGTGACAAAGGTAGCGTGACAATTAGGGGGTCTTGAACGATTTGAAGGACAATGAAGTGATTTATCATTATTATTATAATAATTATTATTATTATTTGTAATAATAATAATTTTTGTCATAAATAGTTATCACTGCATGAGATGTTTAAGAACGCAGTTTTAAGTTACGTTGAGAGGAAAAATTCTGGTGTGACATTACAGTAACAATAACAATAACTTGTAAAGAAGATGGTTCATAACAGAGGAGAAAAATAAAAATCGAAAATTTGGCAAGAACGAGAGAAAATTATGAGGATTAGAGGAAGAGAAGTATGACGACGAGAATGAGGAGAGAGCGCCGGCATTAGCAAGAAGGAATATCAAACAAAAGGTAACGAGGAAAACTACTAAGAACAGAAGATGCTCCAAAGCCAGCGAAAAGCTCTAGAAGCAGGAATGAAGCGGAAGGGAGGAAAGAGACAACGAGAGCGAGGGGGCGGGGCGTAGGTGGCAACGTCTGCGACCCCGTCCTCCGCGCCCTGATGACAGCAGTAACAACCGCCGATCGTAAAGCGCAGCGTCGCGAGGATACGAGCGTCATAAGCCGGCCGCGGTTATGACCGCCGCCCGACGCGTTTACGAGCGCCGCCGCGGGCGCGCCATCTTGCCGCCGCCGCAGACGGCCCTGGACCGAATGCGCTGCAGGCGCACTTTATTTTTCCCCTGGAATGTTACTTGTCATCACGAATTATACAGACGGCCATAAAATGATACAAACACAACCACTGATCTTTGTTGATGGCTCTACACTAGTTTTGCTCGGAATTATCCAAACTAGAAAAGTCAATTTTCTTTGAAGTAAAATTTGTTATCAAGTGAAAAAATTACTGAGATTTTATTTTAATTTGTCAGGTCTTCATTGACAGAACGCGTCTTTAAACCTCTTTTCTTGTTATTATTATTTAAGTTTGCATCAACTACTAGGTCATTAGCTATCACTATTGGATTAAACGTGATGGTATGAGGATGAACCGATATGGCGATGATAGGGGTGAAAGGACGAACACATACAACCATGCCCGAGGCGGAACACCAACCCACGACCCGTCGGTTCGAGATCACTACGGCACTGCTGCTTTAGCGATGTCGGCCACGGGCCAACGTCTTTAAATCCTTGTTTGGATGTTGAGCGCTGATGTGGAGTAATCCTACATTATTTTTTGTCAAGACTCGTCACGTTGCAGTCAATCCCTTCGGCCAGGGACTCAGGACGAGCAAGCGGGAGGAAGGCAAAGAGGGAGGATACACGATAAAATAGCCCACCAAACAGCAAGTATTCTTTTAAATATTGCTTGCAATATGTTTTTCAGAAACAATATACCGAAGTTATTATTAAAGGAAAACTATTATTTTTAAAATTACGGTAAAGTTTAAAAATTGAATGTTCAACAGAAATAGAAAATCTGCAAAAAGCTTTCATCTTATTCATACTGGAAGAACGGTAAAATGAAACTGGACGCTGAAAACTAACAAACGAAGTTTAAGTTTTAAAAAGGTGAAATCGTAACATTACCACAAAGCATTATTTTCAAAGAACATATTACGTTTCGAGAATAATAAAACACCACTGGCTCTTGAACGGAGTTCAATACAACTATTGTTTGTGTGATACCTGTAATACTTTTAAAAAAATGCGAGTACCCATGATCATTTTAAAAAAATGGATCGTTACAAAGAGGAGGGAGCTTTCTGAGGATTTAGTTGCTGGAAGGTGTGCGTAGATTACCACTAACGTATCTTCCAAAAGCGCGGTAACGGGACCCCACTGGCTGGGAACCTGAGGCGGCGCTGGACCGCAGAGGCGCGGGAACACGTGCTGGGGGCAGCTCCTCCGCCAAAATCAAAGACGCCGCCACAAAGCGGGCGCCGGCGACTAACAGGACCGCGCACAAAAGCTGCGAGGCGGCCGGAGCTTCTTCCAGCGCGCGTTATTTACATGGGCGTTCCCACTGCGCAGCCACAAAGCACACGCCGCCGCCGCCATCGCCACATCCACCGTCACCGCCGTCACCACCTGCCACCGCCACCGCCACCGCCTCCACCTCCACCACCACCACCCTGTCACCACCGCCGCCACCACCATCGCCACCGCCAACGCCACCACCGCCACCGCCTCCACCAACACCACCCTGCCGCCACCACCGCCGCCGCCACCGCTGTCACCACCATCGCCACCACTATCGCCACCGCCAACGCCACCACCGCCGCCGCCGGCGTCCCCGCCGCCGCCACCCTCACCGTTGCCACCGCCTCCGCCACCGCCGCCACCACCGCCGTCACCGCCATCGCAACCGCCAACGCCACCACCGCCGCCGCCGCCGGCGTCCCCGCCGCCACCACCCTCGCCTCCAGCACCGCCATCACCACCGCCGCCGCTACCGCCGCCACCTCCGTCACCGTCTCCAGCACCGCCGCGACCTCCGTCACCATACCCACCGCCGCCACCCTCTGCGCCATATCTACCACCGCCACCCCCTGTGCCATATCCGCCGCCTCCCCCTGCGCCATATCTACCACCGCCAGCCCCGGAGCCATATCTACCACCGCCACCCCCTGAGCCATATCTACCACCGCCACCACCGCCGCGGCGCCCAGTTTCGAGTGCGGCCCCGCGTGCGGCGTTCCCAAAAGGGGCATTTGGCCCTCAAGAAAAAAGCGCCGGGCGCCCGGCGCCGCCGCTCCCTCGCGTTCGTTGCACCAGAGTCTTTCGGTGCACGCGGGCGGGGGGCGGCCGCCGCGCCTCCCCGCACAAAAAACGCCCTCCCGCGGCCGCGCGAGGGGCGGGGCGGGGGGTCGGGGCCACCGATGCGTGCGCTAATTACGCTGCGTGTCGGCACGCCCTTTGTGGCCGCCCTTTTGTCCATCCCTTCGGCGCTTTTCTTCGCGCGCGGGATGAGGGCATTGTGGCCCCGCACTCGCGGCTCTCGGGTGCAGGCGCACCCGGAGGGCGGCCGCGCACGGCGGAAGACACAGTTTGGACTCGGAAAAATCGTTTGGCCGCGCTTATTTTCGTCGTTTGTCAATTGTTCAACATTTCGTTTTTTTAATGCTTCTCGTTAAGAAATGTTTTCATTATATGTATTTGTGTCCCTAAATGTAATACTGACTTAAAATTTTTTTTCTAGAAAATTAAGACAATATAGAACAGTTAATATGTTATCATATTCGAGAGAATGGTGGTTAAAAAAAACATTGATTAACGTTAATGTTGTAAAATAAGGTACGATATAATAGATTCTCAGAAAGTTTCAGTAAGACAAAAATTTAATTTTCCAAATATTACTAAGGGGTCGTCAATAAATTACGTAACACTAAAGGGTGAGGGAGGGGGTCTGAGGCAGCGTTACGCTGCGTTACACAGGGGTTCAAGCGCATGCTATGGATGCGTTATAAGGGGAGAGGGAGAATTGAAAACACTCGAAATTTGCGTTACGTAATTTACGGACGGCCTCTAACATACAGGCTTGAATATTTGAGATGATGTCACTTCATAAACATGTAGTAATGTATCATTATATATCGTTGTTGAAATCGTGGCGGACAAACTGGATCCGCGGCAGGTTTCTTAGAGGCTTTTGGCCCTCACTCCCCAATGCTCCATTATTCCCATCAAATCTTTACAATATCGTAACTATCAAATCATTGACACGTGGTATATGTATGAATGTGAGAATGGCCTTCAGGCTTAGGTTTTGGCACCGTAATAAATAATATACTAAGTTAGTATGAGTACCGTCAAGAATAGTTCTCCATTGTAGGCAAGAACGTTATGATAACTCTGAATGTATTGTTGATATGTTCACGTACTAAAGCAAAAACTGCCAATAAAACAAAAATTCACCACTCTAAATTAGCATTCTCAATTTCTGAAAATTAACTACTAAAACTCTAGAACCTCAATTTTGATATTATATTCTCAGTCAGTTTCCGAGACTGAATTAAACGTATTGTCGAAAATAAAAACTAAAGATTTGAAATAAAAACTAATTTACTGTTCATTATTCACGTCTTCTGAGAGTTGTCAAACAAATATCAAATGATAATTTCAGTACGTTTCAAACAGAACACTGTGCAAATTAAACCCAACAGTTATTGCGAAAATATCGATTGGTATAATAAATTCCCAGTTAGAAAAGTGCAATAGCGGAAACTCACTTTAAATAAGATAAACATTGGAAAGCACACAAACGGAATATTTGTCGTAATTTCACTACTTTTTGTGCAAATTGAAATGTGGATTATCAATATGTACGCACAAATGTTGATCTTATTGATTGTCTGTATTTAAAATGTTAGATAATATAAATATAATTAATTTTAATACTCTGCCAAATGGAAAATTTGAGCTAAAGGTGAAATGCGCATACTCTATGTAACTCCAATAAAATTTCATGAAAAATATTTAATTTTCTAGCATTTCGTTTTCATTTTTACTTTTTCGTCCGTACTTTGTAAGAAGAGAATTCCTTTCTCGCCCTTACTTCGTAAGAAGAGAATTACTTTTCCGCCGTTGTTTCGTAAGAAGAGAAAATATATAGTTCACCGGAAAACGGGGAATTTTCCAGAACAGAAAAAAATCTTATTACGGGCCCTGGTAACAAAAAAGTGAATAAATCTTGTCATACTTCCTCTAACACGTTGTGTAGCCAGAATCCATGTTTTGTGGGTCCTAAAGAGCGAAAAGTCGATAGTCGGCAAAATGTCGGTCTTCCCCTTCTGTTTGTTTGTGGTAAACGCTAGCGCCTGAACTGATCAGCTGATTCTCTCGAAAATTGATATTTCCCCATTGATTTAAAGGAATTCGAGGCCCTTTGGGTTTGAAATAGATATATTAAATTTTTTGATGCGTTAAATAAAGCCTCTTTTACCTCTTCAAAATTCTCTCAAAAAACGGCAAAATATTTTTTGAATGAATTTCATCTTCGGATAGTGTAAACGACGCTTAAAAGAACGGCGCAGGTTCATTTTCTTTGAAATCCCTATTTTTTTGAAAATTGCATCCGCTTAAATTTTGTCCTTCAACTACTATATAGACTAACATATAGAGGTTTTCTCCGTATTGTAATATATTTTCCAAAGACAGATTTTGAAATAACGTCATGAACAATTTTTGAAGATAGTGGTTTTCGCGAAATTTAGCTTGAAATTTAGGAAATTTCCAAACAATTATTTTCTCAGAAACGTCTTCAATTTTTTTCTTTAATTTTGCTGCTCATGAGTCAAAAAACAATAAAGGCGTAGAAGACGTGCTTCCAGTACAATTTCCGGCTAACACTGTATTTTTGAAAATTGAAAAAAGGTAATATCGCAAATCCACAAATTTCGAGATAGACATCTTTGTCCCAAACAAAATCTGTTCTAAAATATCAGGTCTTTAAAAAGAATAATGTACAAAAATGAACAGTTTTACTGCTCGAGCAACTACTGCTTGAAATTAATGCAAATTATAAAAAACACATAATACAAATTTGTACGCACTATTTTATCTGTACGGTATTTTTAACTCACATCAATCCTATAAATTTTGTTGTAGAGTTTAAAAATCCATGACATGCAGTCTTAGTATTTCATACATATATACTCCGATACTCAGTAACATTCTATATAATGATGCAATATATATGGATAAAACAGTGTTAGAGAAAACGATCATAATAATCCTCGTATCTTTCATAACAAAGTTCACTGTTATCAGTTTGTCTTTACTCTTAGTGTTAGATTATAATTTTTAAATTCTCAGGAAAATGTGAATGTTCCCTGGCACCGGAACTTCCTATGAAATCCTTGGAAGGGCTTAGGAGCAAAGGGGTACTGTGTGCAAGATGGGGAAAAGATTTGCCCGTTCCTATACTGTTTCAGGCAAGATTTCAAAGAATGATGCAAATATAATGTCAACATTTCTCCATGCACGCAGACGTTTTCGAAAAGGGAGGTCGTTCTCATGAAATTTCAGCAAAGACATATGATGTTCGATCTGAAAAAAGTTCTTTATTGTTGGCAAATATATACTGTCGTGCATCAAAAAGTTAACAAATATATCCTTCTAATCGTTAACATTAGAAACAAATGCAATTATAGTTAACAATATTTCAATTGCTGATTTATTTATTTATTTGTCAAAAAACAGTAAAAACTGTATATGACGTGTGGGGAAAGAAATTTATCTGCGCACATTTTCTTGAGGACCAGAATTAAAAAAAACAAACGAAAAAATGAATTAAGAAAATAATTATTTTAGAAAAATAAAAATATTTGAAAAATGTTTTTTCCCGAGTTATAGAAAATCAATTTCAACGGTAAATGAACTACAAGCAAAAGGAGTGCTCAACAAAATGCGCGCACAGTGAAGCTACATTTACGTCCAGAAGCAAAACAAGGGGCCATCTCAGCATTTGCTCAATGGATCAGGGAAACTGGACAAAAACCTGATCGAGATGGGGGTCATTGACCCGGAAGCTGAAGTACATTACTTGTTACAGGCGTATTAAATATTTTTTTTAAATGTACTATACAATGTAAACGTAAACTAATTCATTATATATCTTTGTTTTGTTACATTAAACATTATTTTTCTTTTACACGATCAGTATAGTCTCTAATTGTATAGAAACAGTTTTGCAGCAGAAAGATTTTACTATAAACTTAAATTTGTGTACCGACTTTAATCGTTTTATGTCATCTGGCAATGATTAATTTGTTATTTTCAATTATTGTCAGGTGTTTTCATTAAATCTTATTCTTTTGTAAATATTAATATTCTTTTTACTTTCTCGTATACATACGTATATACGGAGTAATTCACGTAGTAAGGGAAAGTTATGTAATGCTGCGGAAAATCGATTTCGAGATTTATACAGAAATACACGTTTTGGAGCTCCTCAGTTTTGAGTGAAAGTGCTTCAAATGACTTCTAATGAAGTTTTTCTAAAACTCAAAAAGTTTCTGTAAAAATTTAGCTTCAAATTTCGAATTTACAATAGCGCATAAATGCCATTTTCTTAAAAACGGCTCTAAATTTTTGAAAGAAAATTGCCACTCAGGGCGAGGTTTTACTGTTCTTTAATTTTCTTAAAATATTATTTCCGTTCTGCTATTATTACACCCAAAAATTAAGGAAATACTTTAAAAAAGTAATTCTGGGAGCGATAGATGACGGCCGGTAAGAGTATGTAGCAAGTTCTAATAGCTAGCCGAGACCAAAGGAAGTAGAAAATTAATTCGGGAAAGTCTTTGCGATTCTGTAGCACCAGTAGTTTGTTTTCTAGCTTTAATCGCTAGTGATATGAGCGCAACAATAGTCAAATGTCTTCACTGGTGGTGGGATTACGCTCTCATAAGCAGGCGCCTGAGTTTCCTACCTGTGCCACCTTCTCTCCCCAACTGCCGCTCAAGTCTCTTCTGCTCCACGGGCAGCAGGATAGGGGCAGCTTCAAAACCCACAGCTCGTGCACCAGTAGCACGGCAAGCTAGCGTAGTATTTGATTCGTAGGCATGTTCCCTGCTTTTAAAAAAAGTGCCGTAACAGGTGTAGATTATGGTAATGAATTGTGAATAAATGATTCTGAACGAATAGAATAATGATGCCCATATATGTTCTACGTGTTGAAATCATTTCGAAAATGTTCTTACAGTATTTTGTCTTTCACATGGGAAAAGAAAACGTTCTAACCCTTTGGAAAGCTAAAAGATCTCACCACTACTCAAATATTCATATTGTAAACAGTATACCAATATTTTCACCTTCCGTCATTGAGACGTAAAGTCTTAAGAATTTGAAATTAATAAGTACAAAATCAACGATTATATTATGCAGCAATGTAGAAAATTGAAATGTACTTTAAATGCTTAGGAAATGGAATGGCGAAACACATATTCTTGTTCAAAAGTTCTGCAATAAAAAAACAATTGTAGCAAATTCCGTGGAAAGGTTTTTCCTTAATAATTGTGCTATTTCATTACAAATTCAGTAAAAATTCATTTTAAAGAAACATTCAGAAAAATAAGAATTTTCACACTATACATAGGCACGCATTAAAAAAGGATCTGACGATACTTACTACACAAAAATATCCATTTAAATATTAGCAAGTAGCTACAAGCAACTATATACTATTTAAAATATAAATGAAACGTGTTTTTGACTGTTTTATTGGTTTAATGGAATTTTGGGGATATTCAATAATGATAGGTAAATGGAACTGAGAAACCGAAATTTCCCATCATCTGCGTTTGCGGATTAACCGTAATCCACGTACACTCATACATCATAGGGGATGACAGGAAGAGCTCTGAAAGCACTGACTGCAAACGCTCAGAGCGATTATCCGCGCACAGACCAGAAAAGCTGATGGAGCTGTACAGAGTAACTCTGTTGTCATCTCTAAACTACCTACTCCGAAACCAAGAGCGTCATGAAATGCACAGGTTAAATAGGATTTCTCGCGCATTGGCAGTTGTCCGTATATTTTCTACTATGTTGAAATCATTTCGCAAATGTTCTTACAGGAAATGCAATACAAATCATTGCAAATGTGACGTCAAATTTTGAACATAACGAATTGTCATCAATAGAAATTGCAGAATTAGCATTTATAAATGCACTCCTAATAGTGTAATATATTCAAAAATATATCTTGCAATAGATATTGGGTCAATG
The DNA here is from genome assembly GCA_031308135.1 of Acheta domesticus. Classification (NCBI taxonomy): domain Eukaryota; kingdom Metazoa; phylum Arthropoda; class Insecta; order Orthoptera; family Gryllidae; genus Acheta; species Acheta domesticus. Next base: position 78,532,873 of record JAHLJT010002406.1, on the reverse strand, counting down.
CTTTTTCTATGGTCCATGAAGAAGAAAGAGAGAAAGAAACAGAATACAAAAGTGAGAAAACTAGGAAAATTGAGAATAAAAAAGGAGCGTAACGGTAAGCAAGAAGGAACTAGTTATGTTACAGAATGGCATAGACTTTCTCGTCCTAGTTAGTTTTCTAATTTCTTTTTCGTCTGGGCCAACTTTTCGGTGTCGCCTCACCTTCTTCCCGCTGCCATCTATCGCCACCCAAAGTACATTTTTTCAGATTTTCTCAATCTCCTCGGTCGCCTGTTGGTAGAACTGATATATGACTTTAAGAATATTATAGAATACCAATACTTCGTCATACATGGAAATTTTCATTGAAGAAATTGGAGCAATTTTTGAGAAAATGTCGTTTAAGCCTTTCTAAAAATGCGACGCGCTTTGTGATATAAAACTTCTGACTTTTGGGAAATTTCACTGGAAATCATTCGAAGCACCTTGACTCACAAATGCAATAATGTATACAAATTGCTGGTAATATAAATATTAACAGCCTTAAAGATATTTAAAAAAATACATTTTTGTATTTTTTGAAAAAACAAAGTGGCATCGATGTCGGTTCATCGCATTGAGTTTTAAGATTTTACGTTCTTAATGCCTAAAATATAAATATCTGCAATATATACAATAATCTGCATTTCAAATTCACAGCAGGAATGTTTCAAGGAAGATGTCTCCAATTGTTTCAACACAACGATGCAGTATCTTGGTATTTATTCGAAATAATAGCATGACTCATACAACTCATGAAAGATTTCGAAAAGCTTGATTTTCATGTTAACCCCCACAAGGGTGGAATGAGTACATAAGACTTGTGCTTAAAACACCCATCATCCAAAGGAAATTAGTACTTCATCTTCAAAAGGCATCTATATTACAAAGAACAGACACTGTTCTTTATCGATGAATTGTATCTGTCACGTCGCCCTATGATCGTTCTATTAATCCAGGCCACGTGTCCATTGAACGTGAATTAAGCAGTCAACTCCTAATCGGACAGCGCAGACCTCCCCCTCGCTCCCCTCCGAGTGTCAGCCTCGCACGAATTGCAGTGGCTCCTGCTACGCTTCCCCCGCCCCTGCCCCCACCACCACCCCCGCCGCCCCCGACCCCCGACCCCACCGCCAGTCACCAACGCAGGGACCGTCCACGGGATCATACGGGTGGATCATTTTTTAGGGGGATATCACAGATTTTTGTTAAATAATAAACATTTTGATTAAATTGTATATTATTTTTGTAATGTATATATGATAATATACAATGTTTTTGTTTCAATAATTACATTATTTTAATATAAACATTTAAATCAATTGTGTCATACAAACGAAAACCCTAAGCCTTTGGAGATCCGCAACTGTCTCTCCCTCTGCCGCCATAGTCCGTGATGCCCTCTGGGTTAGATGCCACCACCGCCATGTCACGAAATCTAAATGCCCGGCACCTTGGCCATCGGCTTCGCGTTTTTGCATCATCTTTGGGATGGATTCTTGGATTCCTCAACGCATATCCACTACTATAATATCCACTACCATCTATATTATTTGCCTCAGAAGGTAGTGGAATCGTTAATGTTGTTTAAATACGTCATTGGATTTCCTGTAATTCCTTTTCGGCTAAGATCAAGAATGAGGCTAACACGTCAACGCGAGACTTTCAAAATGAAAAGAAAGAAAGAAAGAAAAAAAAAACAATTTCCACTGGCACTTAACTCCCATCACCTATCACCTGTATTCTGACACCACATGTCTTTCAATCCATTCCTTCAGGTGCCATTCATTTCCTGGTCGCCATTTTTACCGCACAGTACGACCCCGCCCCCATCCGCCAGCCCCATGGACCCAAACATTCACTATCACCACCGATTCCACTACTTCCTTCAGCTTCACCAACAATGTTGCCACGACGCGTATCTCTGACCCCAGCGCGACCCGCCGCTGTCCCTCCACCAGCAACGGCGTGGTCCGCGCCGCCCTGAGTCACAGGCTGGCGTATCTCCGGCGCCCGCCCGCCCGCCGCGCGCGCGCGGCCGGGGGTCACGCGATAACGTCTCAATCGAGGGCGGGAGGGCATGCCTCGCCCCCCACCCCACCCCCTGATGCAGAAGGGAGGGGGGAAATATTGACACAACACCCTCGGGATATTAGCCTCTCCCTCATTTCCGCAGCGACGCACGGCGTCTTTTATATGTAACGAACGCGGCCGGCGCGTCCGCGACGCCGGCGCGAAATCGTCGCGACACGTCCCTTTTTATTTTCAGATTACGCCGGCGAGGGCGGTGGCGAGGGCGAGGGCGAGGGCGAGGGCGAGGGGCGGGGGCAAGCGGTGTGACCCCTCGTTACGGCGCAGGAGCGTGCCGGTCACGTGGCGCGGGGACTCCCCTGGCCAGCCAACTTTTTGCCCCTTCTTTCGCGTTTCTTCCCGCGCGCAGCCTCCGCCCGGCCGGGGGGAGAGAGGGGGTGGGGTGGGGGGAGTGAGCGACATGGGTGACTCGTATCATGCGGGCGAACAGTGGTTCGAATTAAGGTTGCAAGACTCGAAATGTCGACTTTTAGATGTGTGTGATTTTGACCTCCGTTGCTGAAAACAATGGGATCATTATCTCGACGCGATCATTCGTTCTCATTACGAAATATTCGGGTAAATCTTGATAATCAATAGGAAGTGAAATAAGGTTAATTAGAATACGAGTTAATCAATCAATAAAGAAAACGTATCTAAAAGGACTAAAAAAGATGAGAAACCACGACACGTATTCTTATTTCAGATGTTTTCATAGCTCTATGGGATGAAGTGGTTACCAAATTTTCAATTTTTATAAACACAGGACTAAATGTATCGCAACTTGTCAGGAAAGCTATCAACAAAATGTCAGCACAACAACATTTTAAAAATGCTCGGATTTGGCATTGGAATATTTTTTCGCTTATTAATTGACAGCTCGGTTTTGAAGCTTTCAAATTTAATTTCACAGCATTGCCGAGAATGCTTAAACTGATACTTTAAATATGGGATTTTCCCCTGCTAACTCTTTTTCTGTACTGACAACTGGTAATTTTTGTCACAGAATAAAAATCTATTCAGAGATCCGAATAGTGCGATTTTTAGAAAGCGAATGGGGCGTTGATAAAAGTCTCAATGCCCTCCATTACTTCGCAGGGGGCGCGCACTTGTGGTAGAAAACATCTATGTCGATGTTTTCAAAACATCGATGTTTTTATAAAATTATCGATGTATTTTAACATCGACATTTGAAAGCTGTGTTTTTTAACATTGATTCTTTCAAAGAATTTCTTTGTGTTCGATGTTTTTACGTAGTTGATATTATTTAAACGAAATAAGTCCATCGTAACAAATTTCTGTAATCATTTTGAGATATCCCTAATTTTCAATATTCTTCAGACCAAAATGTCGTACGGTGAAAATAAAAAAAACAACTAAGTTTTCGTCATTAAGTAAACCTATTTTAAGTTTGAATTATTGATTGAGATAATCCATGTTTTGTTAATTGTCCTGATGACTTTTTGACTTTGTTTTGACAGTTAAATCTCAATAAAAAATAATAATAGAAATGAAAGTATTGTAGTGTATGATGCAAAAATATGAATATTGACAAGACAATCCAAATAAAACTTTTAGATACAGCAATAGATTGCATATGAGGAACTTGGACAAAATAAATTTTTGAAATTATGAATATAAAAGAATACAAAAGGTTGAAATGAAGCAGACTATACATATGGAAGAAGAAAATTAAAATGAAGTAGTTACAAGAGACTTGTAAACCACAGGTTGTTGTAAAGCAGTGTTATACCTGTTAAATAATAAAAGATAATAATGTTTTACTTTGAATCATCGACGTTTTGTGCGCAATGTCGCATCCCTATCTCGCGGCCTCGTTGGGCGGTCGCGCGTCGCGTCGGCGGCGGCGGCGTCGGCGGCGGTGGCTCGTTAGCGGGCGCTCGGCGGGTGGCTCCGTCTAGCGGCGGCGCGCCAAAGCTTCGCCGGCGCGGCGCGGCGCCAGCAGCGGCGGCGAGCGGCGGCGAGCGGCTGCGGGGGGGGGGGGCGGTCGGTTATTTTAAAATATGGCGGTCGTTTAATGGGCGCTCGGCGTGAATAATCGCGGGCTAAAGGAGCGTGCGTTAAGCCGCGCGCGCCGTGCGCGAGGAGCTCTCCACGCGGATTACGCGCGGGGCTAACGAGGCGCTCTCGCCGCCGCGCCGCGCCGCGCCGCGCAGCGTCGCTCCGTTCAAAGGGGTTCGCGCGCGCTCTCCGCGGAGCAGACCCGTTCTGAAAACGCGACACGCGGACCGGCGTATTACGCGAAATTAATTGCGGGCGCAGGCGCTTTGTCATCGACCGTGTTCTCATTCCAATGTGATCATTGTTAAATACGTTTCATTATTTGCTTTGACTGATTTGTATCTCGCAGAAAGGCTATGTAGATATGTGGATTGGTTTATATTTCACAACAATGTTATTTAAATATGAAATACGCAGGAGTGATGTGGTGTTAAAATATTACTAGTACGTAGTATATTTGGGTAATAGGAGAGAAAATAATATATTTGAGTAATAGATAGAGACTATACTGATCGTGAAAAAGAAAAATAATGTTTATTGTAACAAAACAATGATAGATAATGAATTAGTTTACGTTTGTATTGAATACATTTAAAAAATATTTAATACGCCTGTAACAAGTAATGTACTTCAGTTTCCGGGTCAATAACCCCCATCTCGATCAGGTTTTTGTCCAGTTTCCCTGATCCATTGAGCAAATGCTGAGATGGCCCCTTGGTTTGCTTCTGGACGTAAATGTAGCTTCACTGTGCGCACGTTTTGTTGAGCACTCCTTTTGCTTGTAGTTCATTTACCGTTGAAATTGATTTTCTATAACTCTGGATCAAACATTTTTCAAATATTTTTATTTTTTTAAAATAATTATTTTCTAAATTCATTTTTTCGTTTTCTATTTTCTTCTTTTTTTTAATTCTCGCCCTCAAGAAAATGTGCGCAGGTAAATCTCTTTCCCCACACGTCACATACAGTTTTTACTGTTTTTTGACAAATAAATAAAAAATAAAAAAATACCAAAAATCCGCGCATACAGTAACCCTCAAATAACTATCCGTCGGGAGGAATTGAAATCTGTGTATTCTGAATGGCACGTTTAAGATATCGCAGTCTTTACAGTCAGAAAAAACTGCCCCGAATTATTTACCTATTTAAATTGTTAAAAATTTTGTTCACTTAGTCGTTATTAACACAGATCTCCAGAACCTCCTTTCCGATCCCAGTGTTCGAACATATTTTACAGATTTATCCACAATTAACATTTATTCATATTCAATTTGTAAATAATTCTTTGTAAGCATCGGCAGGTAGTCACTATTGATATTTTCGAAAAAGCTTGTTCTACCAAACGTTAATTACATTTTTCGTGCATATGAAAGACGTATTGTTGTTCGGTGCTCTTCTATACACATACAATTCACCGTCGTTTTGTATCAACTGCACTTCGCATTGCATAGGTTACGAATTCTTTGTCAACGTACTATGTTTTATGCACCTTTCCTTCACGAATGTTTCAAGTTAATGAATGGTTCAGTTAATGTAATATTGTGAATTTGTTGTTACCTTAATTCACCTTCGTAGTAAATACATGCATATAGCATAAAATGAAAACTATAGCACAGCATGCAATAGGAAGACTTATTTTAGGCTTTTTTTAAATTGTTTAAATGTTCACTGTAGTATGATATGTTAAGGACTATAACACCTTAATGTATTGTGTTACCTTTGAAATTTTCTGTGCAAGCCATTACATCACAGGCAAACTGCTAACTTGTGTAGAAATGTTTATATTTTACTAATTAATAATCTTCACCGTGTTGAAATAAATATTTCCTCAACTTGTCGCAAATAAATCAGTCGTCATTTCAATAAGCAACCTAAATGGAAACAAGGTTCCTTGGGGCACCGCTAGAGCGAGCGAGTTGTATTCTTAGGTAACACTGAATCTGGTATGTTTTATCATTGGGAAGGTCAACAAAATAGATTTTATAATTCCTTGTTTCTAATTACGAGTCATCTCTGTTATTAATCTAAGAAAATACAAAAATAGATGGGAAAATATGATTTTTGTAAAAAGTTGATCGAAGAATATTAATAATCTATAATTATAATTTAATTTATAATTTCCTTTCACACCGCGTTATACCTAGTAACATCTTAGTGCATAATTCGAGTATCTTGATTATTTTTTAAACATTTTTTCTACATGGGGTACTTCATAATATCCAAGTTTATTTAAAACTTTTTCACGTGAAACATTTACGGTTCGGTAATATTGTTATAAAAGTGAATGTGAATGCATTAGAAATCCAATTTAATGAAGAGTAAAAGGATGTTCAGTATGTTCAGAACTCTACTAACAACGTGAAGAAACGCAAATATCTAGGAAAACGTATTTATTATTAGTTCTGGTCCAACTAACGAGGCATGTGTCGTCCTGACCATTGCTTTTCTATTTCAAGATCAGAAAAATTTTTATCATCATTTAACAAAAGGTCACATAGAAATAGACAACGTAAATAAAAATATCCCTAAACTCAAGCTCCAGCAAATTGAACGTGAGCCCTTACCTCGTCGGTTGTCAATACCTCGGACCCGCCACCGAAACTGCACTTCAGAAGTTGAAGGGTGTTACTCGCAGGGCGCCGAGTCACCACGAAGTCAACAGGTTGACTGCTTGGGAGACCCCTCGTCCTAAGGTGTTTCCATCGTTTCGGTTGCGTCGCAGTCGCCTAAACCAAAGTAATTTTCGCTCCAAGGTCGCCAATGTTTTAGTTGCTGCCATGTGACCTTCAGGGTGAAATGCGGTATTACGACTGAATCGTTCAGAACCCTAGTCTAGGTCGAATTGTCTCCCTAGCAGTCAAAACTGCGAGGTAAAAAGAGATTTCGTTTTTTTTTTCAAGTGGTTCGCTACATCAAGATAATTTTCTACGTGGTACACATAGTATAAGAAGATGAAAAATGAACACTCCAACACAGCGAAATAACATTTAGTGGGGAAACTTTTATAATTAGTGGAAATCAATTTTGGTCATGTGAGGTAGCGAATGTGTTGGTTTTAAATTTGCTTAATTATCAGCCGATTGATCAGTCACCAGGCTCAGTGAAGGAAAGTAATTCTGTGTCTCTGAAAAGTCTATTCAAATTCTTCTTAGGTGCTTTATCATTTTTTCTTGATATTAAACACAGAGACGTATCATTAATCTTGTGCATCGGGTTTCATGCGGTCATTATTATTACGAAAGAAGAATCTAATAAGTTGAATTACTCTAAAATGCAATTGTAAGAAGTAAAACGCAATTATAATTAAATATCTTTTACTTTCTTGCCTTTCTTCTTAAGAAGAGAAAGTATTGTAATTGTGCGCCGGAACCATAATACAAAAAACCCTCATTGCCGGGCCGTAGTAATGAAAAGTAAATCTTGCTCCTTCGTACAATAACAAATTACTTCTTCTAACATGTCGTATAGTCAGAATCCATGTTTGTGGGTCCTTGAAAAAATCGATTGACGGCAAAACGTTCATCTGTCCACCTGTCTTTCTCTGTATAGTCAATGCTAGTACCTAAACTATTCAGTCAATTTCTCCAAAAATTATAATCCTTGATCGATTCAAAGAAACTCAAGCTCCTGAGAGTTTGAAATCGGTATTTTAATGTTTTGCGTACTTTACATGATACTTCAGCATTTTCAAAATTTCCCTAAAAATGGTTCCAATTTTTTTATTAAATTAAGTCCCCGGAAAGAGTAAAAGAAGCTTCAAACAATAACACAGGTCTTATTTTCGTTCAAACCCCTAATTTTTCGAATATTACAAAACGTTTACATTCTATTCGGCGTTTTTCTACTACTACAATATCAATGATACATGTTTTCATAAAATCTGTTCCTCAAAGACATGTTGAAATAACGCCATGTTCAATTTTTCGAAAATATGAGTATTTTTGTTTAATGTTGCGTGAAATGTAAGCAATTTTTAAAGTATTATTTTCTCAAAAAAATAAATTTTTAAAGTATTATTTTCTGTATTAATGTTTTTTTTCTTTAATTTTCACCTCGTATGTATCAAAGGACTGTATAAAAAGTGGGGCTAGTCCCATTTCCGACGAACATTATATTTTAGAAAATTTACAAAAATGTAACATTGCAAAAATACGAATTTGAAGATAGAGAATTTTGTCTTCGATTAAATCTTGTCAAATAATCAGATCTTTAAAAACTCATGTACAAGTTTTTTTTAAAGTTAGCTTTCGCCTAATTTCTTCTTGAAATTGGTGCAATTTACAAAAACATTTCCTCAAAAACAGCTCTACATTTTTCCTTTAGAATTTTTCCTACAGATAGAAGATGCTTAAAAGAATGGCATAGATCTCTTTTCGTTTAACTGCCAGAATTTTCGAAAATTGCAAAAGTTATAATTCAAGAAAGTGTGTGATGTTGGTTCACCACTATTTTAGAACTCTCCATTGGACATCAGGCCGAGACCCAAGTGCTGCCAAACACATACAGTACATCACTCAGATGTGGTTAGAATCTCCCTGCGGTGGGAGAGAAAGGTAGAACGAGTACGAAAGTAAATAACAATACCGACGTGGCCGCAGAAGGAGTTGCGGGAAATCACTTTCTGTCGGTAGGATAATCGACAGCCTTTCATTCTTGAATCCTGTAACCCACGCATTACCTTTCCCTAAAACGCGAGGAATTGATAGGGGGCGTGAGCGGGGGCGCGCCGAAGCACTGGCTGAGGTTTATTCATCGCGCTTTCGCTTCCCGGCGTCCAAGCCGTGGGGAGGCGGGTCTTGGCGCGCGGAGGCCCTGATCGATGGCGAAGCGCGCTCGCTCTCTATTTCATGGCTGCGGCGCGCGCCCTCTCCACAGAGACCTCAGGCCAGACGCCAGCGCGCGCGACCACGAGCCGTCCGCCGCCTCCGCCCGCCGCCGCCTCCGCCGCCACCGCCTCCGCCGCCGCCACCGCCGCCGCCGCCTCCGCCGCCACCGCCTCCGCCGCCTCCGCCGCCGCCGCCGCCTCCGCCGCCGCCGCCTCCGCCGCCACCGCCTCCGCCCCGCCTCCGCCTCCGCCCCGCCTCCGCCCCGCCTCCGCCCCCGCCTCCGCCCCGCCTCCGCCCCGCCTCCGCCCCGCCTCCGCCCCGCCTCCGCCCCGCCTCCGCCCCGCCTCCGCCCCGCCTCCGCCCCGCCTCCGCCCCGCCTCCGCCCCGCCTCCGCCCCGCCTCCGCCGTCTCCGCCGGCGCCGCCGCCTCCGCCGCCGCCACCTCTTCCTCCGCCGTCACCTCCGCCTCCGCCGCCTTCGCCACCGCTGCCGCCGCCACCTCCGCCTCGGAAAGTCGAAAACTCATCTCGCGGCGATGCGCATTATTCAGACGAGCTGCTCCGCGCTTCTGCACGGCCAGGGCGAGGGCGAGCTCACAAAGGCTCCGACCAATTAGAACTCCATCCGCGTTCAAAATGCACGGCGCCGGCCACCGCGGCCGCGGCTTCGCCCGCCTCGCGGTCCCCCAGACACACGCCCGCTTTGCACGTGCGGGCTAAAAATGCCTCACAGCGGAAAGACCATTGGCCTATCTATAGAATGCGTGCGGTAAATTATTGTATATAAACATACGTAGAGGGCTTGGGATTTTCATAACACTTGAAACTTCAAAGAACAGTTAATAACCTGTGGTTCTTGAGTTTAGGTCAATAAAAAACAACACTGTATTACCGACGTTTCGGCCATTTATGGGACCTTCATCGGGGCTACAATAATACATAGATATTATTTTTACAGAGGGTATGTAAGGAGACCATTTACAATCGTAGATAACTAATGTTAGCATTTGAATCGGCATACCTGTAAGGTTATAGTTTAAGCAATGTACGTTCTTATGGTGTCTCATGCTCCATGTGGAAATAACCCATATTATCAATAATTAGGCTCAACTCTGTGTCTAACATTACGTAAGTGACGAGCACTGGCTTCAGAACCACATGTCATATAATTCCAGTGGGTCAAGAATCACTTAATATGAGAATCATTTAATAATCTTAAAATCACATTACTTTCATAAAGTACAGTGGTAACATTGACAAATTTCGTCACATTCTCTAATGTTATTCTTTAGTGTAAAACTATAACTATGAAAGAGATTCTCTTTTTCGTTAGAAATAAATGAAATTGCTAGGACATACATGGTTCATGATTTGGATTGGAAATATAACGGCATCTATAGCTGTGAAAACAGATTAAGAATTGTTTCGAAATCATTGCCAAATGTGGCCTAGAAACTCGATAATTCCAGCAGGAGTATATACAAAGACATGTTGCTTATGCATGTCTTATACATGTTGCTCCAACACAAGCGAAACGTAAAATATTGTCTTAGGTAATCTCAGAGTACTTTTAAAATTCTAGTGATAAATTAACAACAGGTGAATCGAGGAGTGAATTGATCTGAGAATATTCAAAGCACGAGTGGGGCTAAGATTGATTCATGATGGAAATAAACTAATTAATTAAAATAATATTGTGTATGTAAATTATCATCACTAGGGGGGGCGGATTTTGATGACCTAAAACATCGCCTAAAATGATCAATGAAATGATCTTAAAATGTATTAAAAATGCCCTAAAAGCAAAGAAAATGACGTAAAAAATTACATAAAAACCAGTTCGGATCAACAACTCAAGTTGTTGGATACGTTACAGCCATAATCGAAGCTGTTTCTAATCGTTCAAGTGAACTCAGCTTTAAAACTTTTTAGTTTGGATTGTTCTTTATCAGGAAATCTCTGTTTTCAGTTATACTAAAATCCGCCGAAGTTACAATGGCGTGGACAGGTGTCACAGGAACCTTAGTTTGGCATTACAACTTCTGAGCGAAGAAATCGAAAAGGCTACCAGATATAGGTACTTAGGTATTCTGTGGAGAATATTTGTTACATTTCGTAAATATTATTTGAAGCAAGTACCATTAAAATGACATTTAAACTTATTAAACCAACGCAAAATGCAATAAAAATGACGGAAAAGGTAAAAAATTACTTATTAGACGAAATCGTCGAAAAATGTAAAAAGTACAAAGATGAGCCATTTCCTTTCGTCATAACATAAAATAAATTTCCATACTAAATGGCGTTTTTCTAAAGTGAAAAGAAAAATCTGCCCCCTAATCATAACACCCCAACAAATGAGATATGTACTGTAATACTATGATTGTGCAGTGAGGTGACTTCGAAATAAGAACGAAAATACTTAACAAACTGATTAATTTGTTAAATGAATCTACATGATTATTAAATGCATCTACACAATTATTAAATACACAGTTCTGATAATTAGGACCTGACGAGATTTTATTAACAAGGAATTTGATTTTTTATTTTGGCTGCACTAGCAATTCAGTAAATTTTAACACAGCGAAAAAAATTAAAAATCAATACAAGAAGAAACAAAAGACCGGATTTATTTTTACTAGATTCTCCTATCTAGAAGAGGAATTTAAAAGATAAAAGTGATAATCTCATTCTTTCGAGGAGAATGTCAGCATCGATTGCTTAATGTCTGACAAATTCGGAAGCACTAGGCACTGGAATAATATATTAAGTAATGTCGAAAAAAGAATGAAAATAAGATTTTAAAAATCTATTTTTAATTAGTTTCAAGAAATATAACATATTGCTGAACAAATTTATACTGGTAGTGTAGTGAGTACTAAAAGCAACACGTCATTGAAATTCTTAGGATGGAAATAAGAAGTAGATGATCATACGATTCAGAATTCCATTGAGTGTTAAACCCAATTTGAACATAGGTTAATCATAGCTTAATATTAAAAATAAAGAAAGTTATCAATGAAAATGTTCGTTGATGTTCAAATTGGGGGCAATGTTGTCACAAACAATTCGAGTTCAACGTATAACAAACTTCAGAAATAAATCTTTGAATCCCTTAATTCCGGCGCATTTGGAACCTTAGTTTAAAGAGACTAAGTCAATGCAAAATAAACGGGCGAGGCCGTGCGAACTGGACATTACGTCCGTTGCCTTACCTGCTTGCGTTTATTATTCACGCGCGCCAGTCGCATAAGGGGGCTACCGCGCAAACAGATGTAAAATTGATACGCCTCTCTCGTCCGCCTGAGCTGGCGCCTACCTCCCTTTTCCCTCAGTTTCCCCGCCACTCGAACTTCCTCCCCCTCCGTTCACTCTCACCCCCTCCCCGCCCACCTTCTCCTTCCCCTCCCCCACCCAATGCACTCAACTCCCTGTACACTCCGTTGTCTGGCACACCCTGTTTCGGCCCCCTCCACGCCGCCCGCCCCGCCCCGTCCAGCCAACTCCCACCCGCAACGCCGCCGCCGTCGGTCGCCCCGCCCGCGGCCGCGCCGCTTCGTTTTATTTCCGCGCGGAGCCGAGCGAAGTGGAGTGGAGGCGAGTAGCGAAGCTGTGCGGTCGGGGAGAAGAGAAAGTTGGCCGCGGGCGGTGGCGGTGGCGGCGTCGGTGAAGCCCCTGCGGCCTCGCGGGACCGCCCCCCCCCCCCGCCAGTGCACTCCGCGGCCCTCTCCGACCAGTCTACTCCGCCGCCGCCGCGGCCGTGGGCGCCCGCGGCGCAGACCGACAGAGTAATCACTTTATGAAACAATTTGTTTGCCAAGTGGCGCGTGAGGGTGCGTGCGGAGTGGAGCGGCCGCCTGCCGCAGACGCCCTCGCCTCGCCCCGCCCTCACCCCGCCCCCGCCCCCGCCCCCGCCCCCGCCACTGTCGTCGTCGCTACCAACAAGTGCCCCGCGCATCGCGGGCCCTGCGGAGCGACGGTTTGGCGATGCGTTGGCACCGCACTGCTCCGGGAAGGCGCCATGCGTCTTCTACCGGCGAAGAAGGAAGTGGGTTCCAAAGGAAAGGAATAAACATAAGATAATACGAAAACATTCTAATGCCAGACTTCGAAAGGTTAGAATGCGGTAGGATGTAGGTATTGTAATGGCATAAAGGCCTTCAGCCTAGCCACATAGTTAAAAAGAATTGAAATTATATATAAATGTGTTATACTTATCTATTAAATAAATACAAATAAACATTCTAATCTAATACACATACACCTTCTTTCATCATCAGCAGGAATCGCATTCTGAAGACATGTCATCTTTTCATTGCTGCATTCTAGACGTAACTAACTTAAAAATGAATGTTTATCACGACAAATAGGTTATAGAAATGTATACTTATTGGGTCATTTTTTTGCCATTTTTCCATTTTTAGGTTATTTTTTGGACCTTTGCGTCAACTTTTTTTTTCATTTTTGTGCATTTTGTTTCCTTTTCGTGTTTTTTATTAATGTTTCGTGAATTTACAATGACAAACTTATAAGTTTTTATTGCATCATCAATTCAAGACGACTAATGCAGTGGACTTTTTTCGAACTCTCAAAATTACACGGATCTTCGATAACTTCCTCGACCTTTCAAAACTGACGGTTGGAAGATCGGAGCTAAGGATTACATTCCTCCTAAAAGAAAGACTTCTCATTAAATATAATGTTATATAAATAAGTTGTATTTAAAACTATAAACTTTATCGAATAAATATTTTCATACACATTTTTTAGTATTTAAAAAAATAGATCATTTTACCTTTATTTTTAAGTCATTTTAAAGGTAATTTTCCTCTTTTTAAAGTCATTTTAGAGGTCATTTTCAAATTTAGGTCATATTCAAATAATTTCTATTACTATTCGTCAGAATTCGAGCCCCGATCGTCAGTTAGCTGGGGTCGGCCTTTTTCGAAGTGCTTTCTATGATCCATTAATATTTGACTGTGATATTTACAACCGGCTGTCAGTCTGAGATCAATCCCCAATCTCAAAGATATTTACAATAATAAAATAAAAGATTATGTTACAAAATTGAATCCCTTTGGCAATCTTTCGATTCTCTTAGCCGCGAAATCCCGCGACCGTCCCTAGGCCTAGCCCAGTACCTCTGCTCGAGAGCATGAGAAAGCTACGCGAAGTGCGAGCTGTTGGACATATAGTCCCCGTAACTTGAGAAGTTACATGGCCTGACGCCAAAACGTGCAAGGTAGCACTGGAGATACCTTCCGTTTTTCGACTCACTAGCGTATCCCGCGAGCGCATGTCGGCGCCGCAATAAATATCCCACGGCTCGTCCCCCACTCTACCAGCGGCGGGCGTCATACGGCTCGCTAGCCAGCCCTCTCCAGGGAGCAACCGTCATTACCTAGACTCGCGCCCGCACGCGCCCTGTTGTCCAAGTTATTTTGGGACTGGGATTTTCCTGCCCCGCGCGCGCCGGCGAGGCGCCGCCGCGTTCCACCCCCATCCCCCATCCGGCTTAAGACTGGGCTTTCCAAGCGAAACGGCACGCCGGAGCGTGCGCTACCTCGCGACGCTACACGATGATCCCTTTCTTTTCACTTAATGCCTGACAAATGATACAATTCCTCAAATAATCAACTTCTTGTGATTAATTTATTTTATTTTCATAGAAGCGATTCCTTCTGTCGTACAGACTTATCCGTTATTTGACACCTTCTCTGTCACAATTAGTATGAGTATTGATTCTTGGCGCGTCAACAGCCGAGTTCATTATTCACATAAGCGTTGTGAACTTTATGTCCTGGCAGAGTTCCTCTTCCGCTGAAACGAGATGTTCGGCACTGGCATTCTCGTCGGTTTCTCGAGATTTTTCCCGTGCTGTATTTCTCTAGCGGGGACCATCGCACCCGGAACAAGCATTGCCCTCTCGACTGATTTCACGAAATATGTCCTAGTGTAGCGCTTGTAAGTGTGTGTATATGAGTGTGTAAGGGAAGAGGAGGGAACATTGATGAAAAAGGAAATATCACGAGCGGTCCTTGGCCCTTTTATGAGGGTACTGCTTTGGTGTTCACCCCGTTAGATCGGAGAAAACACGAAAAACTCCATATCACAGAAGTCGGCTGTTACAATCCTCCTCCAGACAGTCTTAATTCGAGCTATCTATCTATCTAGTGTCAAAAAAGTTGCCGCCGCGGGAACTGGTACACTAGGACCTCCCAGTCAGGGGCTCTGCAGTGACTTGAGTTGACGCCTTGAGCCACCTACGCGGGTACGGTTGAGTGCGAGAACGTACTATCCGCCCTCCACTTCTCTCAGATCTTCCGTTCTGAGAAGACGGCGCCGGCACTGTACTGCCCTCCTCCAGCCACCGCGCCGCCCATGCATGTACGTCCCATCCCGCGCTGCCATCGCCATCGCAAGCGTCAACATCACCGTGGCCGCCACCGCCAGCGTCACCATCACCGTTACCGCCACCGCCACCCGCCGCCACTGCTTCCGCCTCCGCTGGCATCGCCACCGCCGCCACCGCCGCTGCCGCCTCCACATCTGCCTTCGCCATCACTCCCACTGCCAACGCCCCCAACCACCGCCGCAACCACCGTCAGCGCGCAGCCTCTGCCGCCGCCGCCGCCGCCCCCGCTGCCCCCGCCACCACCTCCGCCTTCGCCATCACTCCCACTGCCAACGCCCCCAACCACCGCCGCAACCACCGTCAGCGCGCTGCCTCTGCCGCCGCCGCCGCCGCCGCCGGCCGGCCATCGCGCATCGATCGCGGGGGCTGATGGGCCGGCGCCGCCCTCCGCCCTGTTTGCACACACGCGCCCTGGGGCCGGCAATAAACGCGGGCTCTGTGGGGACGCGCGACCCGGAGGACGGGGGGGGGGGGAGACGCCCGCCGGAGGAGAAAAGTTGGGAGTTAGGAAAATCACATTACACACAGCCAAGTTAGAACTAGGCAGCACAGCGAAGGCCCCCATCGCCACCGTTAACTTCGTTGAGTTCTTTTGCGCTCCGCGGTGCAACATGAGGAGGCGGTTCAGATGAGCCGGACGCAGACTCTAGTAACCCCACTCCATAGCGTAGGGGACCCCCACTCCATAAACCTTTACTAACGTCTAGTAAACTGTCAGTGTCTCTTGACTAGCTCTAATTCAACCTACCTCTAAAAAGGACCTTTTATCAAACGAGTCGAAGCACCTCGTGAATGTTAAGTCCTGCAAAACATCTCGAAGATTAAGGGGTGTTTCTTGGAGAGTGGAGAAATGTCAAACCTTCACCCGTCAGTCACATATGGTTTCAAAGGTAAAGGGTGTAATGAGGCGTTTGAGATATTTGCCTCAAGTAGACTTGAGACGGCAATATACATTTTTACTTCCTCGTTCTTACTTCCTAAGAAGGGAAAGTATTGTAATCGGGCGCGGAAAACGGCGATTTTTTTCAGCAAAACTCTCATTGCCGGACACTGGTAACAAAAACGAAGATTAATCTTGTTTCTGCATGTATTAAATTGCTTTCTCTAATTACTTTGTGTAATGAGAATTGATGGGTCCTTGATACCGAAAAATCGATCGACGGCATAACGTCTTTGGTCGATGCTAGAGCCTAAACCGTTAATCCGATTTTCTCAAACATTGACATTCCTCAATCGATTTAAAAGAACTGAAACCTATAGAAGTGGGACATGGATAGTTTATTTTGGGGGGTACTTTACAAGAAGCCTCAATAACATTTTCAAAATTTACTCCAAAAGGCTCTAGATTTTTTATTCAACTTTGTCTTCGGATAGTGTACAATCGTCTTGTACAATTATCTGAAAAAAATGGTAGTCTGAGGCTAGTGAATTTTTGAAAGTTTCAAAAGGTTGAAATGATGCCAGAAAGTATATGCTGTTGCAGCACCACTAGTGTACGTAGTATTTGCGCTCGTCAGTTGCAAAAATCATTTATTTACAGATTCAGGATTTAAAATGGGGGGTTCCTGAAGAATCTAAATTGTAATTGTCTCTAGCAATCATATAAACCATCCCTAGAAATCTGTACATTAAATTCAATTTACGAGCGATTTAATATGGCGCGTTCGTCGCTTGATTCACTGATAACTGAAAGCGAATTGCTCTGCCAGCTCGAATCCGGCGGCGACGCAATAGGGGGAACGAGCGGAATAGGGAAACTCCCGCCACAAGAGCAGGGCACGACGGGAAATTGATAGAAAACGAGGCTGATTCAATTGTATCGTTAGCTGAAAATTATGTTCCGCGCTGTATACAGAGGCGGCGAGGCGCCGCAGGGCGACCGCAATGACCGAGGAAGAGGGGAACACGTGACCCGCAGGGGGAGGGGCGCCGCAAAGGAGGGGCAGGGGGAAAAGGATTTGACTCAGGGCTGAAAGAGAGGCGCTGCGGGCCCCACTCACAAAATCCGTTAGCACGCAAGAATCTGAGCGAGGGTCTTTGTGATCATGTAAGGACAATTTCATAGCCAATAAACTATAGACGATTATAGAAACTCAATTTGATGCCAAAAATAAGAAATACAGATTTGTGGTTAAATGTGGTTTAAGGAAAAATATTTCTATTTAAACGAGAGTATGTCACATATTAAAGAAATTGTCTTGTTTATTTAATCATAAAAAAATTACATTGTACCTTCTATAGAAAATCACTAGTATTTCTCAATATTACAAGCAAGAATCTGAGTGAAGGTATTTGTGTTCTTGCAAGGGCAATAAACTATAAACAATAACTCAATTTTATGGCAAACAATAAGAAATAGTGCGTGCAGTTCATGGTAAAATGAGGTTCAACGGAAACATCTCCGATTCAAAATTCCCCTTTAGAGGGTTTTTGAAACAATTGACTGTTGTATCTTCTACACTTAATTAAAACCAATAATAAAGCTGGTTAGTTTACTATTAACAATTAAGTAACAGGAATCACCGGAATATTGAATTTTCTTAACTCGTCAGATAGAAATATGCTCAAGACAGCATAAAATGTAATGATAATATATGTATGCGTGTAACATATAATTCAACATGTATTATTCGGGCGGCTGTTACAGTGTGCGTTCAGTAAAAAGGCCCACTTCTTCGATCGCTCCCTGGAGGGAAAAGCGAACGTGTTCCAAGTCGCTGTGCGCGCGAGGCCACCAGCGGGGGGCGGCGCAGCTGCCGAGGCGCCCGGGCGCGCCCGCCCGCGCTCACCTGGCAGCTGGGCGAGTTTTCCGCCGCGCTGCCCCGCAAAGGGCGAAGGCCCACGGCGGGACTGGCCGCGAAGGCGGTTGCTGCACGCGGCGGCGACGGCGCGCACCGCCCTCAAGACACCCGGGCGCTGTTTTCCTCCACAAGAAAGACGAATGTACGACGCGTGTTTTTAAAGCAAGTTCCGTTGCGGAAAAAAATCATAAGACCGCCCTTCCGATCACCTGGGATGTGTTGTCCTCAAGAAATAAGACAAATGTAAGGAGGTGATTTAAAGTTCCGTTTTGGGGGGAGGGGAAATCCTAATGCCGTCCCAATTACACACGGGATATGTTGTCCTCAAGAAATCAGACCAATGTAAAGGGGTGATTTAAAGTACAGTTTTGGAAAAAAAATCCTCATACCGGCCTTACGACACATGGGGTATGTTGTCCTCAAGAAATAAGACAAATGTAAGGAGGTGATTTAAAGTTCCGTTTTGGGGGGAAAAATCCTAATGCCGCCCCTATTACACATGGGATATGTTGTCCTCAAGAAATCAGACTAATATAAAGGAGTGATTTAATTTGGATTTGGAAAAAAAGCATAAGACCGTCCTTACGATACCTGAGATGTGTTGCCCTTTTGACGTAAGACGAATGTAAGAGGCATGATTCTAAAGTAAGTACCGTTTTGGAAAAAGCTCATAAAAAATTATTTTCAAAACAAAATTTATTTTTACATGAAAGAGCATTTTTTTAAACAATTTTTCTTCATAGTTGTATTAGTATTATCATGATTAGGTATCATTGTCTAGACAATCGTCACAGCGGGAGACCAACTTTTCTGTGCTCTCTTCATAAAAAGATGCAGCCAAGGAAGACAGCCATTTCCCAACCCCATTTTTGAACGCAAAGAATGTTAAGCTAGCTGAAATTCTCCGCCAACTTGTACATATTTAGATGAGATAGAATGGTGAGAAAGTGGGTTAGACAATTCAATGACAGAGGAACCAGTTTTCATGACGGAGCACGGAGTGGGCAACCTTTGTTGTCAATGACGGGTTGCTTGAAAAGGTGAAGGAAAAATTCGTGAAAGCAAATGGTTCAAAATAAGAATGCTTTGTGACGAGTTCGTCACCAATCGCAGCACACGTTTTTGCAAAAAACGGTGTTCAGGAAATGCTGTCTTCACTGGCGGCATCTTTCTATGAAGATGACGTGGAAAAGTAGGCTTCCCGCTATGACAAATGTCTGAACAATGGTAACAACTAGGTATAAAATAGTTAAAGAAATGCTCTTTCATGTAAAAATAAATTTCGTTTTATAAAACAAAATTTTATGAGTTTTTTCCAAAACAGTACTTACATTAAAAATACGCCTCGTTCTTTAGAATGCGTCAAAAAACATTTAACTTCAGGAGCAATGAATTAATTGTCAAAAACGTATCATTAATATATATCCAAGGAGTAGTAAGAAGAAAATTATTAATTTCAAAAATTCCCCAAAGACGCAGTTATGTTATATGGTGAACAATTATGAAGATTTGGACAGAAATAAACAAGTTAATGTGGACGCTGAAAGTGATAATTTTTTTTCAAAACTTGCTGATACCGATTGGTTCACTTTACCATCCACAAATTATACCCTAGACAGCCGATGAATATTTTTCAAAACACACTTGAATAAGTTGGCGAACATAATAATATTTTACATTTTTAGCATTCCTAATAAGAAGCTCGTAATATATTTTAATGATTTTCTCAGTGATGAAAAACTCGGGTTGAAAGAGTAGAGCCCTTTATAATGATGTAAAATTGTAAATGTAGTCAAACATTTTAAATGCTCGAAAACGTACATTTGTTATTAACATCTAGGTGACTCGGTCATTTAAATAAATATTACCTGTACATTTCTCTCAAACGTATCATTTATTACAATAAAAACTACAAATTAACTTTAAATTTTTTCAGCGTTTCAAGTGTCCTTTTGCAAATGAACGAAAAATAAGAGATTTTGAGATTAGATACTGTTACGGACAATTTTAAAATTATTTTATTCTAGCAATTTAGGTTCAATAACTGCAAGGGATTTTGAAATGTTAATACAACCAATACTATTAATTATAGGTTTTAATTAGTATGGTATTAACAGCGAAAACACATTTCCAATAATTTTGTAAAATTGCATCAAATAAGTTCAAATTATATCTCACCTCATTGGCGCAGCAGTATTTGCATTGGAACTACCAAATACTCTTCACGGAAACTTAGCAATGACACCTTCTAATTTATGTAGCATAAGTACCAACTTCACTACTCCAAAACTGTAAATACACTAATCGGACTCTTTACCCAGTCCGGACTTTTGTCCCATGCTACTCTATATTGTTTCTTAGAATTTATTGCTACCAACACTGAAAAATTCTTTCGTGTACTTACTCAGCTTAGAAGTGTGTGGCTAAATCTCCTAAATTTTGTCCGTAGAGATTGAATGTTGATCCATTTACACTTTCTATTGAAGATTTATGTCGCTTAAACAGTCATTACCCTGAGGCCATTGATTCACTGTCGACTGCCAAGCAATTCAAGGGCGGTCACCTCAAAGCTTCAGATCCTCTAATACCATTGCGACCCAAACAGGGTGTGTCCTCATCATCAAGGGCAAGCGAGCCCAATTCTGCGTCGTCATAATGACGAGGAGAAGGGTAGAAAGAGAGCAGGGAGGGAAACCTCGCGAGTGCATTGTGATCAAAGCAACGCACCGCGTGGTGATTCTGCACTTACTCTCACTCAGCTCCTGTCAGTTTCTTGACGGCTTCTCTCTCGCCTCTTCTTCCGCGATCCTTTCCTCACTCCGTCATTCTCGTTTGTTTTTTATTTTTTGTTTGTTTTGTTTTGTTTTGCGAACAGAGCACGCAGGCATACTGAGCATGCAATTCATTAGGAGGATCAGCAATACACTGAATCCGGTTTTTACTACCCAGGGTTGTTAGCCCTCGAGGTATGGAAGATAAATGATGCTGATGATAGTGAGGGGAGAAAGGACGGCACTTACACATACAGACATACACAAATACCCCCACGCCCGGGACAAGAACCCGCGACCCTGCGGTCGGAGATCGCCACGACACGACTGCATTAGCGATCTCGGCCACGTGGTTTCTCGTTTGTTGGATTGTCAATGATTTTTTTCTGAACTTTATGTATGTTTATATATTCAGCCTTCAATAAAGATGCACTTTGTCTATACTATGATACGAATTTCTTGAGTTATTTTCCCGCCTAGATCATGTTCGGAAGTTAACATTGCGTGCCGTTTTAATCACTGTAGTACTCAGAGAGATGGTTGAAATATTTGTGATACAGAGGACGTAACCCTAAAGGACAATATCATAAAGTCTGGTTTGACGTTTCATCAGTAGTTTATTTTTTCTATTTATTCTTATTTATTTTCCTAGGGTGGTGGTGAATAAGCATAATAATAAGTAAAAATTGAATGAATAATAATAATAAGCATAATGACAACATCCCTATGATGGAAGGAATGGTAGGGGTATACAAAAAACAACAGAAAATACCACTGGCAATCTTCTTTATTCACCACAAATTGACATGGAGTAACCAATATTCTAATTCTAAAATCAATATCTAAAATTTCACAGCAAATTTTAACAGGGGACTTGCACTCAAGGAGCATTCTATTCTTCTATGGCACACAATTATTTTAGATGTTTCGCCATTTTTAAATTAATCTCCGCCTTGTATCAAAGAGAAGCCGACAACTAAAACGGCGTTCCTTGCTCTTAATTTCTGAAACTGATAACTAAATCAGATAGTGCCAAAAATTTCGGAAGTTCTCTCAGAAATATATTTAATGACTAATTTACGATCATTTTATTTTACTTGAAATTTATAACACGATTTGATACAAAATATGACATTAGAATGTACATATACAGAGCGTGTTTTTATCATAAGTAATATCACAGCACTTCGAGTGATATTTAGTGTGACTATTTCACGAATAAACACATTACATACTTTGAAAGGGTAATTTAAATCACAGGAATTACGAAAAAGAGAAATATTACTTAAAATTACAACCTAAAAATGAAAAACTTTCATTCATCTCCGACTTATCACTGCTTTCTGGAATAACATATAGTCGAGCAACATTTGAATAATAGTTTAATGCAGAAAACGATTTCAAATGTGTTTCTATTTTATGATAATAATAAAACTTTCAAAAAACAATTATAACATGGCTACTTACAAGAACATTTATTAAAAGCACAATTATTAAAGTTGTAGGTAGTTGTTTTCCAAGTCTTGATCTTCCGTGGAAGTATTTGAAATGGAAGATGTACAAGAATAATTAGCAGCGGAATTCGTCAATGTCGAATGGATTGATCACACCTGTGTGCTCATTAATGTATTTTCCTGAATAATTTTCGTTGTAACGTTCCACAGAGTTTTGATAGCATATTCTTTGTACTCTTCGTCATCTAATCTTCGTATATTAGTTGCCTAAAATATGTGTAATTTCTTCATTTGTAGTTTGTGCTGTCCATTTGTATTTTCTTTCTTCACAAAATTCTTGAAATTGCTTCCACACGCTTTCTCTGTTCCTTTCAGTGTTTTTCGTCACTGAATCTTTTATAATAGATTCTATTTAAGAGTTTTAAGCATTACCAAAACGACACATTTTAATATTATACTGATGCGCACAAGCTATTTTGGACCTGAAACAATTGCTAGTATCTTCAAAACGTTAACAAAGTGATAAACATCTGGGATTGGTTTAATTTGAATATATCCTTGCTTAGCATTGGCTACTCACGACGCGGACAGTCATGACGCGGACAGTCATAGGTAATACCACGAGTGCTTTGGAAATTGTCGATAAATCCCCGACTAGCTAAGCGAGTCGGGGATTTATATCAGAATTTCCAAAGCACGAGTGGTATTTAATAGGATTATTCTGCGAATGAAATTACGTCTAACAGAATTCCAAAATGCGCCAAATACTGAAAATAACTGAAAGCTATGCTAAAAATCAACGAGGTTATGTTACAGTACATACACGATTTATTACGACATACGGATGTATACTGCCTCCTAAGATAGATGAGACACAGTTTATGATTGGCCGTTAGGGAGAAGCAGTAAGAAAAATCCGATAGAAAAAGCGGTAAACTTTTTGAGATACGCCGTCCTGATTGGGGCTTTTTGTATGTGTAGTCAAACACTATTGATTTTAATTTCATTAGTGGAGTAGTCAATCTATTTTCCATTAAGACTACAAAACTCCTTAAAGATGTAGTACAATGTATAAAATATGGATTTATGGTATAAAATAACGACATTAATTACATTATTTTATCTACTTGCTGAAAACATGGCTTTATATATAAGGAAATATCAAAATCTAATAATAAGACATTTACAACTAGTGGTGCTAATACTTCTGCACATTCTTTTGCGCATCATTTTGCACGGGGGCAATGACACGCGCTTGAATGTGCGCGCCACCGCGCCACCACCGCTTTTTTTTTCTTCTTTCAATTCATTTATTTATTCTTTCTGAATTTAAATCGTTCAGCCTTTCGGCTCTACAGATGATTGGTGACTTATTCTAATCTTAAAAATTACGAGTGGGGAAACTCAATGAGCACCGCCAGAGCATCACTAGAGCTGATTTTAATTACAGAAGTTAATTATCTATTCAAACGTGGAAAAGCAGTTTAAAAATAAATGAAGGGGATATCTGTTTTTTATTCTCAGGAAGGGAGGGTTATCTATGACGAGGTTGTAAAAGGATGGTCCGGTTATGTTAGGTAGATGGAAAAAGGAATTGTGGGATATGTGAATGATTTGGTCTTTTACAAATTTTAGGTTGAAATCTGAATGGAGGGTTGACTTACTAACAAACCATGGAGCTTTGGTTGCAATGCGGAGTATTCTGTTTTGGAAGATTTGGATCTTGTTTATGTGGGATGCTGCTGAATGGCACCAGATCGGGCATGCGTAAAGAAGGAGTGGTCGGAGAATGGATTTGTACAGAAGCACTGTATTTTCGGGGCTGAGGCTACTTTTATGATTTATAATCGGTCGGATTTGATGAAGTTTCTAATGGGCTTGCTTCAATTTGGTTTCTATATGTTTCCAGGTTAATTTTGAGTCTAAATAGAGGCCTAGATATTTGACAGATGAATTTAATGAGGACCAAGGAATGGGAGTGTTGTTTAGCAGAAGTGGACGGGGATGGCAAGGGTGTCGGAGAGTGAAAATTTTTGCGAGCGATTTTGAAGGATTTAGCATGATTCTCCATTTAGTTTTCCATTGTTCGATTAGGTGCAGATGTCTCTGGAGTCGGTCAGTCAGTGTGTTTAGATCGGGACCAGAAAGAAATAAGGACGTGTCATCTGCAAATTGGGCTGTGTTTATGTATCGGGATGTAGGTATGTCAGCGGTGAAAAATGTTGAAGAGAGTTGGGGAAAGTGGGGAGCCTTGAGGAACGCCTGCTAGAATGGGGCGAGGATTTGAAAGGCGTGTCTGAAATTTTACTGAGAATGAACGGGCGCCGCCGCCGCTGCACAAAAGCCACCACGAACCGCTGGTGACGCGCGGGAAACTCTTTCCCGCACAGGCGTCTGCCCGCAGAGAACGCCCTTGCCCTCCCAGCGGGCCGCCCGCGGAGGAAGATAGCAGCGCGCGATAGAGAGATTGACCCGTCTCCCTCCCTCCCTCCCTCCCCCCCAGCTCAAGGTCCCTAGCGTCACATGCGCCTCTAGGGCCCCGGACGTCCCTTCAGAATTTCCATTTACTTCACAAATGAGATTTTCAGAACAGCGACCGCGGCGTCGCTTTGGAGACGCAGGATAAACCGTGAGTTGGTCGGATGGGGGGAATGGGGGGGGGGAGGCGATTTAACCGCGAGGGAAAATGCCATCACAGCGAGCGGGGCCCGCGGCGGCGGTGGGAGCGACCTATCGGCGGTGGGATCGCCCATCGCGGCAGCAGCTGCCCTCGTCGCAGCCTGCGGACTAGTCGTTCGGACGGCGGTGGCGTAGGTAATGGTGCGGTGGCAAAGGGGCGAAGGAGAATCCGGATTCAGTGGCTGACGATGAAACCGTAGAGGTAATGTTGGTTAGAGAGTGGTATGGATAGCAGGATGAATGGGAGGAAGAAGGGAAATGTTTCAAGGAGAAAATGGGGAAAGAGAGCGTAGGGAGCGTAGCACACTTGAGGTGAGGTGAGGTGAGGGTGAGGTGAGGGTGAGGTGAGGGTGAGGTGAGGGTGAGGTGAGGGTGAGGTGAGGGTGAGGTGAGGGTGAGGTGAGGGTGAGGTGAGGGTGAGGTGAGGGTGAGGTGAGGGTGAGGTGAGGGTGAGGTGAGGGTGTGGTGAGGGTGAGGTGAGGGTGAGGTGAGGGTGAGGTGAGGGTGAAGTGAGGGTGAGATGAGGGTTAGATGAGTGTGAGGTGAAGTGAGGGTGGGGTGAGGGTGAGTTGAGGTGAGGGTGAGGTGCGGGTGGGATGAGGTGAGGGTGCGGTGAGAGTGAGGTGAGGGTCAGGTGAGGATGAGGTGAGAGGAAGTGACGTGAGGTGACGTGTGGTGAGCTGAGGAGAGGTGAAAACCGGCTTTCTGTTTCGCCTGATGAGTTGTACAAACTGTGATGAATCGACTTTATGTAATCTTGAGATGGGTGGACGTGGTATAACTAAATATACAGCGAAAAGGCAAAGAAGAAACCAGCGGAGGATACAAGGAGACGGATATATTGGGGAGAGAATAGCCCATACTCATTTGGCCGTTGTAATTTTTCCAGTAACCATGAACGGGCGAATGACATTTGCCGACATTGCGGAATGCAATTTTCGGAGACTTTTAGAATCGTTTAGTCTTTTGATGTAACGAAGCTTCGCAAAGGGCAAAGAAGTTTTTCAACGAAAACTATTTTACGTAATGAGTATTTAACGCGAATTTAGAATGTAATGTAATTTATTGTCCATATTATGCAATTATTTACATACTTAATAAATCGTCTCCTGTATTATTTCAGTAGTATACCTTTGGGTTCCGGCTCTCACACGCAACAAATCTTTATAAATGAGGGCTCCAAACAAAGAGAATGTCACGGAGACTTGACGAATTCCACTTTGACTTTAAAAATATGGATGATTTCTTTAAAAAAGCGCATCGAAATATTCATGTAAAATGCAACCCGCATCACATGTCAACCTATATCGGCAAATAACTCATAAACGAAGCAGAGCCTTAAAAAGTAAACGTTTTTCACATCACTATCTACAAGATGAGACATTCTCCGATCCATTCAGTTAACTTTTCGGTTTTACGCATCAAGGCCACCTCAATATTTCAACCCTTCCTGCTGGTAGCAATTTTTGTGGCGACACGCTTAGAAGGCTTAGATTCGACAATCTTTATTTACGCCTTCTGTTAACACCGTAGTTTGTGCAGTCTGACGAAGTTTATTTGCATTAAAATTCAAGATTTTTTTCTCCAGCAACAACTAGAAGTACTATTATAGTTGCTTGATACCTAAACCTATGAAGATTGTTTCTTATGCGTGTAGTGAAATTATTCAATTAACGTTTTTTCATGGTCTATAAGTGCTGTGTACTTAATTGTGGAAGGATGTGAGTGTTCAGTGAAGAGTGAAGATTGTGTTTGTGTTTTACCCGTACCAATATTTTCGTTATCATTCGATGAAATTTTCAAGTCAACGGGTTCAGACACGTAGCTTTCTCAAAAGTAAAAAGCTAATATTTTTGTGACTATCACGAAAAACTAAAACCTAATTGACAAAGAATATTGAATAATTACTTCAAATGTCTTTAAGTAAGTGTTGGGAATTGTTCCAAGCAAATTCTCCATGATATTGAGTAAATATTTATTGAAAATTTCTTTTACACATTAATTGCATTGTTTTTTATTTTTATTTGTAATTGTGTTAGTACATTGCAAGTTACCTTTATAGATACAAATAAAAGTATAGTAGTATAGATAGTAGTAAGTAGTATAGATACAAATAAACACGTTTTGTGAACTACTTTCCCTCTTAGAATGAAAATAGAAGGATTGGGATGAGTGTGGGGTCTAACATGCCAGAGTTCTCGCACGGGTACGCAGAGGTAGTGGGGGAAAACTTGTGCTATGGCACAATACAAAGAACAAACTTTTTAAAGTAGCTAAAGTAAAATGGCTTGAAATAAATGAAAAACAAAAATCAAAACGCGCTAGCCTACAGTACTACGTGAATCAATTAAAAAACAACTAAATTTAAATTATAGAAAGAATAGTGCAAATCACCCGACAACTGCCAACGATCGCAGTCCAAACGCACGATTTAAATGTTGGCGATAACTGGAAGTATGTACACTAACGCCCAACTGCAAACTCATATTGTAAATAAAACACCGTTTGATATTAAACTCAAGGTGTCGGTTCGTTAAGATATTAAAAATGCAAACATAGTTTGAGCAACATTCCCATGTACCGAAGTGGGCTTACTAATGCCTACTAAATTGTTTCTAATGCTAACAAATGGTATTTAGTACTCAAAGGTGAAAACTTTAGTTTTATTATTTTTTGGCTCGGAATTGTTTTTCTTGAGGTACGTAAGGACGCAGAAAATAATTCAATACTTTTTAGTAAACAAATAATTTTTCAATTTTCTCACCCAGCAAGATGGCACCCTGACTCTCCAAAACCCACTCGGTTCTTCATAACAAATCAAGGAAAGTTGAATAATATTGCAATGAGTAGGTCTGTTCTTGGTCGATCCGGTATTTTTGCACTACTTTACTTGGCTTTCTCAAGAGTAAAAACCTTTTCTATTATTTGAATATCAAAGAAAGCGAAAAGCTAACTCTCAAGGAAGATTGAAAAATTCTTCAAATGTTGTTTTTAAAGAAGAGTGAATTGTTCCAAGAACATCTCTCTATAATGTGGAATAAACTTTAATTGAAAATTTGTTTCAAACATCAATTGCATTGTTATTTGTTTGATATTCTGTAAGTACTTTAATAGTTCCTCTCCTTTGTGGAACGGATAGACAAATGGATAGGGAAAGGGTGGGATTTAACATGCGAGAGTTCTCGCACGGGTACGCTAGTAAAATTTTATTTTCATGAAGATGTTAGTTGAAAAGACTTAGTTACAGGCACGTAACAATTATTGGGTACCAATTCTTGATTCCTCTTCCTTCTTGTCCATACTTATTTCTTTGCAAAATTTTCAATTAATCTGAAAATGGTTAAGTCACATTTTTCTACCCATGTAGCATTGAAATGTGGTAGTTTTAAACAGAAAACAATGGCATTGAGAAAAGGCGACGTTGATCGTTGCAACGAGTATGCTGCCAAAATTTTGTTCGTTTATAGAAGCAGAAAATCAACTAGTGGTGCTACAGAATGGAACAGACTTTCACGTATTAGTTTTCTGTTTCCTTTGATCTCGGCTAGCAATGCGGGCTTGCCACATACTTTTATCAGCTGCCTTCTATCTTCTATCTAATCAGAAAGAGTTTATGCGGCAATCAATCCATCCATCCACAGCACTAATTGACTAGTGACGCGCAAGCAGACCTACAACTCAGAAGAACAATAAACACGAATTTTACGACCGAAAATTTGAAATTGTATTGTTGAGGTGATTCCATTACTTTTCTTTCTTTTCTATATTGTACTTCTACGGTACCTTTACTTTATACAAGGTGTGTCCTAAAAGTAATTCAGTTTTTTTAACCAATATATTTATTGAATATATTGTTACTTGATATATTACTTGATCTTTAATATTGTTACTTGATATACTACTATATTTACTTGTTATTCAATACTCTTCGAAGTAGTTCCCTTGGGCATCCACACACTTTTTCCAGCGTTTCTGCGCGTCCTCGAAGGCTTCAACGGGGACCACAGCAAGGGCCTCGTCGCAGCGTCTCGGATGGCATCAATCGATCCAAAACGGATTCCTTTCAAAGTGGTCTTGATCCACGGGAAGGGAAAGAAGTAGAGCGGAGCCAAGATTGGACTGGGGGGGGATGTGTTCTCAAGGCGACCTGATATTCACGAACGCGCATTGCGCTGTGACTTGGAGCATTGTGATGGAGCATCTAGTTAGCGACAATCTCCTTTCTCACTCGGTCAATCATTTTTCGTAATCGTTCCAGCATATTGACGTAGTAGATAGCTTTCAGGGTTTAGCGTTGAGGAACGAACTCTCTGTGGACTACACTTTTCGCATCAAAAAAGACAATCAACATTGTTTTCGCTTTTGACTGGCTCATTTTTGCTATTTTTCGGTTTTTGGGGACGCTGAGGTGAGCTACTCGGAGTATTGATATTTTCTTTCTGGGTCGTACTCGAAACACCTTGTTTCATCTGTGGTATTTACGTCCAAAAAACCGGGTTCAATTTCCTCAGGTGAAAAAGTTTACTCGCGACAGTCACTCGGTGATTCTTTTGATCGTCCGCCACTAGCTTGGGAACAAGCTTGGCACACACTTTCCTAATGTCCAACTTATCGCTCAACAGTTTGTGTACAAATCTTTTGGGAATGTTGAGAGTTTCTGCAATCATCCGGACCCTCAACCGACGATTAAACTTATCAGATCGCGCACAC
Organism: Acheta domesticus; assembly: GCA_031308135.1. Taxonomy (NCBI): domain Eukaryota; kingdom Metazoa; phylum Arthropoda; class Insecta; order Orthoptera; family Gryllidae; genus Acheta; species Acheta domesticus. The sequence continues at coordinate 78,503,106 of JAHLJT010002406.1, read as the reverse complement.
GGCCCAAATTGTCGTCAGTTGTGCTGGCTGAAGGTTGACAAGCGCGGGGTTCGTCGACCACCTCATCTTGGTCTTCATTAAACCTTTTCAACCACCACAAAACTTGCGAATTTCCCAAACTCTCAAATCCATCAAGAACTCGGTATCACCCCTATCTCTGTACATTTTCCCATTCTATCCGCAAAATTATGTAACAATTTCTCAAATACCTTCAGCTACCCATTTCAAACTTGGCAAACAGAAATGACCCTGAAAAGGAAATTACCTTGAGAATTTTTTCACCCTCCTTAAGCAGACTGGAAGCGATTAGCCTTTCCGTGTAATATAAGTGCTTCTGAAAATGTAATAATCACGATAAAAGAAAATATCTTGTGAACTTGTATAAAATAAAATCAACTACTGTACCAGTCGTTCACGGCAGCTGAGGGCCTCAGACCAAAGCAAGAATAAATAAATAAATTGAAAAAAACTTGCGAATACGATAGAACATTGACCCAATCAGCTTGAATAATCAACTGGTGGGTCCCCGAGAGAGATTTGTTCAATTTTGAACAAAACTTTACGGCATAATGTTGCTCGAGTGAAATTCCACCGCGTTTCGTGTTACACGCACCAAACAGGGGTACGAGGAGACAGCGATACTCTCATCCCAACTGATCGGAGCAGACTGGCAAAGGTATCGCGCTGAGAGTCTCCCCTCCCCCGTCTTAACTCAACCAATAGGAACACTGCGGCCATTTTAAGTACCAGCACAAAAAAATTGCATTACTTTCCGGACACACCTTGTTTAATCCACGACTCTCTAACCTTCAATACAGGAGGTAAAAGTTAAAATAATACCGTATAATGGTAAACCGTATCTGGGCAACGGCAAGCTCCGCATATGGAAAATGAACTTCTGTATTTTTGGAATTTTGATAGTAAATATTTTATTTCCACTTGTAACTAATGGAGAAACTAATTTTACCATCCTTGAGAGACATTTAAATGACTTTGAATTTCGCATCGTTGGAGGGGAAGTAACTGATATCTCGAATTATCCATTTATGGTAAGAATTTTATACACATCAGCTTGTTAACAAGTACTTTTGTTTTATATTTCTAATTAAAATACACAATACATGGCATTATTTTAACTAGATTCATTTTATATTACGTATTACATTACTATAAGAAGCATTTAGAAGATGGCAATGTGATTATTTGAACTAACGTCATCAATCTAAAAGAGCGCTTTCTAATAAATTAGTCACAAAAAGCGCTATGCATTATGCATATCAAGAAAAAAAGAAGCTGTGAGACATTACACAATTTGTTCTTGTACCAAGGATGTTAATGTTAGCTGTTGAATGACAGATGTGAGGTCAGCGTACAGATATCAAATATCTTTCCTTTGTTCTTGGGAACGAATTTTTCAAACATGAAACTCAAAAAGCTATGGAATCACAGATTAATGAGATTACAAAACTAATTAGAATGAGAAAGCCTGTGCCATTCTGTGGAACCACAATTTTTCGTTTATTGGTGAGACATTTAAGTTTCTTTAGAACATAATTGTAATGTCTAGAAGTAACATGGATTTGTGGAGTAGCTTTACGCTATTACGCTACGCCAGCACTACAACTCAGAAGAATGATTTGGTGGTAACAGACTTCACATTTCAATTGATTCTACGAATGTTGGCCGTTTCAAAGAGTTGGTAAGTTTCAAATTTGTTCCATTAAATTTCTCCACTTTGATACAGGTTTCCCTGCAGGTTGGAAAATCACATCATTGCGGCGGCTCACTGTATAACACCGATGTAGTTCTCACCGCTGCGCATTGCTGCTATGATGTTTCAAGATATCTGTTGACGAAAGTGTGAGTTCTGTTCGTGAGACGCTTGTAATTAAGGTTTAGTGTGAGAAGTATTAGAATGAGTAGTATTAGATGTATTAAATGAGAGAAAAATTCAGGTAGTTACCGATATTATGATTTTACAAAACAAACCACTTAATATTTCGCAAAACTGTTTAATCCTAGCGTACCCATGCGAGAACTCGCGCAGGGTATACCCCATCTCCTTCCTTGTTTCTCCAGATAAGAATCTTCCTTGTTTCTTCAGATAAGAATCTCTTATCCTCCCGCACTGGTTCTATATGTCACCTTGTTATTGATAACAATATAATACACCCTTGTCAATACAAACTATTCTTATTTAACTTTATTAACGAGCAAAGAGGTACACCCGTGTAATTCAATCGCATAGAATATCAAGTATATATTAATTTCACACAGGTGCAGATTCTACAGGGTCTGAACAGGTGGGATACAATCGAGAAGCGTCGAACCAACAAAAATGTAATAGAATAATGTCATTTGAAACACATACACTCACAAATATAATAATGTTTACAAATTGCTGGTAATGTGCATCTTAAAGATGTGAGAGATCTTTCGAAAATTTACATTTTTGTAAATTTTGAAAAAAACAAAAAAATAAACTTTATGTCGTATTAAAGAGTCAATAAACACTATCCGTTCGAAAAGTTTGAAGAAAAACTTTTTTGAGATAATTTCGTTTGTACGTTTCTGAAAATGCGGAATTTTGAGCTAATTTTCACAGAAAACGGTTGAGTTCTTGAGAAAATTTACTTCACATTATTTAAAGCATATGTATCCTTAAATATAATCATGTGAACAAATCGCCACTAATATTAATATTATCGACGTGGGAGACACATCAAAAAAATTACATTTTTGTAACTTTAAAGAAAACAAGAGAATAGAGCAATATGGCAATCAAGTCATTTCATTGAGTATATTCGACGCTATACCTATTAAAAGCTTACAGAAAAAATTTGGGGTGGTTTGTGAGAAAATCTGGTTTTTGTAATTTTTTAAAATTGCAAATATTGCACGCAATATTGCGCGAAAAGTACTATAACTTTAAAAAATGCACATGACATTAATGATAGAACTCACTTTAGAAAACAAATTTTATTTGGAAGAAAATGATGTATCTCCAATTTTGTACCAGTAGGAAAACGCCGAAAAAGTTCAAAATTTTGAATTTTCGAATTGTGAAAATGAGACCTACGCCGTCTTTATAAGTGTATTTTACTTTATCCTTACAAGAAATTTAAAGAAAAAATTTGGAGCCTTTTTCAGAAAATTTTGAAAATGTTCGGGTGTTTCATATAAAGTACCCCCAAATTTTGAAGGGAAGGGGAAGGGAAGGGGAGGGGGAGGGGAAGGGAAGGGGAAGGTAAGGAATAAGGAAGGGGAAGGGAAGGGGAAGGGACTGGGAAGGGTGAGGGACTGGGAAAAAGAGGGGAAGGGAAGCGGAAGAATAGAGGAAACAATTCGAAATTCCGCATTTTCAGAAAAGCTCAAACGCCATTTTCTGGCGTGCGTTTCTGACGATAATATTTGCAGAGCAACATACTAATGTCAATTTTCTAACAAAGATAACCATCAGTGTTTCAGTTACTCAAAAATATCTACTTTATTGACAACTAATGTGATATGTTGAATGAGTTATTCAAATTCACAGGATTCTGAGTAGAAATGCATTTAATTTTAATTTCGTACCTTTAAAGTGTGTAAATGACAACTCAGATATGTCACATTGTAATCAGACATCTTGGTCAAGCTTACTCATTTTAACATGTTTTGAAATGCAGGTACGTGGTAGAGAGAATTGGCCGAATGTCGGCGTTGCTGGGCACGAGCATTTCGTCTTACCCCTTTTGGCTGATGACGCTGAAACGAGAGGGGTAATACACATCGTTCCCCATCCTGACTTCAGTTTCCCCACCATGGAAAATGATATTTGTCTTGTGAAGGTAACTATCCCAAACGCAGAGATTTTCAATAATTGATTGATTGATTAATTAAGGTTTAGAGGGCGCTTCAACTGCCAAGGTCATTGGCGCCCATGTCGAAGTATTTTAAAAAAGGGAATAGGTTCAGTATGTGTTACAGATGGAGCCTACCCCCTAATTAAAATCATATACATAAAGAGAGACTTGAATTCTACATAGAGTATTCAAGTAGTAGGACAGAAAGAATATATAACAAACACGTAAAATTCATAGTAGAACTAAAAGTTGGCTGTAAAGGGGCCAAAAATAAAACAACAAAAAAGTAAAACACTATTCTATTCTCTCAAATAAGATTATATATTCCGCTTTCCCTCAAGAAGCAAAAAAGTTTTGAGAGCCCGGAATCGTCATCCCCGAGCACCTCCCTTAGCGAGTTGCCCAGGCCATGTCTTCGTCGGTTGCCTAAATGTTTCCTGAAGTTCAGGAGGACGTGTTCCACAGACAGAACCGTCCCACATGAGTCACATACGGGAGGAGTTTCTCCTCGAAGGAGAAAACCGTGGGAAAAATGGCAGTGTCCAATTCGAAGACGAGTTAAAATTACTTCCTCACGCCTAGAGTAGCGAGATGAGGAACGCCAGGGAATTACAGAATTCTTTATCCCACTTAGTTTAAAATTGGTATTGTGCCACTCTGTTTGCCATGCTCTAAACAAAGATAGTTTCAAGTAAGCCTTAACATCGGACAATGGCACAGCAGGAACGTCGATACGAGTATTACGAGTAGCTGATTTTGCCGCCAGGTCGGCCAGCTCGTTCCCTGTGATTCCCAAATGGCCTGGAACCCAACTAAGAACCAGGTCATAGTTGCGGGACATGAGACTATGAATCAGGTTTTGAACTGATTTTGTCAGGTAGTCTGACGAAGGCCGGGAGACAGCCTGAAGAGAACTGAGAGAATCAGAACAGAGAACTACTCGCTGCAACGTCGTTGACTCGATGTACTTTAGGGCTTTGAGTATTGCGTACATTTCAGCAGTGAATGTACTGCACTGTGAATGAAGACAATATGATTTGGTGGCCCAGATGCAATGAAAACTACATGCCACTGCGTCATTGTGCGATGACCCGTCCGTGTACAAGAATAGATGATCCGGATAGGCTTCCCTCATACCCTGAAACTGCTTTTGGTAAACTAGAGGACTAGTATTTTGTTTGGAAAGATTGGAGAGTCTGAGGTCAAAATTGGGGAGAAGGAGTTTCCAAGGGGGAATCAGGTCTTTTGGGGGTTTCACAGGAGTGGGAAGATCGACATTAAGTCCCCGCAAAAGATTTCGCAATCGAATGCCTGGGGGCTGGGGTAGCGATGTTCGAAGAATATAAGAAGATTCATATTTTGGGCGAGTGATTATTCGGCGACAAGGATGATTAAAGAGTCCTGACACTTTAGCACCATAAGACGCCAATAGAATATCTCGCCTTATTTTTAAGGATGGCTCCCCAGCGTCAGCTAGAATGCACTCGATTCGGCTGGTGCGATACGCGCCTGTTGAGAGGCGAATACCTGCGTGGTGTATGCTGTTGATAGGTCTAAGGGTGGAAGGAGCTGCAGAACCATACACTTCACTACCGTAATCCAATGCTGAGCGAATGAGTGCTCTGTATAACCGCAGTAGGGTAATGTGGTCGGCTCCCCATGAAGTGCCACTAAGCATTCGAAGAAGATTGAGGGGGAAGACGCATCTGGTTTGCAATGTGCGGATATGAGAGCGCCACGTGAGGGACTTGTCAAAAGTCAGCCCCAGAAACCTGGCAGAGTCAGTGAATGGAAGCTTATTTCCTCCCAAGTACAGGGTTGGGTCGCTATGCAAGTGGTATATTCTGCAGAAGTGCACTCCAGTGCATTTAGTAGGTGAGAACTTGAAACCTGTCAACATGCTCCATTCATGCAGCTTGTTGAGCACCAGTTGGAGTTGCCTCTGGATCACACTTATGCTGCTGGATGAATAAGAAATGGCAAAATCATCTACAAACAGCGATGCCTTCACAGGTTCCCTCACGACCGACGCTATACTATTTATGGCTATGGCAAACAGAGTGACACTTAGCACCGAGCCTTGGGGGATGCCGTTTTCAAGGGGGTGACTGTTAGACAGATTGTCACCAATGCGAACTCTGAAATATCTGTCCGATAAGAAATTTTGGAGGAATAAGGGGAGCTTCCCCCTGAATCCCCAAGAGTAAAAGGTTCGCAGAATGCCATACCTCCAAGTGGTGTCATACGCCTTTTCTGTATCGAATAGTACGGCGACAAGGTGTTGTCTCAGAACGAACGAGGTTGAAATTTCCGTTGCCAAAGCGACGAGATGGTCAAGGGTTGACCGGTGTTTCCTGAAACCGCACTGAATTGGAGCGAGTAGGTTTCTGCACTCCAAGGTCCAGACCAAGCGCTGGTTTACCATCCGTTCCAGCACTTTGCAAACGCAGCTGGTGAGAGCAAGAGGTCGGTAGCTCGATGACAGCGACCGATCCTTTCCTTCCTTCAGAGCTGGGATAACTATGGCTTCTCGCCATACAGCAGGGATGGTGTGCTCTTCCCAGATGCGATTATAAAGGCGGAGGAGAAATTGCATCGCCACATCAGGAAGATGTTGTAACATTAGGTTGTGTATTTCATCAGGACCTGGGGCAGTTCTTCTGGCCAATGTAAGAGCAGAGCGCAATTCCGATATGGAGAAAGGTGTGTTGTAATCTTCAGACGCTCTGCAGAAGAAATCCAACGGACGGCACTCCATCCTTTCTTTGATCAAAAGAAAGTCAGGAGCGTAGTTCGCCGAACTTGACATGGCTTCATAGTGCGCGGCGAGTTCCTCTACAATCATATCTGGAGATGTGATCATTTCTCCGTTTTTCAGAAGACCTGGCACCGTATTTGGTGAAGAGTGTCCTTTGATCTGTCGAATTTTTCTCCATACCAGGCGTGGTGGCGTGTGACAATTCAGAGACGAAACGTACGCTCTCCACGATGCATTTTTGCTCTCTAAGATAGTTCTTCTAGCCTTCGCCCTGCATCTTTTATACTCGATTAAGTTATCCACTGTTGGATAGTGTCTGAGACGTGCCAGTGCCTTTTTTCGAGCACTGACCGCTCTCGAGCAGTTCTCATTCCACCACGGAACGAAAGGGTGTCGCGGTTTACCGCTTGCCTTCGGAATTGCGATGGAAGCAGCAGCGAGTACAGCGCTATTAAAATGTTCTGTCATTTCATCCACATTTCCGAAGGGACCGTCTGACAGGTTAACATTATTTTGGAATGTCAACCAGTCAGCTGGTCGCACGATCCATTGAGGGGGCCGTGCACAACTACGGCGAAGATGATCAATGTGGACAAGCGTGGGGTAATGGTCGCTTCCATAAAGATCTTCTAATATGGTCCACCGCATAGCCGTAGCAAGTGAAGAGCTGCAAAGGGCTACATCAATAGCCGTGCTAGAATTCGTAGCTACGGCAAAATGAGTTGGTTCCCCAGTGTTGAGAATAGCCAAATTCATGGTGTCGATGACAGACTCCAAAATAGCACCTCTTTGACACGTGCGAGAGGAACCCCAAAGAAAGCTGTGGGCGTTTACATCACCCACAACCAAGAAAGGTGTGGGCAATTGGTTTATTAGATTTACGAGGTCATCAACCGACACCGTTTGTCTTGGGGGAATATAGATATTACATACGGTGAGAGAGAGGGACGGCAGATACACCTGCACACAAATTGTTTGAAGGTCGGTGTGAACAGGGATTTCTGCAGAATGCAGCGAATCCTGGACCAAAGTAGTAACTCCGCCGTGAGCGCGGAGGCCGTCATCGACATCAACCCTATAAGGAGTGAAACCGCGAAAGTGTATGGACCGTGGTGGAGAAAGATGCGTTTCCTGTAAGCAGAAAATTGATGGTGTATAACGGAACAATAAGAGTTTTAATTCGTCCCGTCGGAGAGAAAATCCGTTCAGATTCCAGGATAGGAGAGCCGTTGTTTAAGAAGTTAAGAGGATTTCTTCTTTTCCTTTTTTCGCCTCTGCCGCCCCAAGGAGCGAGTGTCCACCCCGGCTGAAGTTTCCTCCGAGGCAGACTCATCCTGACCACTGCTCGACAGGCTGAGAGATCGCTCAGAGCGAGTTTCAGGAGTCGGGGTAGGTGGTCGAAGTTTGGTGGATCTATCATTTTTCTTGTCCAGGCAAGCAGGCCGTGTGACATCAGCCTTCTTGCGCGGCTGAGAAGTGGATACTTGTTCTGTCTTCGTCTGTGTTGTCTTCTTGGGTGGTATTTTGTATTTTGTGGGGATTATTATTTTCCCACCTTGCAGAGGCGATGTCTCCTCAGGGAAGTCCACTGGGGATACCTGGCAACAAAAATTCGCTACTGGGGGAGTAGCAGGGGAAGACTGAATGCTCGTCGCTTTGACCGTGTTCGCCAGAGTGCTAGAAAAAGAACTCCTGAGATCCACAGGGTTCTTCACCAGGTATCGGCGTTTCGCTTCCGGAAAAGATACCTTCTCCGTCATCCTAATCCTTTGAATCTCCCTCTCTCTCAGATATGTGGGACACTTGTTAGAGTTGGCCGCATGGTCTCCTTCACAATTTACACAGTGGGCTGGTGATGAACAAGGGTTGGGATCATGCGCGGAATTACCGCACTTTGCCCAAGCAGGGCTTACGGCCATGCACCTTTGTTGTGTATGACCTAACCTCTGACACTTAAAGCAGCGCAGGGGGTTCGGCACATACTGCCGCACGCGAAGGTTATAGTACCCACAACTAATTTTCTCTGGGAGAGAAGGGAGATTAAAAGTCAGGATCAAGGTGGGAGTGGGGATCTCTTTCCCATTCTCCTTCCTCCTGATCCTATATACTTCCGTAACGCCATGGCTCTTAAAAAAGGAGAGAAGTTCGTCCTCACTTTCAAGCGCAAAGTCTTCGTGATTGACCACTCCCTTACATAAGTTAAGGGTAGGGTGAGTGGTCACTTCCACTTGGAGGCCGGCAATCTGCTTGGTTTTTTGGATTTTGTCAATCTGCACGTCGGTGCGCGCTTCGAAAAGAATGGTACCATTCCTCTGTCGCACGACCGCTTGCAGCTTTCCAAAACAAGTTTCAATGGCTCGCGCGAGGCGGACCGCACTAACGCTTTTGAAGGATTTTTCAACTTCAACACATGACATTAAGAGAAACCGAGGTTTCTTTGGTTTGTTCTCCTCCCGAAGGAAGAAACTATTCAAATCTACCGTCTCACATCGCCTCTTCCTTGCGGAAGAGGGCAAGGGGTTTGTTTTGGGCTCCATACGATTGAAGTAGATTCGTCTCCGTGCTCCCCACCCACCATGGAGCCCAACAAGGGGACACCCCACTGGGGTGCCAGGGCTGACACGGAGATATAGTAGGGGAATGTCACAGCGCTGCACCGCCGTGGATCCCCCCGCTCACCCTGGAGTTCAGTACAAGACCTAGTCCGAGCCGATTGATCGGGAGTGGGTTAGCTCCCGACCGCCCGTCTAGAAGAGTCCGAGGCCAAAGCGAGTGTATTGACACCTACAAGGAATGTTCCCCAAAAATACGTAGACGTACCCCTTAGTGCAAGCCAAAAAAGCGTAGCACCAGGACTAGTTGGGAAACAAACAGGTCTCTCAATTGCCAGGACACCCATTCCCTCCGACACGGGTCGCCATGCACGGCAAACACATGGGTGGGCGTTCAGCATACAGAGAAGGCCAGTGAGGAAGAAAAAAGGAGTGAAAAGAATATACGTGACATGAAATGAAAAGCAAGACGATGAAAAAAATGGAGAAAGGAACACTTGAGAGCCTTCTCTGCATCCCCCCGTCAGGACGTGGACCAACCCACCTCGACGGGGATTTTCAATGAACTATTACTTGTTTGCTTTAATTTTTCCGATGCTGATGAGTGCATTGCTATCTGTTTACGTTAAGTGCCACCCGCGAAGTTTTTACATCACATTCATAACTAAATGGGTATGTACTGGACTGCGGGGGGGGTCTGCTTCTCTCTTGATGACTTACTTCTTGCACTATTGTTCCAAATTCGATTCCCCCTATTCACGGCGATGTCCTACTTAAATTACTCAAGACTATCTTCGCGCCGCTACCACCACGATGCCAGTCAACAACGAAAAACTCTAGTCCCGAGCCCCCTCCGGCACGTCAACAAACATTCGTTACCTAGTAACCGCGACCGTCCAGATTAAAGCGCGGTGTTTGTTTTTCTTGTAATATTCTGTATATTACAATACCTTTTTTAATAACTTAACAATTCAGATTACGTAATTTGTGGACGACCCCTATTTAATGAAAGGAAGCTTCTGAAAATGGAAGGAAACCTCAAACCTTAAAATATTGTTCAGTTCCACAGAACCAAGGTAGCAACACTTAGAAATTACGGAATTGAACCGAGTTATACAGGCTATCCGGAGAGGAAACGTCGAAACTTCGAAAATAAGCTCTTAAGACAATTCTAAGCATATTTTGTTTGATAAACTACGTGGATATTCCGAATGGTTGTGCCGCAATGAGCATTCAAACTGTGGTTTTAAAAAATTATTTCTAGCCAAAAATTTGCAGTATGGAAGCATAGAAACATTCCAGAAACATGTAAATTGTTTATTATTTACAAAAGATGTGAATATATTTGCTCAAAATGAAAAATTAAGCGAGAAATAAAAAAAGCCCCCAATTTATACAATTGGACTGGTTTTTTTTATTTCTCGCTTAATTTTTCTTTTCCGACGTTTACTTTTTCGACGTTTCCTCTTCGGACACTGTATATCTATTGAATATCGTAACAGTAAATAAGCTAGATTAAACATCCCATGTAATTTGAGAAATTGTAAATAACTGGTCATATTTATGCTAGCTAAAACTGTCATTACAAATTTGATTTATATTGTTGAAGAATGATAGGGATTGCTGAAGACCTAATAGTTACAGAGCGTCATTAAATATTTTTACTTTCCCGTATACGTACGTATACACGGAGTGATATACGTAGTATAGGGAAAGTTATGTAATGCTGCGCGAAAAAATGGCCAATTTTCGGCGGAAAAAAATTAATTGCCGGGCCGTGAAAACGAAAAAGTGGGTAAAACCAGTTGCTAAATTAAGAAAAAAAATCCTCTATCTCGTGGTGTGGTCAAAATTCATGATTTGTTGCTTCTTTATACTTAAAAATCGATTGACGGCATTCCGTCCGTCTGTCCGTCTGTGGTCAACGCTAGCGCCTAAACCGTTCGGTCGATTTTCTTCAAAATTGATATTCTCCAGTCGATCTGATTCTAGTCAAAGCTTTGTGATTTTGAAAAAGATTCTTTAAAATTTGGGAGTACTTTATATGAAGCCCCCCGGGGATTTTCAACATTTTCTCAAAAACGGCTCCAAATTTTTTCTTTAAATTTCTTGTATGAATAGAGGAAAATACACTTTTTAACATGGCATAGGTCCGATTTTCACGTACAGCTCTGAATTTTTGAAAATTGTGAAAGTTTGAATTTTTTTCGGCGTCTTACTCCAACTTCAAAATTGAAGATAGAGATTTTTTCTTCAAATAAAATTTGTTCTGCATATTGAGTTCTTTAATAAAGGTCATGTAAATGTTTTTCACAATTTTGGTAGTTTTCGTGCAATATTGCGTGCAATATGTGCAATTTTAAAAAATTACAAAAACAAAATTTTCTCAAAAACGGCTCCAAATTTTTTCTTTAAACTTTTGGTAGGGATAGTGGTAAATGTACTTTATCAATGACATAAAAGCCATTTTGGTCTATCGGTTGGTTTTTTCAAAAATTACAAAAATGTAAATTTTTTTACTTGTCTCTCACATCGTTAATATTTACATTATCGGCGATTTTTTTACATTATTATATTTACGAGTATATATGCTTTAAATAATGTCAAGTAAAGTTTCTCGAAAACACTACCGTTTTCTGTGAAAAGTAGCTCAAATTTCGGCATTTTCAGAAATGCTCAAACGTCATTTTCTCGTATATGGCTGCAATTTTTTTCTTGAAACTTTTGTAACGGATAGTGCTAATTACACTCATTAGTATAGCGTGAAGTTTATTTTGAGTTTTTTTTGTTTTTTCAAAAATTATATAAATGTAAATTTTTTGAAAGATCTCTCACATCTTTAATATGCACAGTATTCGCAATTTGTAAAGATGATTATATCTGTGAGTGTAAGTGCTTCAAATAACTTCAAATAAAGTGTTTTGAAAACTCAAAACTTTTCTGTGAAAATGAGCTTCAAATTTCGCCTTTTTAGTAGTGCTAAAACGCCATTTTCTCTTAAACGGTACATAATTTTTAAAAGAAAATTGCCATTTACCGCTAGGTTTTTGTGTTCTTTAATATTCTAAAATTAATGTTTCTGTTCTACCAATAGGAAACCGAAAAATTAAGAAAATGTCAAAAAAATGTACTTTTGGCGATGATAGATGGTAGCTGGCAAGAAAGAGTATGTGGCAATTCCGAATAAATAGCGAAGACCCAGGAAAATAGCGAAGACCCAGGAAAGTCTGTGCCATTCTGTAGCACCACTAGTTTCAATTTTAATGATTACCTGAATCTTAGTCCCTTTTAAAGCTTTTTCATAAATTTTGTATTTCAAGTACCTTTTGTTAAAAGTTATGGAATTATATTCCATTTATTTCCAGTAAATTCTTTCGGAAATAATGGATACTTTTTTCTTGCACATAACATTAGTTGTAAGAAAACCAGTTCTAAGTTATGAAACTACTACTTTGAGCATACTCAGTCTCTTACCACTATGAAAATATAATATAATGTGTCTCTTGAGAGCCAAAACAAAGCAAATATTTGTAACTTTTCCAAGGTCCACAACTTTTAATTTAAAAGTGAACTTGAATTTTGTTTGAAAAGAAAGTTCAAACCACTTTCTAAACCACAGCTCTTTGAGATATACATATAGTAGTTAATTGTGTTAATAATAATAATTGTTACAATAATAAACGTAATAAAAGTGAAAAAAGAAAGTTGAAGGAATGGGTGTTCCTAAAGGAAATAAAATTATACACACTTTATTATTTGTAGATGACCAAGTAATAATAGCATCGGATGCTGAAGATGTGGAATATATATTTAGAAAATCATTAGAAGAATACAAGAAGTGGGGACTAAAAATTAATATGGAAACAAAATAATAGAGATTTAATTTTAGAGTTTGGAAAAGGAAAAATTAAACGTTCAGAATTTAATTATTTGTTATTAGAAATAAATAAGGATGGAAATAAAGAAGATGACATAAGACAGAATAAACAAGCGACGATCAGCAATATTAATGCTAAATAACATATTATGAGATAAACATATAACAAAAGAAACTAAATTAAGAATTAAGGATACATGTATATATATATATATATATATATATATATATATATATATAACCTGTTGTAGGACATTCTGTTTTGTATGGATCAGAAATTTTGAAATTAAAGAAAAATTTAAAACTAAAATTACTGGCAACAGAAATGGATTTTTTAAGAGGATCATCCAGGATATCAAAATTAGATAAAATAAGAAATTTCAAAATAAGAGAAAATAAGAATAAACTACTTACAATTTTAGAAACTGTTCAATATAAGCAATTACAATGGTTTGGACATGTTAAAAGAATGAAAGAAAATAGGTTTCAAAAATTTCAAAGAAGAAAAAGGGGAACCTAAATACAGCTGGTTAAGAGAAATTGAGAGAATTTTCAAAGACAAGAATTTAACAGACAAGGATTATGAAGATCGGGACAAGTAAAAAATAAAATTACAATCATATATTGTATTATAAATTGTGGGTAACAGAAAGTGTTTTATGACAATGTAAAACTGTGAAATAAATAAATAAAATAATAGTGAAAATATTTTCATGTTCACAGCTCTCATTTCCGGTGTCCCTCGTCCAAAACATTCAACTAATGCCCCGGAAACTCACAGATCCAGTCCCTGCGGTAGGGGCCAAATGTACCGCCATTGGATGGGGGCGGACTCGACCACAAACACCTAATGAAATCAGTCATGAACGCCCTGTGAGAATCTCTTTTATTTAATAAACGAAGATAATTGAAAATATTTGAAATCGCTAAGACCAACTATAACTTTCACATTAAATATTCTTGCGGCATCATGAATATAGAGGTGCTACAATAGCACGCACTTTCTGGCACGATAGTGCGTCCAAGCATTTGCTTGCAGTACAGCGCTTATGGAGAACAGCATTGCCACTTCTCAGCAGCGCTTACACGCAACATTCGCCGTTCTGGATACTCGGATAGACATGACACCATAGCACTTCAAAATCTGAACAGTATCTGGGTTTTGCATGGTGTTCTACCAGCTGGCGAAATGTTGAGAATATTTGGGGTCGTCGTCTGTAAGTGCGAAGGTCACGAAGGGCAAAGTTATTTCTCCTATTTTTGTATTAATACTCAAAGAGTAGAAATACCATACTGGCACGAAAGGACATTACATGCTTATATTTCCAATTCTTTGCCAATTGAGCATGGGGTCCCGCAAAGTTCGATCTTAAGTCCCATCCTCTTTCTGTTATATGTAAACGATACGCCCTCATCTATTAAAAATGGAAAAACGGTTCTGTTTGCAGATGACAGGAATGTTCTTTGAAAAATGAAGCACTAAATTATACGATTTCAGAAGTTTCAAATTGGTTTAATAATAACAAATTAATTTTTAACGAAAGAAAATCTGTTTCAATTCATTTTTGCTTTGCAAATTGGAAATCGCATGTTCCATTGAAAATGAACAATATGCAATTAGCTGATATTGAGGTAACAACATTTTTAGGTCTCTCAATTCAATCAAACCTCAAATGGAATGTACATATAACAGAATTAAACACTTAATTAAGTTCATTATGTTACGCATTCAGAATTCTTTCACATTCTGTCAGTCTTCATGCAGCTCGTTGCGTTTATTTTGCAAATGTACATTCCCGCCTGAGATATGGCATAATATTCCGGGGAAGCTCATCCTGTAGTATTAAGACCTTCAGATTGCAAAAGAAAATTATTCGAATAATGAAAAAGTGCCTTCCACGTGATCCCTGCAAGCTTCTTTTCATTGAACTTGGAATCTTACCATTTCCTTGCCTATTTATTTACGAATCTGTAATATTTGTCAAAAATGACCTACTTAACGGAGGGAACATATTTTCATGCAATATTGATATTTATAATTACAACACACGCCGTAGAAATCACGTGCATCACGTGTCAGTATCAACAGCTCAGTACAAGAAATCAACATACAATACATGTACGTTACTTTACAACGCATTGCCAGATGACACTAAACAATTAAAGTCGGTACACAAATTTAAGTTAAAAGTAAAATCTTTTCTGCTGCATAACTGTTTCCACACAATTGGAGACTATACTGATCGGCAAAAAGAAAAACAATGCTTTTTTTAACACAACAATAATATATACTGAATTAGTTTACATTTGTATTGTATACATTTAAAAAATATTTAATACGCCTCTAACAAGTTATGTACTTCCGCTTCCGGGTCAATGACCCCCATCTCGATCATGTTTTTTTCCAGTTTCTCTGATCCATAGAACAAATGCTGAGATGATGGCCCATTGTTTTGCTTCTGGACGTAGATGTAGCTTCACTGTGCGCACATTTTGTTCGGCACTCTTCTTGCTTGTAATGGTAGGAATAGAACTGACGTTCGTTACTGTTTTGTTAGCAATGCAGAAAAATCAAATCAGCAGTTCACATACCGCTAAAATTCATCTTCTATAACTAAGGAACAAAACTTTTCCTGTTTTTTTTTTATTTTTCTAAAATAATAATTTTTCTAAATTCTCGTTTAAGTTTTTCAAATGGTGCTAATTTCATGTTTTTTTAAATTCTGGCCTTCAAGAAAATGTGCGCAGATAATCTATTTCCCGATACGTCGTATACAGTTTTTACTGTTTTTGACCAAATAAATAAAATAAATAAATAGGCAAGATGGGATTGCGGCAAAGGGTCTCAACCTTTCTTTCGATCTCACGTACCACCTACAACCCTGGAGAAAATTAGCATACCACTTGAAGGCAAATCACTTCTAAACATTTTAAATAGTTGGCTTAATATTAGAAATTAAAGATCTTTTATAAAAAATATGTAATAAATTAATTGTAAATAATAATTCAATACACATATTTTTATCATTATTATAATTATTATTAACTTCTAATTGAGAATTAAAATTGAAACATCAATACCAAAATAAGTCAACTCCAGGTGAAACATTGTGTATCCGAGGCTTGAATTGTTGTTTTGCTCTGATGGCAATCATTGTCATCCGTAATCATTTTATACGTTCAATTTATTCACTTCTTTTGTAAAATAATGGGAAAGTACAGTGGTTGTCAGTATTATGTTAAACGTGGTAGAAGTGGAGTATTGTTACATGAAGTGATATTGCTTAACTAAGTGAAAAGTTCGTTTTCGTGATCATCATTGAGCCTTCTCAAGTTCATCAATCTTCAGGAGACCAGAACAGTAAAACAACTATTAATTACGCCAAAGTTACAATGCAATCTCTCTTTCCCAAGAAAGAAAATGCTATCATCATTGACTCGGCAAATTGTGCACCAATAATAGAATTTATTGAAAGTTATCAACTAAAGGTAATCCTTCTCATATTAAGTTTGCTTCGAAAATATCGAACAAAAATGTGTACCTATACAATGTGTACGCAAAGATGTCGCAGATGATCTCGTCTACAATCATAAGAACATTGTTGTGTTTAATCAAGTATTCTTCATAAGACCATTAATCTCCAGGAACAAAAGAATTATTCTATCAAAAGGTTGCCCAAGGATACCGCATCAAGTGATTAAAAAATATTACTAACATTCGGTGTCAGTACTGTAGTACAGTTAACATTTCTTCGTGCTGGATTTAATAATCCCAACTTGAGCCACATCCTCAGTTTTCGCCTCCAAACATTTGTTTCACCGGATGATGAGCATAAATTACCTGAATCATTTCAAGTGTTAAGATATAATATAATAGATAATGCCCCCCATTGGATATATGTAACCCCTGATGTTCCTATTTGTTTTTTGTGTAAAAATCAGGGCCACATTGCTAAAAACTGCCCAAATCCATATAACTTCCAATTAACTAATACCCTACCTCTTCCTACGGAAATACAAATCGCAGAATCAAATAATGAGAGTTTTGATAATTCTAATAATGTTTCTCCCAATGCATTTGAACCTATGCTTCCCTAAAGCAAACTGAACAAAAGTTCTAGCCCTAACCTTGGCCTTGACTGCTTTCCCCCTCTACTTAACTCTCCTCCCCTTGAGCCGGCCATGAGAAACCAAGTTGTCTCAAAAGAAATCTGATGGACGTTTACCTCTCCTGCAACGCTGTCACATTAAAGAGAACGTTATCTACTGTAAGCTCTTTTTTTATTTTTTTATTTAAATTTATTTCTTCTCGTTCGACATACTTGTCTTTCGAGGAGGTTAAATTACGCAATATTCTATTTGGGCAGTACATAGTTATTAACTTTTTGGGAATGGCCATCCATAAGCAGTGGTTTATGTACCTCGGAAGAGTGTAATCATAGTGCTATATTAAATGAAGCTAGGTTGAAGATTGTTTCAGTTTGATCAGTTGACAGTAATGGAGGATTACGGTGGTTTGAATCGGTCTTTGGGATACCTGTATTTAATACGTGGGGATGCAGCATTGCGACCTAGGCTGAAGATTAAGGAGCATGGGGAAGTGTGAAGGTTTTGGTAAAAAGTTTGGGCTATTTGTTTTATGTGGTCGCTTAGTGAGGGCACTTTTAATTCTCTGCGAATCTGGGTGTTGGGAATGAAACCAAGGGGCATTTAAAGTTCTTCTTAGAAATATATTTTGAATGGCTGATAATTGGCTGTAAGCTCGAATACAGAACTGATTAGCGACCAATCAGATAGCGAGAATGGCAGTAACTCGGAAACCTCTGTTTCCCTTAATTAACTTTAGATCTCCCATTAGTATCGAATGCCGAATATTACTGTACAAATCAATTATTCAACACACTCTAACCTATACATGTCCAGTATGGGGTGGCGCAGCACCCAGTAACTTTCAAACGTTAGTTTCGTTCCAAAATAAGTTCCTAAGAAAGACCCTCAAGGCATCTTGGTTTATTCCAAATTCCCAAATTCATCGGGAGCTAAATATATATCCATTAAACGAACACATGAACAAAATAGCTAATCATTTCTTTCAAAATCTTTACTCTTCCCCCTGTTCCACAATATTTAACCTGGGCTGCCTTGCTTTAAGGCCCCGTATTAAATAAAGATTCCCCAAGGATAGACTGAGGCCACCGTGACTTCTGTTTCTACACCCTTCCTAGCACTACCTAAATTTAACACCTCAAACCTAAACGTAACACCTCAAACCTGAACCTTGAATCCTGAATCAAATCATCGAACCTTAGACCATGTTTTCACGAGTAGTAATGAATACTCATTTGCTATGGATGGCCACATTCAAAACGTTATAATATAAAATGTCTGTTGCCAAACCCCTCGAAAGACAGAAATGTCTAACGAAAAGAAATAAATAAAAAATAAAAAAGGAAACCTCTGACATGGGTGATAAAACTTTGGAGAATAAAAAAATAAAGAAACAACCCTCCAAAAATAAGAAAAAAGTGAAAACCTCTTCTGAAAATGTTGATGATCAGTCGTGGTCTGATACTAAAACTGTCTTAGAATCTCCCAATGTTCATTACCCACTAAATCTACATCAACTCCAAAGTTTCTTTGACAGAACGAAAGGTAATAATTGTTCTGTGACAATTGCCAGGGAATTCACAGGCGATTTTGCAGTATTAACGGCAATGTTAAGAACTGTTCACCAAACACTACCAAACCGTGGTGTGAAAAAGAGATGCTCGAGAATTATCAAAAAACTTGATGCAGAGATGACTGACATGGATACATCACAGACTTCGTCGGTGTAATAATGCCCATTTATTTTCTGATTTCTTCGTGGATATTATTCAATGGCTTCCACTCCCGAATGTCTTTTCTTAAAAATTCTCATTAACGACTTCAGCCCCCAAGTTCTCTGCCTGCATGAAACCAATTTTCAAGGCAACACATGTGCTCAGTTACGTCGATATAAAAGTGTATTCTGCAACAGAAGAAATGCTCTAATTGCGAGTGGGGGAGTTCCTACTTTTGTGAAACAAGATGTTTTTCGTCATAATATCCCACTACAAACCTCCTTAGAAGCCGCGACCGTATCGATTAAGCTTAATATAGGGGTGACTATGTATAATATTTACTTACCAAATAGCCAAACGTAGAATATTCTCGAACTTGACAATATTATCACGCAACTCCCTATAGTACATTATGAAACGATGATGTAATGATGGGTATTAATACACGAGTATCGTAAACTTCACTCGAGTGAATTAATACCCATTACATCGAGTTTCATACGGTACTTTTTCTACGACTTATGATAACTTTTATTAGTTAAACTTCTCCACTGAATCGTTTCCTTCAAAATTCGGCCAAGGCCACCTAGCGGGCACCTCTCTACCCTACACGCACAGATAGCTTTGTTTTACCTGAGCGTTTGCGAGGGACTACAAATGTTCCGGGATTAATATTCCGACGTCACCATTTTTGCATCATTTTCTTTCATTTCTTGAAATGTCAACACCACCAGAAAGAACCACCATTCACTAAATATTTTAAACTAAAGAATTGGCCCGTTTTTAAGGACAACCACACGGCAGCAGCAAATAATACAAAATGACTCGCGTGATCCCGAGTGGAGATCTTAACGTCACTCAAATGTTCTCTGCAATAACTACCACTGCACTAGTCAAATACGATCAAAGTGTAATTACAATCCAATTTATTTTAACTAATATTTCACGTAAAAATGACTACTAATAAAAGAAATTAAAAATGAGAAGCATAAAATAATATTAAATGCAATTTTAATATACACACTCGAACGAAACATTTACTGCAAAGATTCTCAATGATCAATGAAGTGACAATATTGGTTTGTAAGCGACACTGTGATTGGTCAAGAACCTGTATTATAATGAAAACTGTATCGAAATGACCATCATTAAGTAACTCGTTGCAGCCATCCAATGACAGCATTATACAATGGGAGTAGAAAAAACCATTTATAGTAGTGGGTGACTTTAACAGTCATAATATCATGTGGGGATCTCAAAGAACTGATGGAAGGGGTAAATCTATAGAAGAATGGCTTGATAATATGATGATTTAATCCTACTGAATAACGGAAGTGCAATGCAAGATTCAATGCAAGCAATGGTACGGAGAGTGCAATAGATTTGAGTTTTGCGACTAGTAATATTGCTATTAAATGTGTTTGGAACACCTTCGATCAACTTTATGACTGTGATCACTATCCTACTTCCATCAAATTCTCTGGCCGACAATTGGCGAAGAATCTTAAAATTCACCCTAAATGGTTGATTAACCATGCAAATTGGTTAGAATTCTAGCACAACATTAATAATAATGTTGATAACCTTCCTAAACCAGACTCGTCTCCTCCTCTTAAATAAAAACAGTTCAGGATTTTACGAACATGTTGACTTTTGCGGCTAGTTCATCCATACCTCTAAGCTCTGGAAAAATTAGGAAACACCAGGTTCCTTGGTAGAATGAGGAATGTGCAGCAGCCATCAAAGAAAAGAAAAGATGTTTCAGGAAGTACAAGAAAAGTAAAACTATTGAAAACGGAATCCTCTTTAGAAAAGCCAGGGCTAAAGTTCGCTTTATATTAAAAACTCTAGGCTTCAATCTTGGAACAATTTTACGTCATCAATAACTAGACAGACTCCCTCCTCTTTGCTATGGCGTAAAATCAAGTCCATTAGCGGTGCACCGTTGAATCCCATCCCATCCATGTTAATGGACTCTAACGGTGATAAATTCTCACAACCGCAAGACGTCAGTAATTTACTTGCTGTATCCTTTACTACTGCTCCAGCTACTGCAATTATGATCCCGAACATGTCAATACACTTGAATTGAAATTAAAAATTCCTCAAGATCTTATTTCTTCATTGGTTGGTTCCAACGATGACCATTACAACAGTATTTTCTCCGTGGATAAAATACTTTATGTGTTGAAGAAAAGTAACAACTCTGAGACCATCTAACCCAGATTTTGTTATTTTTTTCTGATTCATTATCTGTTCTATCCGCCGTCCTCAACCGTCATTCTTTGAACCCCCTGATCCAAGAAATCCAAGAAAAGCTTTATCACGCTTTCTGTAAAGGATACCGCATCACAATTGTTTGGCTTCCGTCTCACATAGGTATCCAGTGGTATCCAATGGTATCCATAGGTATCCAATGAAGAAGCGGCCGCAGCAGCGAAAGCAGCAATCTCTCTTCTAGTAATTGAAACCGAAGCAGGTGGCTCACTTCCTGACCTTAATAAGTATCTATTACTCGCGGTTAAGCAGCTTTGGGAGCGAAACTGGAAAATGTCACCCTCTAAATTACATGCAGTTAGGAAGAACATCGTGGAATCTCTCATCACATCCTTTAGCTTTAGCAGAAGACAGCAAGTGATTATAACCAGACTGCGAATAGGCCATTTTTACCTTGGCCATAACCACCTTATAAAATAGACTATTCCTGGTCCGTGCCCAAACTGCGGACTGCCTGTGTCTACAAAGCATCTTATTGTTGATTGCCATGTGATGACGACGGACAGAACAAACCTTAATATTAATAATGATCTCCACTCTATTTTCAATTCTTATTCTGGATGCATGAAAATCATTCAATTCCTTAACAAATTTAAGCTGGTTAATTGTACTTAGCAATTGATTATACTAGTTTGTCAATCTCATGTACAAATACTGTATTAACCCTCTATCTCTAACGTATGTGTATCTCATGGAATTTGATAATCATGTTAATTTGTTAGCATACAATCATGTAAATTTGTAAGTACTGTATTTTTGTAACTGTTGTCGCCAATGACCTAGTTGTTTCTTAGGCGACCTTAAATAAATAATTAAAAACTAGTGGTGCTACAGAATGGCGCAGACTTTCCTGTATTAGTTTTCTATTTCCTTGGGTCTTCGCTAGCTATTCGGAATTATTCCATAAGGTACCGCACTGACATCAAATGTTTGGATGGACAATAGAAACGGTTACTAATATTATCACACAGACCATATTAACACATTTCAACAATCACTTGTAAAGCTCATTATCAATGATGGCATTAGGTGTGAAAATTAATTCTTTTAAAGTTAACAAATGAACACAAGCTTGACAATTATAGGCTGCCTTCCATTACAGAAACAGCGCCCTTGAATGAAACGTAATTCTGAGAGTTTCAAACTGTTATGTCAAATCGTTGCGGTTGGCGTATGGCGACTTGATATCTCTGTACTCTCTTCAGCCCAATATGAGTGGAAAATCTCAATTAGAAAATTTGAAGATAGTTAAAATTTCGCGAAACTACAAGCAGTTTCAAAAAATATACTATATGTCCTTATTAAATAAGGTCAAAAGATCTATTTTGGAGAATAGTGTTATAATAAGAAAGCTAGCGGACCTAGAACAGCCACTAGAGTGCGCAGATAATCTCTTTCCCCTCACGTCATATACAGTTTTTACTGTTTTTGACCAAATAAATAAAGAAATAAATAAATAAACCACTTACTCGCTTTATTTGTAACTTATGCAATTTTGAAAAAATTAGATAGCTCAACGAAAATGAGACAAGAGCCATTCTTCCAAACGAACTTTGTTCTATTCGTTAAAAAAAATTAAAAAATTGTAGCGGTTTTCGAGAAAGTGCTTATTTTTATTTCCATTAACTTAAAACAGGCCTTATTTCAAGATGTCTTTCAACATTTTATATTTACGAAAATTTTGAAAATGTTTTGAAATTTTGAAAATGTTTTGGTAGAACATGCTTGTTGTTAGTTCTCGTGATATCAAACTATACATTTCAAACCCAAGAGAGTCTCGAGTACCTTAAATCGATTGAAGAATATCAATTTTAGAGAAAATAGGCTGAACGGATGACGTACTAGCGTTGGCCACAGACCGACGGACGGACGGCGGACGGACGGACAAACTTTATAAGTCAAGCGATTTTTCGGTGTCAAAGACCCACAAAACATGGATTCCGTCTACACAACGTGTTAGAGGTAATAATTTATTATTTCGTTATCTGAGCCCGGATATGAGATTTTGTGTAAGAAACGTGCCGTTTCCCAGCGCGCGAACACAATACTCTTTTTGTACGAAGTAAGAGCGAGAGTGTAAAAAGGAAGTTCTGTAATTGAACATTTCTCTAGAAAGAAATAATGCTTGTAATTGGTTTTGAAGAAATAAGTAATAGGATAATAGAGTTATTGTTCCTCGTGTCTCATAAATAACTATTTGTTTCAGTCAACAACACTGCAAAAAGTTGACCTTGATGTCGTGGATACTCGAAAATGTGAATTGTATTATTCAAGACCTGTGCCTGGTGTAGTATGCACCTACACTGAAGGAAAAGATGCATGTCAGGTAAATGATCGGATTGTATAATTTTTCGAAATGTTTAGCGTTATCGAGTAGTTTGTTTAACCTGTAGTTAATTCGATAATTGCGAGATTTTAACCTGTCATTGGTGTCGTGGTCTCCAAAATTATCTAAGGATGAAGCAAACTTTATTTAACCATCATATTAAATGCTTTTCTAAAGAAATACACGCCAGAAAAATTCCAATAAACGGCTTACACAAAGACATAATGCCATAAAGTGAAATAGAAGAAACTAGTGGTGCTACAGAATGGCACAGACTTTTCCGTATTAGTTTTCTATTTCCTTGGGTCTGGGCTAGCTATTCGGAATTGCTACATACTCGTACCATCTATCGCCGCCCAAAGTACATATTTTTGACATTTTCTTAATTTTTCGGTTTTATAATGGTAGAACGGAAATATTAATTTTAGAATATTAAACAACACCAAAACCTCGTTCTAAATGGCAATTTTCTTTGAAAAATTTGGAGCCGTTTTTAAGTAAATTGCGTTTCAGCACTACTAAAAATGCTCTTTTTCACAGAAATTTTTTGAGTGTTCGATAAACTTCATTTGGAGTCGTTTAAAGCACTTTAACTTAGAAATACAATAGTATTTACAAATTGTTAGTAATGTGCATATTAAAGGTGTGAGAGATCTTTCAGAAAAGTTACATTTGTTTAATTATAATTATTGCAAAAACAAAAACTTTCCTAAAATTAAACTTTACGTTATATTAAAGGGTGTAATTAGGATTATCCTTTCGAAAAGTTTGAAGAAAAAATTTGGAGCCATTTATGAGAAAATGACGTTTGAGCGTTTCTGAAAATATGGAATTTTGAGATATTTTTTATAGAAAACGCTTTATTTGACATTATTTAAAGTTCTCGAGAAACTTTATTTGACATTATTTAAAGCACATGTAAATATAATACTTTGAATAAATCGTCGCTGATGTAAATATTAACGACGTGAGAGATAAGTAAAAAAATCAGTTTTATAATTTTTGAAAAAACAAAATAATGGAGCATTATGGCGTTTATGTCATCTTATAGAGTACATTAGGCACTATCCTTACTAAATGTTTAAAGAAAACATTTGGAGCCGTTTTTGAGAAAATCTTGTTTTTGTAGTTTTTTAAAATTGTAAATATTTCGCGCAATATTGCCAGAAAACTACTAAAATTTTCGAAAAAGTGTACATGATATTTATGAAAGTACTTACTATGGAGAACAAATTTTATTTGGAGGAAAAATCTCTATCTTCAATTTTGTAGTTGTAGGAAGACGCCGAACAAAATTGAAACTTTAGCAATTCTCGAAAATTCAGAGATAACCGTGAAAATCGAACCTATACCACCTTCATAAGTGTATTTTACAATATTTTTACAAGAAATTCAAAGAAAAAATTGGAGCCGTTTCCGTCGGTTAAGACCATGCGGACAAGATGGCTGTCCTTTCGCACAATGATCACATTGTGTTGTCCAGTACCCGCTGGTCCCTGTGTATGACCCTCCCCTCACTGGTTCCACACACGCATCACTGTCGTAGCGCGCCCTGTTCGAGCCGCAATGTCACAGGACGACAAACCCGCTTCCCGGAGACCGATCATTCTGCCCCGTTCGAACTGAGTCAGATGCTAATTTTGCGCCCTTTGGCGTCGACGTAGCATATCATACTTGCTTGCACGTTTCGTGTAAAGTCTTTGCAATTCTGCAAAGTGGAAGCACAGGATATAAGGTCAGTCAGGTTAATCTTGATCACGTCCATGTAATACTTTTAGGAGTAAATGATTTTAAAGATTAATTTTTTTCAGTTATTTCACAGTAGCTCTGGTGTCTGTAGCTCTTAGGTATCTCAGGGCATAATTTGATGTTATTTTCTTACCTCGCATCAGGAGGTCCTAGGGTTCAAGTCCCGACGGTGGCAGGGTTTTCGACACTAGCTGTATAGCTAGGTCGGATTGAGCCACTGTCTGGAGGAGAATTCTAGCGGCTGGCTGGTCAGACCTGAAGTTTTCTGTGGTTTCTCCAACACCGGGCGAATTCGCCGCAACACCGGACGAATGCTGGAGCAGTACCATAGGGGCCTTGAGCCAATCGTAATATTTCTTTGTTCTTCCTTCATCTGTTCCCATCCCTTAATAAAACGTACACATTTTCACACTAATATGCACCCCAGTGTCCTGCTTTCTGGTTGCGTGTGTATAGGATGTGTCCGTTTTAATTCTCTTACATGCACTAATCAGATCATCTTTTCTCAATTGTTTGTCATCATATATATAATATATAAAACATGTGTAAACATCACTTTCCCGGAGGAACTTCTCAATTTATACGAAGTTGTCTAAAATCTGGAAGTCTTCCATGACTTCATGTGTAACTTACGTGTTTTTATGCGATATAAGTATTAATAATATTAAAAACATTTTTTAAAATCTTGACTTCAAGCACAGTTACGCGTAGATGTAAGTAACCATTGCTGACAATAGAGTGGAAGAGAAGATGCAGCGCATCTTTTGTGAACAGTGTTAAATCGTGCAGTTCAGAGCAGTTTGAAGACCCAGGGCCGATTTACAATGCGTTATTCCACCGAATCTGACTTTTCTGAATTGGTGATGTTAGTGAACACAGCAGGGTAAGGTGGTTAGGAGCGGGTGAGACGAGGCAGCACAGAGCGAGGACTGCGAAAAGGAGAAGAGTGGGTATGGGTAGTTCGGAGTAAGGCAGAGCAGCGCAGGATCATCATTAAATAAAATTCATTCTTTCCCTGTCTGTCTTATATGATAAATAAATATTTGGGCAAGTAATACCTCGACTTTTAACTTCCCGTGCTATTCAATTTGACGAGTTTCCACTAGTTTTAGTTGGTATTGAAGCACATTATATATTTTTGTTCTTTTTGAATACTGCTGCGCGTTTACTTTTTAAGTCTTAAAATAAGTTGAAAGATTTTTTGTTTGCTTTTTGTAATGAAAAATGTGCAAACAGGAAGTCTAAAAATACATATTAAAATGATTTTATCCGTCAGGGAGACTCGGGAGGTCCCATAATTTGTCCTGACAACGTGGCTGGCATCACCTCTTTTGGGGAGGGCTGCGCTGCGAAAAATGTTCCAGGAGTTTTTCAGGAAGTCAACCACCACGTGAGTATAATAAGAACTACAGACCATAACAAAGTTGCTTCCATAATAACAATAGACCAAACGCGATTCGTGTGAGCATTTCGCCTTTTATAAATCACTAGGCTCACTAAAAATAAATATAATTTAATTATATTTTTACTGATTATCTGCCATAATTGTATTAGAAAAAGGTTCTATTTATTGTAGACAGTCAGGTTAAAATTCAGTAAATAAAAATTAGAAAAGTTGGTTTATTTCACCACAAAGTCTAAACATACGTTTCAGAGGTCTGATCGTCTCCATCTTCAGGTGCATTTCTTTGTCTGAAATTAATTTTTTTACAAAATTTTCCAGTACTCTTCAGCGGTGTCTAAAAGACTTCCAGGCGAATGCCGGAGCAGTACCCTAAGAAAGAGGCCAGGAATTTCGCGCGATCATTCCTACCTCTTCCTTGTCCTATCTTCATTATGAACTGTATTACCACACATGCCGGAGTAGTCGGGAGCTTAGGGCTTGTCCCGGCTGGGGATACCTGTTTGGGGAAAACCTCTGCAAGCCGACGTAGGTCGCGCCGTACCTTGCCAGCCAGCAGGGGAAGATCACCGCCACCTTCTGCGATAAAAATGTATTTAGTACTCTTACGAGGGCAATGACGTTTACAGTAGACGCGCCCGAGACCGCTAATCAAATCTATGACTATCAGGATCTCTCGCATTACCTTCTGCTCCCATGGGGTGTGGAGACACCTTCCTGTATTCCCAACATCACAGAACAATTTGAATCCGGCATCTTCATATATTTGCCCATTTTCCTTGGCCCCAAATTGGTTTTGTACCATTGTTCTGTGTGTAATTATAATTAACCACACAACCTGGACACATCCTGGCTGGCCATCCGTATTTTTTGAAAGAATATTTGTAATTGTATTTAGCCATTATAAGTCCCGTTAAGGGGTTCCTAGTAGGTCCCCAACAACAACCCGCGATGTCTCGAATCCGCTTCACGTTCGTGACCTTCGTAACGGAACGTAATCAACGAATTCCGCTATCAACGCCGGTTTTGCGGTCGTAGCCATTCAGTAGAACCATACCAACATTCGCCTGGATGACCGAGAGATACCAGAAAAACACCGGTCAGGATGACCGGCACGGGAATTGAACTTCTTTCACGATGTGCTTTGGTGGAGAATATCTTTGGCGCCAGATTGTCAACTGTTTGTAACACGACCATCAGACTGCAGCACTTACTGGGTACCTGGCAAGCCAGAAATATCATTTCAAGGAATTGTCACAATTCACCAGAAGACGCGACCATAGCATTGTTATTAAATTTCAAAACTCCACAACAGTGATTTCATAGCAGTCGTACTCTCGGCATAGGGAAGCAAGCATGAGTGCCTGTGTATTAGCGTGCCGTGACAATTAGATTTAAACCCGACACAGTTGGTAACGAAAAAATTCTAGGAGCGCACAACGAATCCCCGCATTAAAATGGTGTTGAAATATTAACCACTGTTTCGCTAGCCGGAATTAAAGTCAAACTGCTTCTCCCCGCGCCCAATACAGATAAAGCTTAACTATTTATGCAATGATCACTGATTCTTTCATATAAATCTTCTAAAAAGAGGGATCCTTTGTGTTTTTGCAGAGATTTAGTGAGAGAATAGAAACAGAATTCTGTATCACATCCGCAGTTTAGCAGGTCTCCCATTTCATCATTCGAAGCTCTATTTTGCTGCCTTTACACAGTGAAAATAGTCGGAACTATTTTTGATTGAATGAATGATTAGTAATTTCTAGCGCGTCAACGGCTAAGGTCCCCTAAGTGTGGTGCATGTACTTCTCTCGGTAGGTGGAGGATATCCTCCTCCGCCTGGAGGTGAGATCGTGCGCCGACCTACACGTCGGCTAGCGGGTTTTTCTCTCAACCAGGTATCTCCCACGAGCGAGACACTGTCGCAAGACGAGTTCCAAGCTCCCGAATGGTCTTCGGGCATGTGTAGTAGTGTAGTGCGTGGAGTGTAAGTGTGGGTAAGTAAACGATGAGAATAGGACAAGGAAGAGGAAGCAAAGATAGCGCGCGGTCCGTAGCCCGTTTCTTAGGGTAATGCGCCGACATTCGCCTGATGTTGATCGGAATGACAACGGAAAACTATAGATCAGAGCAGCCGGCCGCTACAATTGTCGTCCACAGAGAAGCTGAATTCAACTTAGGTATCTAGCTAGTGCCGAAAATCCAGCCGCCGCGCCTTCAGGACTCGAACCCTAGGACTGCCGGTCATAGATACTGCAGTGATATTAGTTGTTGATGGTCTGAGCTCTCTAAGCCAGTGGAACTATTTTTGAGAACATTTTGAAAATGTCCCAGGGTCTTCATGTGAAGGTTCTCAAGAATTTTATGAAATCTTTTCCCAATTGCAGGGCTTAGTAACGGGCCAGATCGATCAGGGAATATTCATTCTGGAAAAATCTACAACTAGTTTAGACGCTGTTATTGTTGATGGAGAGAAGGTCAGGTTGGAGGTCAGGATGGAGAGAAGTTCTGTCGGTCGAACTGACAAAACAACCCTTTTTCGGTATCAGTGGACTCCCAAATGTGTATTCCGTTGAAATATCGTAATCGACATTCCGTAGTATTTCATAACGTATTGTAGACAACCTAATGCATACATGGTCTACGAATATACGTACGCATGTCTCCGTATATGCGCACGCACACGAGAAAGTGTCAGAAACGAAAACCGAATAGGGTACTTACTTAGAGAAAATGTACTGATAACCTTTATCATTTTTGTACAAAAAAGGATAGAAAAAGATAATTGAAGATGGAGGCAGAAGGAAATTAAAAATGGATGGGATAATTGTGCTAAAAAGGCCAAGATTGTGAAGAGGGCACCATAGAGAAAACGGTCCATAATGAACTACGACCAAACGGGGATACTGTCTGAACATATTCTTTTATTTCATAGTAGTAAGATCAAGCGGCATTGAGAACCTGTTAAACATGGTAATGTGCTTGTTTTCTCTTTTTAGATTGACTGGCTTGCTAAAGCCGAGAAGCAATGCGAAAGTGAAGCCACCAGGGCTTGGCTGCGATGGGATGTCTTCTTCTGCAATTTGTTTTCTCTGCTGTTTACATTCTTTTTAGAAATATGACTATTGTAAGAAAACCCCTTTAGAGAAATCGTTTTTTAACATCCAATGTACACATAACTATATTTTCAGGTTGGTATTAAAATATTTTTGTACATTATTGGGTTTGCATATTATTGAATAGATAAACATTTAACATTTTACAGAAATATACCATTCATTTTTAAACAGAAGGGCGTTAACCTCATAATTAAGATTAAATTTCATTCTTGTGATAAAACTAATTACTGTTTTGTCAAACCGCTTACATCTCATTATATGCTTTTATATGATTACTGATCTTTATAGACATTCAAACCCTTGAATACATAAGCTTAATGTACAAGATGGCGCACAAAATGGGTCACCATTAATGCCTTACATAATTTATGAGTCGCATTAAATATTTCGTTGAGCGTCTCAACAGTATTTTTTTTTATTTTTAATATTCTGTTTATTTACAATCTGTTTTTTAACAAACATTCAGTAAGTGTGATAATTATGTATTGAAGTTAATAGTTTATCATCATGTGAGTTGTTTGAAACGGAATGGTAATTCCAGAATATGGTATCTTTTAAGTCGGTGTTCTTCCTCACTATTGTCCAGTAGATTGATGGCTTTGGATTTGGCTGATGGATGATGGATTTGGATGTTTGGCTAACCGCTCTTGGTAGGTGGTGCTACGCTGAGTGATTTCTTCATATATTGTAGGTATCTTAAGGTCTCGACGTAGTGTGTCATTTGTCACGTACCATGGTGCGTTGGCTAATCTTCGAATACATTTTGACTCGAATCTTCTAAGTATTTCTATATTTGATTTGCTAGCGGATCCCCAGAGTTGGATTCCGTAGCTCCAAATAGGCCTCATAATTGCTTTGTAAAAGAGTGCTTTGTTGTTTAAAGAAAGTTTTGAGTGGCGGTTGATAAGCCATGATAGTTGGGAGAATCTGATTTGTGCTTCTTTATTCTTTGCAGATAGATGGTTCCTCCACGTAAGCCGTTTGTCCATATGAAAACCTAAGTATTTAATGCAAGATACTTGTGCTAGGTATACATTGTTTAGCTGGACTTTAGGACACTCCTTTTTGGAGAGGGTAAATATGATGTTTTTGGATTTGGAGGCATTTGCTTGAATACGTCATCTTTGTAACCATTTTTCTAGTTGGTACAGGTGCTCTTGCAGATTTAGTGAAGCTTGGAGTAGGTCTTCATGCACAACCAAGATTGCTGTATCGTCCGCAAAAGTTGAAGCTGTAGTATTTTCATTGGTTGGTAGATCATAGGTGTATATAAGGTATAAAACAGGACCCAGTACACTGCCTTGAGGGACTCCTGATTTAATGGGATGGAAGGATGATAATTCTCTTGGTATTTAATTTGGAAGTGGCGATTAGATAGATATGACTTCCTCAGTAGGTAGTATGCATGGGGCAAAGTGGATTTAATTTTATACAGAAGTCCTTCGTGCCATACTTTGTCAAATGCTTTTTGTATATCAAGAAATATAGCTGCGCAGAAGCTTCGCCTTTCGAAGCTTTGAGTAATCAGTTCAACAACTCGGTGTGCTTGTTCGACTGTTGAGTGTTGTTCTCTAAATCCAAACTGGTGTTCTGGGATTATTTCTTGAAGAAGAGGTTTTAATCGTTGGAGTAGGATTTTTTCAAAGACCTTTGATAAAATTGGAAGTAAGCTTATTGGGTGATAAGATGGTACATCGTTAGTTGGTTTTCTCGGTTTAGGTATCGCTATGATCTGAGCTATCTTCCATTGTCCTGGGAAATGATTGTGTCGGAGAATTGCATTGATTGCATCAACAGCATTAGCAATAGAGCTTGGAGAAACAAATGAATTACGAGGTAATGTGTAATTCACAATACCGCCGCTAGGAGACTAGTTGATATAACAATGGCTGACAAAGGAAGAATTATCTCATTTTATATTTTGTATGTATTTAAGTCGCATCAACATCTAGGTCATTAGGGACCACTATTGGATTTAACGTTACGGTAACTGAAGATGAAATAATATGGTGATGATAGGGGGTGAAAGGACGAACACTAATACAACCATACCCGACGCGGGACTCGAGGCCGCGATCGTTCGGGCCGAGATCACTACACGAAGCCTTGTTGTGACTCAAAGGCTTTTTTGACAACAATTTGACACAAGACGGGCCCTTTGCAAGAGAATATTCATAGACCGTACAATCAATTTGGATTTCTTACATGAGTGTTTCCACATGTGGATCATTTCACTCAGATTTCCAGGTCATTTCAACGAAGGACAACTTTGCTCTGCCCCCCCCCCCCACAGACCAGATCTCAACCCACGTGAATTCTTTTATTTAGAGGCACCAAAATGCCCACATGTGGTAATGGAGCTCAGAAAAATTATTCTTGAAGCATCACAGAAGACTTGTGTCGTAGGATTAACGCTAACGTCAGCGTTTGTTTGCAGGAAGTTATGACTAGAAATGGTGGACATTTTGAGCACGAGCTGCGTTAGAACAGTTCTCCGAAGAGCGTTTTCCATTGTAATATATCTTTGACCCCGGTGAATAAGCTGATAAGTCGACATTTTGCTGAAAATGAGATAATCATACCCCTGGATTCTCTAAAAGATTCTCTACATTTGTGTGTAATGTCAGGTAGATTTTAGGATATTAAAAGGCAACGTATCCTGGCAGCATCGGCCGAAAAATGTTTGTTAGTGGCACACATTCATGCGAGTCCTGTATGAGGATGCGAAAGTTACGTACACACACTTAAAAGGGATGGAAGAGGGGGATGCGCATGGTTTAGGGTAGGGGATGGATGCAACGTAGAATGAAGGATGCGAATGGCAAAGGAATCTGCTTACTTTGCGGTGATAGAGAAGATCCACATCCACATCCTGTTAAGTTGCTGCGTTACAGAAAGTTGGAGAGGAAAATGAATGGGAATGGGGTACTATTGCTTCCAACATCGAAACATAACGCTCGCTCAAAACATATTAAGTGATAATAGATCTCACTTCATGAAAGAATTAGGAACATTTTTAGGAAAGGTTCGAACTATCAGGGAATCGGTAATCAGGGAGTGGGAAAACCGCAGCGGAGCCTAGACTGGAGATAAAATAAATAATTCAATAAATCAGCGATAATAAAGTTAATTAGTTAGACAATGAGTAATGCTAATCACTAATTTAATTAGTAAGTCGGTAGTAATTAAATTAATTAGTAAGCGATAACTGAGTTAATCAGTAGTAAATTGATCGGAGAGGCGTTGGTGCGGGCGACCTTCTGTGGCGCTGTTTGATTTCAGTGGCTGAGGAGGTCAAAGTCAGCAAGGAGACGATGTCCACGCCAGGAAATAAATAAATTGTTTAGAAAAAAAATTACTAGCACAGCATGTCCTCGTCTTTTGACGGCGGGTTTTGCCCCCTTCAGGGTTTATTTCCTCAGCCGTACCTTATGGTCTCCTTTCCGCAGCCCTGATGCGATGAAGAGACCATTAGGAGTGAATGCCAGAATTCGAAAGGTTAGAATTCGGTAGGATGTAGGTATTGTAAAGGCTTAAAGGCCTTCAGCCTAGCCACATAGTTAAAAAGAATTGCAATTATATATAAATGGATAATAATTACCTATTAAATAAAAAATAACATTCGTGTATTTTGAAACCACCAGAAAAGTTCAATTCCTTCTGATTTATGAGGAATAGACATGTGTATTTAGGAACATCAAGTAAATTTCCTGAAATCAGAAACCCTAACGAGATAAGTCAAGTTGTCTGGTTATTCACGCTATATCAATGATTTGAGATCACTGATCTAAAATAAGTCGAGTTGTCTCTTTTTTCACGCTAGAAGATTAGTTGAAATTATCACACGAGAGAAATATTGTAGTGTAGTTATCAGCTTATTCACGTAAATAGTTTTGTTGAAGACCCCATGCCCAACCCAGAATGTGCTAACGTGGCCAAATCTTGGTTGAGTACACGCGGAGTGTGTTTATCTGTGTAGATGCTTTAACCCTAGAGCGGGCGCGCCTATTTCAGTTACGGTAACGGGCGCGTGATGAACTTCGTTCACCATTACGAATTTTTGAACTTTGCAAAAGGAAGATGAATAAAATGTAGATAAAATGTTCATGAATTTATTTTTTGACACTTTTCAAACATACAATTACTGAAGTAAATGGAAGAATGAATTAAGTTTCTATTGCTAAACGTAAATGATCTAGTGTACCAGCTGTGTCTCTAATAATTAGTATTCCTCTTCGGATTTGCTTGCATCCAAATTTTCACAATTCACACACTTTATACAGTTTTTGGAGTGCTTTTTACATACAAAGTTGCAGCATATATCACACTTCATTGTTGTTACTTGGTTTTCTTTTCTTGTACATTGGATACAGCGACCTCTCTTTGCAGGTGTTGTCCTCAGTTCCACTTCTGTACCTTCTGTCTGATATTTTTTTAAAAATTGACTTATGTCTGAAGGTAAAGTTTTTATTTTAGAACGTTCGACTATCCAAGCCTTCATTAATTGAAATGAGAGGTTTTTCAGGAAAACACGCCTCTTTATCAACGGATTTGCTGGATTTGCGTTGTAAATGACTTGAGCATTTATACCTCCAACATTTAGTAATGTATAAAAAAGACACATGGTCCATCTGTTGCATTTACGAGCCACTGAATACTTTGCTTCCATCTGATCTGATGTATCGACACCTCCTTTTGTCATATTGTAGTCTAGAATTACGTGTGGCTTCTTACTGTTGCTGTCTACCAAAGCTTCATCATGCATTGAAGACATGAGCAACACTGCTTTATTTTTCTTTGGGACATGTGATATTAGCATAATGTTGAACTGGAAGCCAAACAATGTAGATCCTACAGCTCTGATCTTTTGAGGTAGAAATTCTTTGGGAATTTCTTTCATGTTTTTTCTACATGTGCCTATGGTAGTAATTTTATCTTCCAAAAGGCTCAGAACTAGTTCATATGACGTATACCAATTGTCTACTGTTAGATTTCGATTTTTCCCTTTTACGTGCTGAAGTAACCTTTTTACAATATCGAATGGCTTGTTGGAAACTTCATACGGATCTGACGGTTGTTTACCGCAGTAGAGCTCAAGGGAAGAGGTGAAAAATGTTTTGGCGTCATTCAGTGCATATAATTTCAGCCCATATTTTGCTGGTTTTTTTGGAATGTATTGGATGAAACTACAGCGCCCTCTGAAGGGCACTAACTTCTCATCTATTGTAAGAAATTCACTTGGAGTGTAGCTGCTCTTGCAGTTTGTCACAAATGTTTCCAAAAGAATGCGAACTGCGGCTAATCGATCAACTCTTTGCCTGTCGGATCGTGTGTGTTTATCATCAAATCGCACGCACCTCAGTAAAAATAAAAATCTTTTAGATGACATACAGCTTCTTACAGCCATTATTCCCGTCCCATCAGTAGTCCACAATTGGCACACATTAGTGTGCTGACCACCTTTTACGCCAATCAAAAATTAAACACCAATCAAAGCAATAATTTCACTACGACTTGTAAGTTTCCCATCCCGTTCTCGACTGTAATTCACCTCATCCCGTTTTCTTTGAATATAAATATTTGTGACTAGTGACATTTTTCGCTGCACCTTTCGGACCAGGAAATATTTTGACCAGGTTTTTTGATTTAGTTTTAGAAGTAGTTTTGAAAAAACTCATATTGCACCACATGGTTTCTCCATCTTTTCCAAAAATGAACTCTCTCTCTGTTAAATCATTATCATTATCACAATCATACTCCCCTTCTTGATCGGTTTCACTATCGTGATCAATATCTGAGTAGTTAATTATTTCATCTTCTCCGTCAGAAAAATCTGGATCGACTGTTGCACCATCCAAATCTTCCTCGTCCGATATTTCTTGCAAAACCCTGGCAATAGCATCACAACTAAGAGATTCCGACCTAAAATTCACAATAGTTACGTTAAAATCTATATTGCAGTTTAAAAGATAAAATCAAACAAATTTATAAAAAGTTAAAAGTTATACAATTTGACTTACATGACCGGGCGCCTGGTGAATTTGCTTCACCAACTTCACAACGTTAGCAACTCTCTCTTCTAAAACTGCAAGCTTATAGCTTGAGCACGATAAAAACAACACCGAGAGCAATTCCAGGAAGTGATTGAAAGATAATGCAACAATCCGACGCCGTTCGTTATCTTTTCTGAGATAAACGTAACAATATGTCGGAGTGGTGAACGGAATTCACCAGCGCGCCCGCTCTAGGGTTAACCTTTTGACACAAATTGGCCAACAGAGAGAAGAGAAACAGAAGAAGTTAGGAGGTGAGTGTATATTGCGATCAAGAGAAAGGAGATTACCGAGAGATCCAATTCTGAGAATTGATTAGACAAGGATAAATATGCAGATCATGATACCGGAGCGCTTGTGCCACAATGCACTTGGAGACGACGTACCACAAAAAATCGCCATCAAAGAGTCAAGGGTATGGTTCTTTCAAACGCGGGGCCATAGGTAACCGCCAGTCACATAAGAGAGATTTTGCACACCAGAGCAGACAGTGACAGACTGCAATCTCGATCTTCTGCACATGCGCAGAGAAACCAAAGTGATGCAAACTGCGCATTCGCAGAAGACTGATAGTACTTTCGATTGCTTCAACGTTCGAGGGTACAAAAACTCCCTACTTAAAAGAAATTAACTTTCGCTACAAATCCATGTAGACTCGCGTGACTGTCATCGTGTTGGCGCGAAAATACTTCGGTTCCTGAAGCTTCCGTGAACCAGTGGTGGCTGGTGTCTCAACCAACTAGAGGTTGCAGCTCGATCGAATAAAGGAAATGTAATTTCCAAAATTCAGAACACTATAATCACCGTAAGCAATTCATGTAAATTAATTAAAACTACGTTGAATAAAAGTCTATATTGAAGCATTAATTTCAAAATTTTATGCTTAGTGCCCGTATCAGTTACAATCACCTCGTGCTGCTGTCTTATTCACCAAGTGTTTCTGACTTTGTTTTCCAATGGGCATTCGAGGTTTTGTATTAGTTATGAACTGAGAGAATTTACGGTAATAGAATTCACACAAAAAAGAAAATAACTTGGTTCCGAAAATACGGTGATTGCAATTTGCAACAAGTGTGATGGTTTGGATACGTTTTTCACAAATAAAATTATTTTATTTCGAAAATTTCACTTCCCTGGTATATACTGCAATAATGGAAGATTTTCCACAATATGCACTCACCGTAAGAGATAAGAGTAGTCTTTCTTCCAGAAGGTCAACTTTACAGAAATGACTCATTAAATGTATATTTTTAATCAACGAACTTCTCATGAAATACAAATAAATTATCCAAACATCATAAACAATGTAATCAATACTGTCCATTATTGACTGACCATATATTCTTTTAAAAATACGCGGAATTCAAAAACATTAAGTTGCGGCTATTGTCAGACGAAAACAGAAAATAAGAGTTCCTCTGGGACGCCGCGCCGCGCAATGCGCCTGGCCCCCACCCCGACCTACGTAAGAAGACAATTTGCCGCCCCAAAAGTTGTATGTTGAAACATGGAGTCAAATATTAAATGCAGAAAACCACGGTGTAAGATATGTAGGTGAGTTACCTAGCCGCCTTCGGGGCAAATTTTCTGAAGGTAGTTTGAGGCTAGCTCCTAGCTTGTCCGCACGGTGCGCACGATCAGTTTGGGTCACTGTGTAAGATATACACAGTATTCATCCATGATATACATCTTAATATGGCATCTTAAACTGTGGCTCACGACCTTGCCCAAATGAGACCCAAAGATCGCAGAGCTTATATGCGAGAACTGTCAGATCTAGCATCACATTAGCTTCAGTTTTAGACTGGGACTGGACATACCTATATATATATATATATATATATATATATATATATATATATATATATATATATATTACGCTGTGCAGAAAACCCAGCAGTCAAACAGAAAATACAGTAATAGAGCTATAAGTGTGACATGATGCCGTCTTGTGAGAGCACCATTTTCCAATGAGAGCTCACTGGACTGAAAAAGAAGAGATTTTGAAGAAAAGAAGAAAAAATTATTAAAGTTTTGCAATTAATAGTTCCAGTTTTACAGGCCTTTTACAAAAAGCTGTCGACAGTAAACATTCAATGTATAAATGCAGATTTAGTGAAAATTGATCTTGATGAACAATATCAGTGTTCTACGTGAGTGCACTCTTATGCAGCAGAATTTCTTTGACGTACATTTGTGTGTTGTTTATGACCTATCAACCAAAATGTGTGAATCTTATTAAGCAGAAATTATAGGTGTCTCATATTCAGATTATTTCTTATTTAGAAACTACTTCTGCTTTAATTAATATTTTTAACGGAAAACGTGTCATACTTCACGTTCTATTCTATGTTAATAACGGGATAACTAAATTGTATTTTCAAATTTTTGCGTGAATAACGGAATAACTCTAATTAAAAGTTAAATATACTTAATTCTACTTTTGAACACATACTCATTGAAACAGCTGTAAAAACATAGCAATTGTGTGTAGATTTCGTTTGAATATCATTAATTCCTGATTTACAGCGTTAATTGAAAGTTGTTTTGTGCTCTCCTGTAAAATTAAATTTTATGACTTATCAGCTTATTCACCGGGGTCAAAGATATGTTCCTTTGAGTTTGTATTAACAATACATTTTTGATTTAACAACAAAATTGAGACTCGTTTCGTGCTGCTGCTTCGTCAGCCTTCCTTTGTTGGCCATTGTTATACAAACGAGTCTCCTAGCGGCAGTATCGTGATTTACGCGTTATTTCGTAATTCATTTGTTTCTTCAAGCTCTACTACTGCTAATGAGATGCTCAACGGGATATCTAATGTGACTGATAAATTAAGTAAGAAACAACTGGTGACTCATTTCGCGCACCTTCCTATAGTTTACAGACTGTAGATTACCAGTTGTAACCACGCATTCTAGAAATTCTGTGTTCGAAACTATTACGGCATTCCTAGCCTTGTGAATTATTTCATGCTTCATAAGTATTCCGTGAATTGGAGTTTGTGTAAACACCTTGGATTTATGTTTTATGAAATAATGGTATTCAAAGTAGGGCGCCCGCGCCCGCGCCGTCCTGGGGCCCGCGCCCACTCGAGATTTCTATGTCACTAGTTTCAAAAGTGACGGATTAGGCCTCTTAGCGCAGCCGGGGCCGGACGTTGCAGATTTGAGCTTCCCAGAAAAACATCAAGGGAAACTTATTCCTGGAATTCTCACACCCCCAAATGTTATTTCCAACAGGGCATGCGCCGATAATTCTATTGGCCAAAGCGAGGCCTCACTCCCACACCTTTCGTTTCCCACACCACACCACAACGAATCAGAAAATAACCTCACAGGGGGATGGTGGGAGACAGAAGTTTGGTGGTGAGTGTACCTGTAGGCAAATAACAGATTCCGAGATTTTACTGACGAGTTAACATCAAAACGGCCTCTCCGGCTCTTGAAGTGGAGCGCGACATCTGCCGCATATCGCGAAGTAGACTTGCGCTTGATTTTATCATCTCATGTAGTGGAGCAAGCAATAATGTTACGCTCTCCACACTTCAAGTCTGGCGGAGTTATATGGTAACGGATGGTTGCGTGGATGCCACTCGCCAGCAGTGCCCGAGCTTAGCAGATTCACATAACGAACTGTCGGCGGTCAACATCCGCCCGCGTCAACGTGGCTGAGGTATCCCTGCCGCCGGCGTACCCCGCGCTGCCGTAGCCGCCGCCGCCGCAGCCGCAGCCGCCGCTGCCCGAGCCGCCGCCGCCGCTGCCGCCCCCTTTGTGCGGCCACCAACATTGCAGGCCAGGGCGAAAGGGCGTTCGCTTACCTGCCACCTGAGGACGATCTCAAAAAAAAGGGTGTGATGAACTCTTGCGTCAGCGATACGCACTGTTTGTAGTTGTTTTTTTTTTATTGCGAGGCGGACCGCGCGTTGGCCGTGTAACGTAAATTGTAATTATAATGTTACCAGCAGAATGAATAATGTGTTTCTTGGCAATTCATGTTTGCAAGACCTGCTCCTTGCCGCATCCCGCGAAGTTAGAAGAACAGGAATAAATTCGTTAATAATCTTCCTCCATAAAAGCTTGGGTGGGGGATTATTACAGTATAAAAAATTCAAAAATCATAGCAAGTAGCTTCAGACCAGCAACGTATAAAATGTAGCAGCAAAATTTACATTAAATAAACAGTAAAATAAATAAAACATACATAATATACATTCAGAATTTCATGCACGAAATTACGATACATGTCATGACGACATATTTATCCACAGGCGCCGGAAGTAATTCAAATTTTGTGCCCAACTTCAAATATTAACTTCAAAAATAATTATAACCACAAAGTCTACAGGAAGGAGTGGGGGTATGTATGAAAAACGTCGGCAGCTACTTGAAAAATAACAAAACTAGACTTCTTTTTACTTCAACGACATCACGCGGTGGCTGAAGGAACTTACTCACGAAGGCGCCGGTCAGTTGTACAATGGCGCATGTTGGCCTGTTGGCGCTCGGCACTGCTGGGCGGTTTCTGGGCGTGCCTCAATCCAAGACAATAAGATGGAAAAGAATTTGGAACGGGGCAGTATTCTAGTGCTAGCCGAGTTGGAACCGAATCGGGTTCATCGTTATCTTCATCTAGAAGATTGTAAGGCAGTGAATTACTTTACGCAGGTCTTTACACAGTTTGTGCTGTATTTAAGTGAGAAATTTATAATAACTGATTTATTAATAATGATTATTATCATTATTGTCAAACGCGTGTACCATTAATACTCGTAAAAAAATATTGCTTCCCGCGGAAACACTTGGCTTTGCTGCCATTGGCTGCATTGAAAGGTTCCTTCGTGGTTCTTTCATTTGCCGCGTGATGTCGTTGAAGCATTGTGAAGTCTAGTTATGTTTTATTTTTCAAGCAGATGCCGACGTTTTCGATACATACCCACACCACCGGAATTGAGTCTCCTTTCTGTAGACTTCGTGATTATAAACTCTCTTTGGTAAAAATTAGGAGCTAAGGATGTACATTGCAAACGTGGCACGTTAGATATATTTTTCCTCAAAAACCACGAATTTCAGTATAAAAGAGAAACGAAGCAAACTAGTATCTATCAGAGAACAGCACAGCATTGCCCGTGCCGAAGCGAGCTTTCGCCACGATAAGACGCAGTCAATTGTCAATTTTCGGAGAAAGATTGCTCTTTTCTTTGTAAGGCGCCACTAGCACGAATTATTAAAAATCAACAGCTGTGACGGAATCGTGTCATAAAGGAAGACATTCTCGCATAAAGCAAAACAAATGGTTTATTGACGATCGGTGCCTTGTTTCGAAGTTCTTGGCGATATCTTCTCCGTGAGCCAGCTGTTTCGCGCGCAGGGGAGGATATAAGCGTGAAAATGTATGCACCCACGAATAAGGTGTAAAGAAAGACAAATGATTAATCCAAGGACAGGTAAAACAGATATTTTCTTGAAATACTTAATGTTGGAAATCAGATTCTAACGCCGATGTGTGGTGAGTCTTAATTTTTTGTTATTTCAGAACTCTCTATTGGAAGAACAAAACGTTTTTTTAGATACTCGCTCACCAAACAAGGCAAGCTCTCCTACCCCACTATTGTAAAACAAGGCTTTTCGAGTCCCTGAGGACATCAGAATAACCCGGCGAATTAGTGCACGTTTAAAAATCAAATAATTCATTGCGTAGTATGAATTTCAGAAGCGTTTATCCTTCCTGGTCTTTAAATAATTTGAATATATATAACATGATGTTGGTATGTATATAAGAGCAAAACTCCCAACACCGTTGGACCGATCTCCATGAAAGTTGACACTTCTACGTGTTTTTTCACCGAGAAGGTTTGTGTGTTTTTAATTCTATGGTAACTCCACTACATGGCGCTACATATTCACTACATATCCACTACACATTCACGTCAAATGCAACTTGCAACACGGTAGCATTTTGAATCTATATCGTTAAATAATTGCTAAACGAGGCGTTCTAGAGCCTTAAAAACTAAAATTTGAGGCGTTTCTTACACCGTAATCTACAGAATGAACTCTTTCTGAACATTCTATTACATTTTTGCTGATAAGGCGCTTCTCGATGTTACCTCACCTATTCAGAGACGTGCAGAATCTGTAAGTAAATGTGAATGAGAGGGAAAGAGAGGTATGAAAGAGACAGACAGGTTCAGGATGAGGGAGGGAGAGACAGTGAGAAACGGCGATGGGAGGGGAAAGAGGGAGAAGGGCAGAACAACGTCTGCTGGGTTTTCCTAGTATATACTATACAACTGTACTTAAAGATGTATTTCCTGACCATATAAACGAAGACTCCGCACCCTGAAAAAGCTCTTTTGCGACGAAAACCATTTTTTTGCAACAACGTGGACAAGCTGTAATTTTATAATGCACCAACTGTTCCAGCCCTCGCATGTTGCCATAAGTGCTGGTCCATTGGACTGTGAGATTTGAGCAACAAAGGAACAGCACTAGAAAATCTAACTCCACCTGAACATTATTTTATAAGGATAACATTCCGCCTCCTAAAGAAATAACGGACAACGACCTAAAGAAGAGTTCGCCACTTAGTAATGGAAGAGACACATGAAACATTTTGCAACACAAAAGCACGCTCACTGTTTTCACAAAGCGACAATACTACATCAAAAACCTCCAGATTATTTACAAGATGATTGGCAACTTACGTTATTTTCAGAAAAACACCTTGAACACCTATAGAAAACGCGAAGACGGGCGCGTAAGGAGGATTACTGTCACAATACATCCGTATGGTGAGCGTTTCATGCAACGTGCAAAATAAGTTTTCTTTTTGTTTTCCTCCCCTATGGTGTTCTCCAATCAAGAAACAAATAATAATGTGTGAGGATAAGCAGGAACCCTAAGAATTATAAAACATTGGTTGGCATAACTATATATATATATATATATATATATATATATATATATCTTGCAATATACAAAATATTACAAAACAAACGCCGCGCTTTAATCTGGACGGTCGCGGTTACTAGGTAACGAAGGTTGTTGACGGGCTGAAGGGGGCGCTGGACTAGAGAGTTGGTGGTTGACTGGCATCTTGGTGGTAGCTAGGCGAATGTAACCTGAATTATTTAAGTAGGACATTGACGTGAATAGGGAGGATAGATTGTGGAACAATAGTGCAAGAAGTGAGCAGCAAGAAAGAAGCAGACGACTTCGGCGACGACCGGCGCGAAGAGGGATTTTCGGCGCGGAAGCCAAGGGGCTACGAACTGCGGGGTCATCGTTTCACAACGCCAGACAATTCGGTACCGTGAACCTGATACATGCAATCAATCAAGAGAATTTTATATTGTTAAGCCCAAATTCAATTTTTAATAAACAAAATTATTGTTGTGCCACGTTGTATGTAATTCCTTCGAAATATAAACAATTTCAGACTTCCAGGCTTCTCTGTATAGAGAGCATGAGAACCAAAGAACTGAGCTAGCAAAGTAAAGTAAATTAGATAAAATAAATCATTCATTATTTTATCACTATATATATGTATGTATATATATATATATATATATATATATATATATATATATATATACACAGAGAGAGAGAGAGAGGTAGAATATTATTAATATTACAATTTTAGAAATTCTATTTTATTGGGATTTCTAAATTAGGAAATTTCTTGAGATATATCCGTATTAATTTCAATTTCCTCTTCGTCATGGACATTTTGCACCATATTTTCCTTGTCCAAAATTGGAGGGGAAACCCTGCCGGAGCGAGAAGAGGCGAGCCGGGAGCGCAGAGGCGAAGCAGCGAGCGGAGAGACGAGCCGGGGCGGGGCGTGGCGGGGCGTGGCGGGGCGGGGCGTGGCGTGGCGGGGCGGGGCGGGGCGGGGCGTCTGCGGGGCAGGAGCGCGGCCGCGTGGCGGAAACGCGGCGACGGTCGCACGTCTCATTAAGCGGGGCGACCGCAGCGCCGCGCCGGCCGATGCCGGAAGTATTGCGGCGGCTCAATCGCCCGAAGCGAGCCGTGGGCGGTGGTGGAGGAGGAGGAGGACGAGTCGGGTGTCGGGCGGGCGCAATGGGCCGTGTCGCTGATCGCGTGCGCAGCGCCGCGACGCGACCGGAAGCGGAACGACGCAGC
This sequence comes from Acheta domesticus, assembly GCA_031308135.1. Classification (NCBI taxonomy): domain Eukaryota; kingdom Metazoa; phylum Arthropoda; class Insecta; order Orthoptera; family Gryllidae; genus Acheta; species Acheta domesticus. The sequence continues at coordinate 78,459,182 of JAHLJT010002406.1, read as the reverse complement.
AGACGGCGTAAGAGATCCGCCCCCGAGCGCAGCGCCGGGGGAATGAGGGCGCCCCGCTGCACGAGGCGCTTCCGAATGCGGCGATAAGGCAAGCACGCGGCGACTCAGCCGCGGAAACATCCGCCGCGTGGGATGAGACGATACAACCACGATCGAACCACGATCGATCTTATGGCTAGGGGGCCTCTAGAAACGACCACAACAGAAGAATGATATACAATGAATCAGTTTACATTTGTATTGCATAATTTCAAAAAATACTTCATACGCCTGTAACAACTAATGTACTGATGCTTCCGGGTCAATGACCCCCATCTCGATAAGATCTTTGTCCAGTTTACCTGATCCATTAAGAAAATGCTCAGATGGCCCCTTGTTTTGCTCCTAGAGCTTCACCATGCACACGTTTTGCTTCATTTTGCTTCACTATAAGCACGTTTTGTTCAGGACTCCTTTTGCTTGTAGTGGTAGGAGTAGAACTGAGGGTAAGTTACTATTTTGTTAACAGTGCAGAACTAGTGGTGCTACAGAATGGCACAGACTTTCCCGTATTAGTTTTCTATTCGGAATTGCCATAAACTCTTTCTTGCCAGCTGTGACCTGTTACCGGCAAAAGTACATTTTTTTGTCATTTTCTTAATTTTTCGGTTTCCTATTGGTAGAACGGAAATATTAATTTTAGAATATTAAAGAACACGAAAACCTAGTCATAAATGGCAATTTTCTTTTAAAAATTATGTGCCGTTTAAGTGAAAATGGCGTTTCAGCGCTACTAAAAATGCGAAATTTGAAGCTCATTTTCACAGAAAATGTTTGAGTTTTCAAAATACTTTATTTGAAGTTATTTGAAGCACTTACACTCACAAATATAATAATGTTTACAAATTGCTGGTAATGTGCATATTAAAGATGTGAGAGATCTTTAAAAAAATTACAATATTAACACAAAAAAATAACTCAAAATAAACTTTGTTATACTAAAGAGTGTAATTAACACTATCTGTTACAAAAGTTTGAAGAAACAATTTGCAGCCATATATGAGAAAATAGCGTTTGAGCGTTTCTGAAAATGCAAAATTTTGAGCTACTTTCCACAGAAAACGGTTGTATTTTCGAGAAACTTTACTTGAGATTATATAAAGCACATGTACTTGTAAATATAATAATGTGAACAAATCGCCGCTAATGAAAATATTATCGACGTGAGAAACATGTGAAAAAAATTACATTTTTGTAATTTTTGAAAAAATCAGCCTATAGAGCAATATGGCTTTTATGTCATCTGATAGAGTACATTTACCACTACCCCTACTTAAAGTTTAAAGAAAACATTTGGAGCCGTTTTTGAGAAAATCTTGTTATTGTCATTTTTTAAAATTCCACATATTGGACGCAATATTGCACGAAAACTACTAAAATTTTGAAAAACATTTACCTGACCTTTATGAAAGAACTTAATATGTAGAACAAATTATTTGAAGAAAAAATCTCTATCTTCAATTTTGTAGTTGGAGAAAGACGCCGAAAAAAATTCAAACTTTTACAATTTTCGAAAATTCAGAGTTATCCGTGAAAATCGGACCTATGCTATGTTAATAAGTGTATTTTACTCTATTCATACAAGAAATTTAAAGAAAAAATTTGGAGCCGTTTTTGAGAAAATGTTGAAAATCCCCGGGGGGCTTCATATAAAGTACCCCCAAATTTTGAAGAATCTTTTTCAAAATCTCCAAGCTTTGACTAGAATCAGATCGACCGGGGAATATCCATTTTGGAAGAAATCGTACGTATGGTTTAGGCGCTAGCAGTGTTCACAGACGGACAGACGGACGTTTTCCTTTCAATTGGGTTTTCGGTATCAAGGACCTAGAAAACAGGGTTTCTGGCTACACCACGTGTTAGGGGATTTTTTTCTTAATTTAGCAATTGGTTTTATCCACTTTTTCGTTTTCACGGCCCGGCAATTCATTTTTTTTCCGCCGAAAATTGGCCATTTTTTCGCGCAGCATTACATAACTTTCCCTATATCACTGCGTGCATATGTACGTATACGGGAAAGTAAAAATCAGATCAGTAGTTCGTTTACCGTTGCAATTATGTTTTCTATAACTCGGCATCGATAATGTCTAGTTTTTCAGATGTTACTAATATCTCGTTTTCCCCTCATTCTGGCCTTCAAGAACATGTGCACGGATAATCTCCTCCCCCATACGTCACATACAGTTTTTACTGTTTTTGACCAAGTAGATCAAATCAAATAAAAAGTTTCCCAAAGGGGTTTATTCCTTCGAACACTTGTAGTGCTCATGACTAGGAAATTGAAATGATTGTAATAAAGAAAATGGGTTTGTATATAATATATATGTACTATGTGTTGTGATATGTCATAATATTATCCTTGCACAGGAATCCAGTAACCTGTCTCCTTTCATCCATCTCTTCGCCCGGCACTCACGGTTAGACCCTATCTGTTTCGCTAATCAAGACAAATGAGTTGTCTTTCGAGGTGTCTTAGTCTCCTGGAGGGGATTATTTTTTTGCCAGTCCATCCAGATTCTAAGAGATTTATCTAAAACCCTTTTTTAAAAAAATTTATGTGTTTATTTCATTACAATTTTCTATAATGTGATTAATAAATGTGTAGTCGGTAACGTAGAGCAACGTGATTGTTGATAGGAGAATTCGTAATGGAAAAATATGTGTATGCATTTTGCTAATAAAATGATCATTATACTAGGCGCATTGTCTATTTTTATTAATTATAGTATTTTTAAGTAACTAAAACGCGTTTTGGGTGACTTACGGCACTCACAGAGGTGATCTTCCTCTCGGCAAGCCAAATTGGTTGGCATAATTCTTAACCTGTTCCCTCCATTGGTCAAACGCGAGAATACTGCCTTTCCTGCATTTGCGTGAATCGTAACCACTTCATTCATCAGATTGACGATAATGAATGGATTTGCAATGGAAACGTTATGAGTTTTATATTAAATATAATGTACACACGATAGAGTGCAGCAGCGACTTTGTCGAATGCAGAAGCAGTAATGGTGCCACTGAAGAGCAGTTAATTAAATTGCATTAGCTTCAAGAAGAAATTTCGGGAAAACTAATTTTTTTTTCAAAAATTATACACGACCTTTCTTGAAGACTGAAATTTTTGTACTTTTTCAGTGGTGACGTTTTGCAATTTTTAAAAATGTTGTTATACGACGCGCGTTACTTAACGCGCGTCAACGCAACGCTGGTGTTGCTGGGACCTTTGTGGTACGTGGACGGGAATGACGACTGGGCCGAAGCACGCGTAAGTAACACGTTCCTATCAACAGACAGTGAAGGGAAAGGAAGTAATAGTTTCCGCACAAGAGTGTGTAAAGTAGCAATTTGCATCACAAGGCATCACAAGAAAGTCGACATTTTCATGACGAGACTGGAGAGTTCACCCGCCGAAGCCAGTCGGCTGAAGTGGGGAAACCTGTCGAGTAATGAAATGGGACATTTGCCGTGTGATGCACAATATATAATTCGAGACCCTTTTTATGCCCGTTTTCCTGTAATTAAATAATATCACTGTTATGAAATGTAGTGTGATTATCACTCGATCATTAGTTCTGTTGGGATGGTCATACATTTGTTGATCGTTGTTCTCGTGTTTTCTTTATTTGTAGCGAGAACGTCAGCCATTTGAATCGATATAATGAATCTTGAATCGGAAGATAATTGGAAATAATGGGAACCACACCTGATATATTAGAGGAAGCAAGACCTCACCATATGCCTTTCGCTATGTGTACATTAAAATCGAAAGAAAGGTATGTGAAAAAATATTGGGAATTTTGTAAGTGGCAAGATGCAAGAGTAAGACGAGTCACAGAAAACGTGCTTCTCCCATTCTTTTCCGAAATGAATGGGAAATAATGTCAAAAAGCCATTCATAGATTGTCCAGTCACAATTACGGTAAATAGTTACAAATAAACTATCAATTGACAAGTGATAACTCGAAAGCTAACTCTATGTACGTATATTTTAACATGGAACCTTTGCTATGTGGTTCGCGAAGTTTCTTTTTTAAGCAGATGAACGCGTGGCTTGTGCCACAAAAGCGCAGTATGCGTTGACAAACGAGATCTGTAACATGTTAACCAACACTAAGTCACGAAATTTCAATATAATTCGAAGCTTCATTGTTCTTCCTGGGCAGCAGTTACATGGTTGGTGACCCAGAGTCAAGTAAAATTCATCAAAACACGCTTTTAATAATCGTCCCGTAAAGGACAAATTTCTTGCCGTAAAACAGTACAACAATCAGCTACTTCCCAGACAACCTCGAAAGTATTGTAGCAGTTTCTTAAGGGAGCAGGTGTTCAAGTTGTTTTTCTTGATCCATAGAACAAAGGCTAAGTCGCTTCCTTGCAGACGCTGGAGAGTAAATTTTTATTCCGCCCTAATGTCACCAGCAGTTCTTTTCTGTGTCGCGGGAAAACTGGAAGGGGCTGAGTAGATTTTTTGAATGGGATTTCATGTTTTGAATGGGAAAATACCGAGCATGCTACGAACAATGCAGTAGTCGATTCCGTCTTCCGTCATTCACATGAAACAGCCATTCTGCAAATCCTCGCCTATGTCACTACCGGCTGGGCCCTCCTATTATGGAAGTGATGAGTATTGTCTGAGGATTTTTCTTTCATTAAATTGAACGCTGGTTCTGAATGCAATATTTAAACTCCGACATTCATTCTGATTAAAGAGGAGCAATCTGTACAATGAACTTTATTTAATTTTATTTTTATTGTGATTGTAAATAAAAATCTTTTATTGTTGAATGAATAAATACCTACGCTGTATTGACGTGTTTCGACATACGTTGTATTTTTTTCTTCAAAAAATACACTTTTGTAATAAATCTTAAATTGAATTTATTTGAATCTCAATATAAATGTCATTTCTCGCTAGGACAGACATGTATCGTAGTAATTAATAACTGCTTTCATGGTAATTATTGTGATAACATCTTTTCAGAGACGAATTGGCCCAAATTCAATACAGTTGTATGTAATTGTTGTCTGTCTTTCCTATACATGTTTATATATGTGAATTAGGAGGGTAAGCTATATACAAGGAGGAAAAGGAAGCGTAGAAAACACCAGATACGAAGGAAGTGTTAGTTTAGTTTTGTCAGGTTTTGTGCGAAGGTTAACCGCTTCTATAGAATTTATTTCATTACTTTAGCAAGTAGAAATGTCTTCACGGTACAAAAGAAGAAGGGGTGAATTGTGAATGTGCTAGATTGTAAAAGTATATTTTCAAGACAATGGCTATTTAAACAGAGGAAATATTTTGAATGTATCGAAAATGCAACCGAAAAATGTTTATGTCGTATTTATTGTCATATTTTACCACTTTTTAGGTCATAAATGCTTGCATATTTCTAACATTTTTCGGTCGTAAACAATCGGGCCCTAGTCACGACACACGATATGAAGGAACAATGCAACCCTCCCCCCCCCCGTGGCCTCGCGCGCCGAGGGGAGCGTGCGCGCTGGCGCGTGGCGGCGCGCGCGGATGCGCCTCCTTGCCCCCCCCCCCCCCCGCTCTCTCGGCTCCGCCACGGCCATCCATCTTAAAACAGCTTCGCGCCGCGCCGCTGCCCCACGGCACCCACACTGACTGCCCCCCGCTGCTGACGCCCTTGGCCCGCTCCGCTCCGCGCCGCGCACGCTGCCGCCCCGATCAACCACCACGTTGTTACCACCCGTCTTTTGCGTAGGCCTCTTCACTTTCTCGCAATTACTTCGTAAGAAGAGAAAGTTATGTAATGGTGCGCCGGAAAACGGCTAGAATCAATGTTTTGTGGGTCCTTGATACCGAAAAATTGATTGACGGCAAAATATCCGTCCGTCCGTCCGTCCATGGTCAAAGCTGGCGCCAAAACCGTTCAGCAAATTTTCACCAAAATTGAAATTCCCCGGTCGGAGAAGTACTCATATATGTAAGTCGATACTTTACATGAAGCCATTTTTAAAATTTTCTCAAAATTAGCACCAAATTTTTGGATTAAACTTTGCCCCTCATAATGTAAAAGATGTATAAGAGAATGGTGTAGGTTTCGTGCATTGAATTTTTTTAAATACGTTTTTTAAAGACAGATCTTGAAGGGTTTGTTCAATTACACAAAAATATGAGTAGTTTTCGTGTAATTTTGCGCAAAATAAAGTCAATTTTAAATTTTTTCCTCAATATCTTCTACAAATTTTTTCTTCAGTTTTTTCCACAAATGGAAGAAGGGACGGTTAAAAGAAGGGCACGGGTCTGATTTTCTTTGAACTCTTCGAATTTCCGGAAATTGTAAATTAGAATTAATAGGAGAAAGTATGTGGTGTTCAAGCACTGTAAGTTACATTTGGCTTCGTGTTTTTATTACCCCTCGCCTGCCGTCTTGCTTTTCCGCGTCTCTGCGTAATTCGTTCTCTTCACTCGAATTTCCGTCTTTTTCCACATACCGTTGTCCTTTTCGTTTCCTCAGTATTTCCGTTACTATGTTCGAACAATAATTTTCTTTACTCTTTCCATACTCTCCATTCCATCACTCCTTCCAGTCTCGTTCCTTTCTACTTTCGTCTACATCAATTTAATCTGTCATTTCTGGTCGCTCGGTTTCGTATCTTAGCTCTCTACTCCAAGTAATTCCGTTTGTTTTAAATGACATCTCTATATTCCTCTATCCTCTTCCACATATCCATTTTATCTATTATTCTCTATCCTGCCCACTCTTCAACTACTCTTCCTCACCGTCAGACTATTACTTAAATTATACTTCTTTTCTTTTATCTTGAATTTATTGAGCGTAAGTGGCCACGAAAATAAACAAACCCTGCAAAAACAAGTTGCTGATTCCAACCTGTGTAATGCGAGTATGATTTCATTCAGAGATTGAGAAATGGATATAAATGATCCATGATGATGATGAACCATCACTAATAGTTTTTCGTTCATGCATTAAGCTATCTTCGCACGAGAAGAAAAACATCAATGTTCAACATCATCATCATTATTTGAATAATCGATCTTCATTGGCATGACACTAGAAAACAGATTTCGAAACGTTCGTCCCTAAACATCTTCCCATCCATCGCCTTAGCCAGCCATTTACACCGTCCCCCCTCCCGCGACTCATCCTCCGCCCCGGCCGTCACCCACACGCGCTCCCTCCTCCGGCCGTGCGTTGAAGGGGAGGGCGCGCGGCCGCCAAACGCGATTATAATGACGCGCCGCCTTGGTGACGCGCTGATTTAGGGAGCATCGCGGGGCAGGGCCCTCACGCAGTGTTGATATCGGCTGTTAATTATTATTGGCTGCGTGGGCCTCCGACCGAGACCGCGTCGCCCCTGGGAGCGATTCGCCTCTCGCCGCCGCCGCCGCCGCCGCCGCCGCCGCCGCCGCCACCGCCACCGTCACCGCCACCGCCACCGCCACCGCCACCGCCACCGTCACCGTCACCGTCACCGCCACCGTCACCGCCGCCGCCATCACCGCCACCGCCACCGCCACCGCCACCGCCACCGCCGCCGCCGCCACCGCCGCCGCCGCCGCCGCCAACGCCGCCACCCCCGCCGCCGCCGCCACCGTCACCGTCACCGTCACCGTCACCGTCACCGTCACCGTCACCGTCACCGTCACCACCGCCACCGCCACCGCCACCGCCACCGCCACCGCCGCCGCCGCCACCGCCACCGCCACCGCCACCGCGACCGTCACCATCGCCGGCGCGCAGGGCGGAGGGCAGAGGGCGGCCACCCAAAGGAGGAGCCCATGTTTTATTCAGTGCTTGCCCGAGATACCGTCGCGAAGCACGAGTCATCGACAGGGCGTGAAACGAAGTTGTTTTAACACCGTGAATATCGAATGGACATCAGATTTATTCTGGGCTTGAAATGACTGGACATTTTATTGAATTTTTTATTGTTTGTTATTACAAAAATGAGTCGTGTTTTTTACATTCATTTCTTTTTCACTTTTTGCTAGAGTTATATGAATGCTAATAGATCAGAGGTCTTCATGTTTTTACAGTTCTATGAAGTGTTTCACACTTCCTTGAAATTCAAAACGTGTTTCTGAATAAATGTACGCAATTCTACCTCAAATAATTGTTATATATGTGCCAAGGGCGTTATAAGAGTTCTAATGATCGAGCTGCGACAAAAGCCTTCGGCCAGAGGGCTTTTTATCGACCGAGATTAGGACCATTTAACACCCTTAGCACTTACATGTTATTTTTTACCTAATTTTAATGATTTAGATTTACTTATTTACTAATTAAGCAGATGTTAACTTGATTAAATTTGTCTTTTAATATTTCCCTTCCATAATATCCTTTTATAATTCCCTCCCACAATCCCCTCCATAAAGGAAAGTGTAGCATCATTCAACTGTTTTCATATTTCTCTTGAAACCTCGATCCACCAATCCAGGTAAGTTATATAGTGAATACGGAGCTATGTGTCGAAGGCAAAAACAAGCAATAACTTATCAGTAATAATAATTAACTAATTTACAAATTAATAAATAAAAAATACAAATATTGCCGGTGAAATATATGACAAAATTTGCTTAGAACGTCTTGAGGAATAGAGTCAGCAATGCAGTAAATTGATTTACGTACTATATTGATTTAGCATGTACTATTATGCAGAATGAGGCTTATGTCTTAAACAGGTGAAGCCAGTTTTCAACAGTTGGAGATACTTCAATGCAATTTATACAGACATCACTGTTGAATGTGGTTAACAGACTCTTTCAAATGTACTATATTAAGGTCAACTTTATTTTCTTTTTGTAAAACAAAGAATATTTTTTATGTCGTGAAAACAGTCATAAAATGAATCGAATTATGTGTACCGTTTTACTCATGGGAGATGGTAATATCCCAGTAATTTTTAAAATCAATAATAAAACAGTAAACCAAATTGAGTAAGGAAATATTAATAAGACAAAATGTATTACTCATTATTTTATCGACCACAATTTTCAGAACTATGCCGTTTCAGTTTATTTGAGGCAAAAGCGAACATCATGGAATCATTTAATGATTTTTAACTATGTCAATCCGTCCGAGTGAGAAATACATTCTGGCAATGAGGCATTCCAATGCTTTTACCATTCCTGTCATTTTCACACCCTTCTCAGAAGGTACTTTTCCACATGTTGTAAGTAAGTAAACGATAGGATGGATACACACATGGAAATGTAATGAGTTACGTGATATAATGTAATAGACAGGAATAAGATTATCAGGAGATTTGAAAATTACCTTTGAATTACATTATTAACACACTGAGATCAACATTTCGAAATTCTTTATTGTCATGTAAGTTTGGTAAAAGAGCTCATCCTTTCCGGGACTTGACCATCGCGCTCTCGCTTGAGACACTATTGCTGGCCTAAAGTAGGCTAAATAGCATCTGGGAATCAGCCTATCGCACTGACTTATGAATGGATATAGAGACCGGCCAGGTAAGGAAAGTTCGAGCGTAGGCCGTTGCCTTTGTTTAAAATGCATTGTTCCTTCATGCTGTAATTGAATGGATGAAACGGATAAAATTACAATTGTCAGCAGACAGCGCCATGAATTATTCTCTATCAGCCTATGCCAACCACAACGCTGCTCCTGACATGGAGTCGAAACACACCAACATTACAAATGAAACTGATTTCTCGTTTGAGAAGGCTTCAGTTCTGAACTGGCAACATCATATGCTAGAACTCTCACAGTTACTTTCGTTACCTCCAAATCAACATAACACTCACACTTAATGTCCAATATTCTCACGTAAACTTTGATATTACTTCGGATCAAAGATGATAACAAAATGAGTTTGTCAATGTATTTTTATAATATTTTAATATTATAATATTTATCATTTATTTTAAAGTCAAATTTAAAATATAAACGCAATTTATTGCTTTAAACACTAAAGTTAATGACATCTTAATACTTTATCACATTATCTGAACGTAGAATTACTGTTACTCGTATTCATTTTTTTAGAGTAGCATTGAAATTCTACTGCAACAATTAAGAATGGCTTTTTGCTCCAAAAAAATTACTTTACAAACTCACGTCCTATTAAATCTACTCAATTTAACTCTTTAATATTAAGACTGTGTGCTTCTCTCAATTATCCGAATCATGCCACAAACCGGCATTAATGAGTTTGAGAAATGCAAAAATAAGCATGGCTATTTCTCATGTGAAATCGAATATTTTCATAACATGAACATTTCAAGTAAGCGTAACTTCCACCACACATTTTGTTTTAGAGTTCAGATCAAACGAGAATGACTACTTACTGAAAGTAATTGTCATTTAGAATTCCATTGACCGGATTGTGTGAATCAGTCTACGATACTCGCAACTCACCCGAAGCCAACAATGCCGAATAGAATATGACAGAAGAGATACGAAAAATATGCAGGCGACTTGCGAGAACAATGGCGCAGCGAAAATGATCGCTTCTTTGTTCGCCGCGCGGGGCCGTCCTGCGCAGCGGCCGCCGTCGTCCTCGGAAGAGGCGCCGGGCGCGACACGATACGCCGCCTACAAAAGCGGCTCCCGACCCAGGCAGCCGGCGCGGCAGCCTCCCCCCCCCCCGCCGCTGTCGCGCGGGCTCGCCCGAATCAATTAAAGTTTAATCCGGAACTCGGCGCGCACAATATAACGAGAGTCCTTACAATATAAAGAGGCGAGTCGCCGGGCCTGGCCGGGTCGCCCGGCGCGCCTGCCGAGGGCAGAGGGCCGCGGCGCGGCGCGGCGCGGCGCGTTGTGCGATTATCCGTCGAGGGCGCATGCGCGAGCGCCGGAAGCAGGAAGCGGACTTCAATGAGCCGGAGCCATTTTAGATTCGGCGGCGGAGTTCCGGCGGGGGCGGGAGGGAGAGAGGGAGGGCGGCAAGACGCGCGTGGAGTAGATGCGGGGGGGGGGGAGAAAAGGGGGGAGGAGGAGAGGCAGGAAACGTGCGTAATCCGGAGAGATACGACGACACAATGCCGCATTGTGCCATCGTGAAAGACTCCTAAACGTGCCAGATCGACTCTCTCCCTCCGTCCGTCCCTCCGCGGCGCGCGGAGTCCGAGCTGCTAATGTGACTCAGATGACACCGCGGGGTGGATCACGGAAAGAGACAGGGCGGAGCGGAGGGGGGGGGGTGGAGCAATGAATGGGTCGCGAGGGGACGACGAGCGCGCCGTCTGGCGGCCAAAAGGCTCCTTTATGACAGACGGCCATGAATGCGCCCATGAACTCCGGCGTACTTCATATAATGGATCGCTTACAGATTCTTTTCAGAGGCGTTGAGAGTTATACTGTATATCCCCCGCATCGAAGAGTGAATGGGGTAGTTCTGTATGCTGTCGTCATATCTGAATTGCCTTTACTGAATGTATCGCATTACTAATTACGATTTTCGTGTTTGTGCGCATGAATTGTGCAAAGAACGTAAAATGCTAACTACTTTTTTATTTTAATTAGAAAGGGCTACCTCATGTTTTAAAACAATTTGTTTGAAGCCATTTGCGACCAATAACAACTACAAGACGTATCTGACTATTCGTTTCTCTGCATTTCCTTATCCTAAAAACAAATTCTGATGTAATGGCATTCGGCATATGTCACTTTATTAATAGAATGATCAAATATTACGTCTAGCCAGGGGCGGATCCAGCCGATCATGTTGGAGGAGGGGCATTGTATATTTTTGTTAAATAATAAACGTATTTGTTATTATTTGTATATTACGAGGTTACAATAGATACGACACTATACAATATTATTGTTTAAATAATTACATAATTCGAATATACATAAATATTTAATTCAATTTTACCAAATAAAAGAAGGTAAACGAATACTCTCGGTCTTGGGGGGGTGCACGGCCCCCATGCCCCCCTCCCCCTGGATCCAACAGTGCGTAGAGTTCATCAAGTATCAGTCAACAGCAGTGCATTGATTCTGCACCTTTCATTCGTGCTCGCAGACTGATTTCCAGCCTTCCTCTGCTCCTCATGTTGCTCCCTCACATCTTACGACGCCGAATGATAAATTACGAAATTTAAATTCTGCATCCGGGCGCCAGATTTTCCGGTGTTTAGAAACCCCACGCGCGCCGCACATTTTATAAATCGCCCGCGGCGTTTCTGCTTCTGCGTACAACGACAGCTCTGGCGCTCGCGGGGGCAGGGGGCGGAGTGACGGCTCCATTATAAAGAAAAGCCATCTCCTAATCCCAGCGCCCCTGCCGGAAATGAACGATAAATCAAAGGTCTGCGCCCGTCCGCTCTATCCCGCGCCCCCGCCCGCGCCCGCTCTCGCGCCCGCTCTCGCGCCCGCTCTCGCGCCCGCCTATTCGCCCCCGCCTATTCGCCCCCGCCCGCGCCCGCCCGCGCCCGCCCGCGCCCGCCCGCGCCCGCCCGCGCCCGCCCGCGCCCGCCCGCGCCCGCCCGCGCCCGCCCGCGCCCGCCCGCGCCCGCCCGCGCCCGCCCGCGCCCGCCCGCGCCCGCCCGCGCCCGCCCGCGCCCGCCCGCCCTCACCCGCTCGCGCCCGAACCGGCCCGTCCGCTCGCCCTCGCCCGCACCCGCCCGCGCCCGCCAGCGCTCGCGCCCACGCCCTCGCCCGTCCCCACCCCCGCCCCCGCCCCTGCGCCCGCCCGCGCACCAGCCCGCGCGCCCACCCCCGCACCCGCCCGCGCACCAGCCCGCGCGCCCACCCACGCGCCCGCCTGCGTGCCCACCCGCGCCCGCCCGCGCCCGCCTTTGCCACGTCGCGCAAAACCTTAAGCGCGGAAGAGCAGGGCGCGCAGGCTCCTTGGGCGCGGCGTTCGCGCGCAGACGAATCGATCCCGTATGCAAATGTGAGGCGCACCCGCCCGTCACCCCCCCTCGTGCTGCTTCCCATGGTCGCGCTGCGCTCTTCCCATTCGGAAAATGGAGAAGAAATGAAGACCTTTGGGCATTAACATGCTATGCCACATTTCTGAAGAAACTGAGATATTAGTATATTTCGACGCCCCATAGATGTATCTAGATGTTGAGGTTTTGTTTTAAAGCCGCAAGATATCAGTTTAATTCATAAAGCAATGTTCTTTACCCCAATGTGTAGAACGCAATAGAGCTCTGCAATCAGGCGAAAACAACCGCTCGAGACTCTCGGGCTCCGCGCCGACACTCGGCGAAGGGAGGGGGACCTTACTCGGAGGGAAAGAGATAGCTGTTTAACGGACATTTCGACCGGCCGCCGTGCGGCTCGCGCTCAGCTGGAGAACAGTCGAGCGTCGCCGAGACTCGGGAGTCGCCGAGCGCCCGAGCGCTTGAGCGCTTGAGCGCTCGGCCGCTCGGCCGCTCAACCCGCGGCACCGGACTGCTCGGTAGCTTCGTCGTTGAATGCATGTACGGGATATAAAGTCGCCGCGCGTAGAGACCGCAAAACTCTTTCAATTCATTGTAATCGAAAGAAAATACAATTTCAATTAAACGATTAATTCGTTGAAAAGTAACAATTTATCGATTGATTGGAAATAATTTATATAGACAAAACAATACTTTTTTTTTGAAAGAATTAAGGCAAAAAAAAAGAGTCTGAAAATAAACTTAAACCTTTATTGCATGAATTTTTATAATGTTTTTTTTATATTTATAGTGCTTAAGGGAAATAATTCGTTTCGTACCAATTGTAATGTCATTTAAGTTTCTTACAAACCCGAATATAAGGCATATTTATTAAATACAATGAATATTTGGTCATAATTTCACGAGTATATAAAAAAACGCATATGCTAAACAAAAATGAGGTGGGTACTATTTTCCTTGTGTCAAAACGTCTTGTCATTGGGCGTACTAATTTATTGTGAAATAGTTGATGTAAGCCGCTATGGCCTCTGAATTGGTCGACTCAGTCGGCGGCCAAATTACAGCGCTCACAGCACATCAGCCTATTCAACTCAATAATTCAAAATACATTATTTACTATTATATACACACGTTGTTTAACATTATATTAAATTCGGCAAAATTATGTATTCACGAAATGATGCATATAAAGTGTATGGGTACAATGTTTTTCAACTACTTCATTATTTTTCGTTTCAATACAAGATAAGCGATTAATTGTAATTAAAAGTCGTGAAAGCTGAAATTGTGAATCATTGACTTCTGTGGAGTAGTATTGAAGCTCCATGAGACCCCCCTTCCTTTGGGTGAACTACTGTGAACAGCGTGACAGGAAGCGATAACAAAGGTTGTGCGAGGTGACACGGTGGCTCCCACGCAGCGCGCCATCGCCTTTGCGACGAAATTTCCAGAAAAGGACAGGAAGCAGTTGAAAGAGAAGTGTTGAGATATGTGCACAAAGCTTTTCACGAAAGGTATTGAGAAGTTCGCAAGATTATAAATAAAACTAAAGGTACAATGAGCTCAAAAACAATGCTGGGGTGACCGAGGCACCCCGCGCGTTTACTGCCGGGTTAAGAAACTTAAGACCTGGGTTTCAAATGTCTCAAAATTACAACAACAACAACAACAACAACAACAACAACAACAACAAAAATATTTGGAAAAAGGCAACAAAAATACAAAATTGGAAGCGAAAGGAACTAATATATTTCATTGCACTTGTATCTAAATTTAGCAGAGCATTAGAAAATTATTATTAAAATTCGTCTATATAATACATTTTGAAAAAACGAAATTACTTGTCATTTATTTTGAAAGCCATTTAATACTCCTTCCTTTTCCTGAAACTTGGCATTAGATATTTACTCCGACGTGGCGGCTGATTATTGCGAGACGCAATTCGCCTGAACGGGGTACGCCGGTTATCGATAACCGACCGAGTCGTCGGCCGCTGGCGACCGGGAGTCCGGAACCGGCTGCGAAGGACAGTCGAGCGTGTGGTCTCGAGAGAAGAGAGGCGGGCGAGCGCTGGTCGGTAAAAATAGCGGAGAATGCAGACCTCTAGAACGCAATGTCTAAAACTTTCCTTTTTCTCAATCTCTCTTTTAGTCTTCACTTCGACGTCTTCAAGTGTAGAAGTATTGGCTAGGGAGGTCACAACTTGTAATTACCCACCTCTTTTAGGAAGATTACTACGGATAACATTCTAATCCCAGCTGGTTTTAGAAGAGTACTTGTTCATTGTCTTTAAGTTTGTATTGTCACGTGTACACTGTGGTATTCTGTTCTGCAGCTGAAGAATTGAAATGTGACGGTGTTGGTTTTAGTCTTTCTAGAGATACACGGAAACAGGAATCCGTTGGAAATATATCTATTAATGATTATAATAATAATAGTAATAATACTGTCAATTAAATGTGATAATAAATATAGTACTATTTCTGTATCTTCAATAGTACTATTTCTGATATATTATATCATCTTCTCTTAAGGGATTAGGAGGGTCTTCTGTTCCGTCTTCAGCATGTCATTTTAATCTTAGGCGCCGACATCCCTTCTGCCGTGAGGTCCGTAGTGATATATGAATTATATATTATTTGTTTAGTTAATTAAATAATTGTTCATGTTATTACGATTAATAAATAATAATTAATATTATTAATGTCGGATTTGATTCATATCGTGACAGGTATTGGTCTTGAAAAGAGAGAGAGAGAGAAAGAGAAAGAAAGAGAGAGAGAGAGAGAGAGAGAGAAAGGAAGATAGAGCAAGAGAAAGAAAGGGAGAGTGTGACAGAGAGAGGGAGAGATGGAGAGGAGAGAGGAAGAGGAAGAGGGAAAGAGAGAACTATTGTACTTCTACAATAGAAAAAAATTGCATTTCTATGCCTGCCTTTCACGTCCTAAAGCAGACTTTGTGAATTAATCCCACATATGCTGTGCACTAAATGAACACTACCATGACGTGATACCAAAAACTTTTTAAGAGCTTTCAAATTATTTCAATGAGTCATCATTTTTTTCTGACCAACACTTTGTTATTCTTAATTTTTTCTAATATTCTGCAGGTATCTACATTATAATTGAATATTGAGAAAATTTAAAATACATTTAATCATTTTCAAAATAATTATCATATAATTATTAACATAAGTTGAACCACTTTTATTGAAATATCTAGAAATCGAAAATCACTGCTCTTTGAAACAATGTAATTTCCGCTAGAAAAACTAAAGCATCTAAACTTCATGAAAATTACAAGGTTCTTTCAAATATTTTGTAGACTCTCTTATCTCCATTATTCAACATCTCAAAAATCAAGAATCTATAACACCATATTCAATTCTCATTTCAAGAACTTTTCATCAGAAACTAAATATTTCACAGACTGCTGGAAATCAATAAATCCATGTTAATTAGAAAGTAGTGGATAAAAAATCATATTACTAAGAAGAAAAATTGTATTGATTTTCCTATTCGTAAGAAAACAACTCTTCACCAAATGTTCTAATAAAATTCAAGGCATGTAATTAAATGTTTAAAAAGATAGGAGAGAACTATTTATCTTTTCATTCTTCATTTTATTCATTCGCTGCTCTTTTCTATGACCCTACCTTCCGCCCACTTCTACGTTTTCTCCTCCGCTGCCCTCACCCTTTCCTTCAAGGAAGCTCAAGAACTCGTGGCTAGCGCTCGACAACACCCGCGCCCTCGCGCGGTCCGCCCGCGAAACAAACTTCGCCATTCAGAATTACTCAAGTGTCATAATCCGACAGTACGCAATTTTGTCTTTCTCGACTGTGCCGTGATGCCATATCTCCGGCGTTGTTCTTTCGCATTTCTTTCCTCTTCTTTGCCTGCCACCACCTTCACCTCCACCCCCTCACCCCCTTCACAACCTCTTTTCTTTTTCTTTTGTTAGTCAAGGAGTTTTTCTTCTGGGAATTGTTCATTTAATTTACATTACAGGATTTCAATTTCAGATTCGAAGTTGGAATAATTTGATTCTGTACATTCTGTGGACCGTGAGCGGAGGGAGGAGTACAAGAACACATTCTTTCAACTGACCTCCTTGTTTAGCGAGTCGTAATCCCATTATGGGTAAAAAAAAGTTTGTGCTTGGAAGCTCGGCGGCGTCTTGGGGCAAGTTCGTCGGGAAAGCGAACTTGTTCAGCCACCGCAGCCTGAAACAAACGCCCGTTCAAAAACTGCCCTCCGCTCCGCGCTGCAGTGACAACTGCAAAAGGTTCGCAATCAGAAAGCAATCTACGACCAATAGTGAGCTTTGTAAAGGTAAGTTTAGAAAAAAGAATTTAAAGAGAAAAATATTGCAATGTTTCGGTCAACGCAATCTCCATGACAAAGTTTTGTATTGAAAATATCTTTCAAAACTCATTTGAATTCTCATATCAGCTTTTATGTGATTCCAATTATATCTGCAATTTTTGTAAATGAGTCCACAAAATACGAGTGTATCTGTTTCGTACGCGTCTGTTTCCAAACCCACTTGTTGAGCGGTGCTGAATATCAACGTCTGTGAGCCTCGGTACGAATACGATTCTCAATCGATCAAAATCGTGAGTACATATATATTTACTTTCATTGAAACCCTTCATGGAATTATATTATTCTAAAGAACGCTTAAACAATAATTCTATCACTTGTGCACATTCGTAGCATGAAATAAAACAAGAATTTTACTTCTGGTTAAGTTTTACCCAAAGTCATAATAGGTACGCAGTTGGTCTTTTTGAAACTTCTCCTTTGCACTTCTTTATTGCTCTTTACCTTTCTCCGTTATTGTTCTTCTTCTTTTTCTTCCTCTCTTCTTGTTCCTGTTCTTCTCCGGTACTGAATCTCAATCTAAGCTGGTTTGTTTTCCTTTCAGTAATGTAAAAGTATTTTTATTGCCGGCAGTTCTCAAAGCCTTGATTCACTTGATGGATATATTCAAGAAAAGGTCTTTTTGTATTAGTTCGTACATTACAGATATTATTATAGTTTTACAGGCTTATTAGTTTGTGTTATAGGATCCATTTGTAGTAAATGATTTTCGTTATTTTATTTTTATATCTCTTTTTAGAGAGATCACCATATGAAGACATGAAATAGATATATAGAGTAATAGAAAAAGGAATATAATTTGATTTTCAATAACAAGAGGAACCTACAATTTTAAATAGAAAAGTATTGTAAATATTATTTTCAATATTTGTAGTACTCATTTCTAGGTGAATTGTTAATTCTAAGAAAAGTACGAGTGATAGAAAAAATGAGTTAAAGTGGATTAAACTAATCAAAATATACGTGTAAGGTCATTTTATAAACTATTTCGTGGGCTACATCGAAATACATTTTTAATTTGATACCAAGGACGTATATGTACGTTAATAGTAATATTGCTGGTGAGATTGATACCTTTAATAATTTGAGGAAAAGATGTCATCTCTTAATCCTTTTTGTATCTACGTGTTTATGATACAAAGAATAGCGTAGATGGAGAGTCGCTCCACCGGCTCAGCGCAAGCCATTTCGAGACGGCCGACCGCGCACGCGCGCGAAACATAGACGGCGGGGGGGGGGGAGGGGCCTGCGACCGCAGCGCCACCGAGCGGAAGCAGCCCGCGCCACGATGGCGGAACACGCGAACATCGCGCCGCTGGTGCAGGACGTCGGCGCGGGCGGCGCGGGGCGGCGAGGGGTGGGGCGGGGCGGAGAACAGATCGAGAGGCGAGCGGAGACGGGACGAGGCCGTGCGGGCTCAAAGCGCGGCTAACAATAATCCTCTGGTCGGAGCCGGGACCCCAAGTCAAACATGGAGGAATGCAGCCTCGGGCTGTTGGATCTGCGGCCGCCGCCGACTCCAGCGAAAAGCTATTTATTGCCGAGTGACCTCCTTTATCCGGCGGGAGCTGCGACCACCGCCCCCATCGCCGCCGTCGCTGCTGCTGCTGGTGCTGCCGCCTCCGCCGCCGCCGCCGCCCGCCCAGCTCCGCCGGACAATGTCAATACAAGCACAGGGCCCCTCCAAATCAAACATCGGCGACGCAGCCGTCAAAGCTGGGAGGCGGATGAGTCGGCGGCGGGGGCGGGGCGGGGGCGGAGATGGGGCAGGGAGGGCCGGACTTTCCGGCGCGGCGCCCGGGGGCAGAGGCCGGGGGTGGGGGTGGGGCTGGGGCGGTGCGGGCACAGCGGTTTCCGGGCGCGGTAAACAGGATCCGCGGCCGCACACAACGCCGGGGTGTAATGAGAAAACCGAACGCAAGAATCGAGGCGGCCGCCGCGGCGAGGGCGCCGGCAGCGGCGACGGCGGCGGTGGCGGCCTCGCAGGCGGCCGGGGGCGCGGCGCCGAGGGAAAGGCAGACCCGGCAGACTCAAGCAGATGACGAGAAAGGACTTTAATTTAAT
Organism: Acheta domesticus; assembly: GCA_031308135.1. Lineage (NCBI taxonomy): Eukaryota > Metazoa > Arthropoda > Insecta > Orthoptera > Gryllidae > Acheta > Acheta domesticus. Next base: position 78,439,835 of record JAHLJT010002406.1, on the reverse strand, counting down.
TAAGAGAATTCGTTTCCGCAAATTTAAGTCGCGCGCTGAAGAGACAACTTCCTCTTCTGATCGAGCCATGTTTCTCGGGATGTTCGCTTCACGATCAAAAGGAGCTCACTGGACAGAACAAAACTTGTCGGCGAAACTGAACCCGAAAAGATGAAATTCTCTAACAAAACTTTAACACGTTTGTTAACCAGATCACGGTTACGTAAACGTATTACATATACGTATTACACACGACTATGTATTACGAAATACGTATACGTATCTTAAATTACATTTGTTATCCCATCTATTAAATTTATTCCCATTAGGAAATGATGTGCAAGTTTGTACACTAATTTGGAAACTAATAGGTCTGGAATAATTTCCAGCAATATTGACTTCTATTAACACATCGTATTGAAAGCTTAAACATTTGCGAAACGTTTCTAAATATTTTGGAATCACAATAAATAGGTGCAAAACATAAAGCAACCAACAACAATGTAACAAGACACGCCCTCAGTATGAGTCTCTTTCTCCAAACGCAGAATGCTTTCCAATCACGGCGCTGCGGACGCATTCATCGGATACATGTTCATCTGCAGCTCGCCCTCTGTCTCCGCGCGAGAGGGAATTCAGCATCGCCCCGCCCCCGCCCGCGCCCATGCCCCCTTCCCCGCCCCCGCCCGCGCCCGCGCCCTCGTCAGAGCGCAGCCAGCCACGGCGCGCGCCCATCCGCCAGAGTCCTAATTAGCCACGCGCTTTGATCGGGCGCCCTGCACGTCGCTCTCCGCGCCCCCCTCCTCCCCGCCCCCTCCGCCCATCTTGCTCGCATCGGACCACCTGCCCCGATCATTCACCCCGCGCGGCCTCGATTCCCGCCCCTGCCCCGCCCACCTCGCATCAAAACTCTTGCTCAGTATCATCCAAGGGTTGTCGCGAGCGGGTGCACTAAAGCGCACTGCACGTTCGATTCGCGATCCTCTGTGATGTTTCTGAAATTAACTTGGTACCGGTTGCGCGCTCAGACTAGGCCCTTTGACGCCCCATTGCCGCGCAGTTCTGGTTTCTGTGTTACGGGAAATCAAACCCACTTCCAGAGAAGGTAGTGTGAACTAGGAAATTACACTGGAAGTATCTACGCTTAAACTTCTATTATTTTGTTTTAATATTTTAGACAATCATTACCTTCTTGCAGTCCATCTTCAAAAACCGTTTTTCGTCCTTTTCAGGTATCGATACTGTTGTCCTCCCACCTTATTATAAGATTTCATTACAAGATTTCATTCCTGATTAAAATTTAATTCCTATTCTGTATCTACTTTTATATTTCGTGCGTAAAAATAGAATCTTTTAACCGTTACATGATTCAGAATTGTGTGCAATCCATGAGGTACTTCCACTGGCAGATCCAGGGGGGACATGGCCCCCCACCCAAAAGGCCTAGAGATTTTACTTGTTACCCCCTTTATTTGGCAAAATTAATTAAAAAAATATGTTCGAATTATGTAATTATTTGAACAATATTACTGCATTGCATCATATCTACAGTATATAAATAACACAATATAATCACCGATATGCTTACTATTTACAAAAATCTACGATCCTTTCCCCCCAAATGATGAGCTGGATCCACCCCTGCTTGTTGCCCGAGGGTATTCATATGCGAATAAAAAAAGACGACCAATATATCGCTTGTTGTTCCGTCCACCCACACGATGCGCTGAATTTCGCAGGAGAAGCGATGCAGCCTCTGGTTGTGCACCACCCCCAACGCGTTCCGCGCGTTCCTTGCCCGCCCCCTTATTGCTCTATTGGCGGCGGCGTCGCCCCTGGCACCCCGTGCCGCCCCGCCCCCGGCCGCTTGTCGGCACTCCCCTCGCGCAGGTGGCCGCTCATCGCGCGCCAAGTGGCGCGCACCTGATCTCTCCCGCGCGCGCCCGCGCGCGAGCCGCGACCGCGACAAGGCAATCAACCCGCGATATGCGCGCCCGCACCCTCGGTGTGCTTTCCCTACCCCACTACCGTCCTTGTCCCCCCCCCCCCGGAGGACGGAGACGGGGAACGCACGGGGGCGGGCCAGGGACGGAGACGGGACGACCAGGTGGGAAGGGACGCCGTGGCACAATTGACGCCGCCGCCGCCGCCACCGCCGGATTAGAAGAGTGTGATAAAGACGGAGACGAAGCTACGACTGGGGGCGATGGAGTGAGCCGTGGTGGAGAGGCAGTGGCGGTGCGGCGGCGGTGGGTTAGGCCGCAAGCAGGAAAAGGCGAAGGATGAGTCACCCGTCGGCGGCTGTATGCGACGAGTTCTCTCCGCCCCCGCCCCGCCCCGCCCCGCCCCGCCCTCGCCCCCAGCGCCGCTGTATGCTGATGCCAGCCGCTCGGCGCGTTATCTTGGTTGAGAGACTCCAGCAAGTCAGTGTGAAATTCAGCAGCCCTTATTAAATTTCCACCGCTCCCTCGAACCCGTCGCGGCGGCGGTGGCGCTGGCGGCGGCGGCGGCGGTGGCCGCCCCTCGCCGCCGCGACCCGGCCCGCGTGAGTCATCGTGTGTACCATTTCGTTAGCGAGCGGGGCGGCGCGGCGTTTGCGTGGCGGCGGTGGGCTCTGCGACGCGCCGAGTCGAGTCGAGTCGAGTCGCGAGGTGTCACTTCGTCATCCGCCGCCGCCGCTTTGCTACCGGCGCAGCGGCTGCCGTCGCCTGCCAGCCTCCCTGGCCACCGCCGCCACCGCGGGCACGTTCCTCCCTCACACCACCACTGCGTTCCTGCTGCTCCGGTGTGTTTCCGGAGATGTCCATAACTTTTGTTTCAGCATTCATTGGAGTATTCTTGGTTTAAGCCTGAGCTTGAAGTATAAGTTAATATTTACGATCAATATTATATTAGTTCATCAAATTTTCAAATTCAAAAATTGCATTCAACCAACATCTGGGTGTAATTAATATAATAAAATATTTTATACACAGAATTTAATTTATTTGCAAGTCTTTTTTAATAATGGAATTACATGTACGTTTCTGTAAAATATCCGTTAAAGAATTATCAGTTGAATCGTACTTTCAGTAAACTTTCATAAAAAATAATACCATAATATACAATTATTTATTTTCCAATATGTTGTTTATGTTCTAGGCCTATGAGATGAGAAGGGCTACAATACAATATCCAACGATTTCTAAAAGTGCTTGTACTATAACTCTGAAATTTAATAAGACGTTGAACGGGAGCCTATAACCTATCGTCGGTCTATGACTCACACCTTCGATCATACCAACCGTGCGTTCCAGACTTCCTTCCTCTAGCCGACCCTGTCTTCCTCAACGCATTCCCCACCGACGCCGCTTCTGCCTACTGTCACTGCGCCTGCAGCGCTAACAATGTTTAGCACTGCGTCGCTAGTTAGGTTCGAGGTGGATGTAATGAATCTTACTGCCGGGAAGATCAAAACACGAGGCGTCGTCCCGCCCCGCCCCGCGCTGTCCTAGTAGCCTCCGCCGCCAATTAGAGTGCCGGCACCGCGCAGCGCAGGTGGTGGAGGTGGTGGTGGTGGTGGCGGCGGCGGCGGCGGCACAGCGTCTCGAGGGCGAGAAGGCGCGCAGATTACCCTAACGAGACCGCAGGCGACGTCAGTGCCGGCAAGCGGAGAAATCGGCGGGTCAGGGCACTGACAGCGACCCTCCCGCCAAGTGAGAGCGGTCCTTGAACAGCGAAGCTACACTGCAATGAGCGCCGCTAACTCTACACATTCACTTCGCAATACCGAAAGTGAAAGCAAATCCTGCACAAAACTGTCAGCCGAGAGAGTTTAGAGCTATGACTCAAGGACGCTCTATCTACTGTGATTTCGGTTCATTCAATTGTGATTACCAGAATATTCCTTCAATTATATTTTACTGTTACCAAATTGGGTTCACTAACTGCCGAAGATGATGTTCATGTATGAGGAAAAAGGTCTACATAATGAGTAACCTTCATTTGCAATTTTTGTAACATTTTTTCGTAATGTATAAATATTAAAGACCAAAAGATTGTCATAAATTATTGTACTAACTTACCAATGTTCTATTTAGTTAGTTAAAGATGCTTTAAATGTTAGATATCATTTAAATTAATTATTTGTAATTATAATAAGAGATTCAATGCGTCTGTCTAAAATGGTAAAGCTTCTTTCGTATCATGTATTACATTATTTAAAACTTGTAAAATAGAGAAGGAATACATGATGAAACATTTCAATGTCCAAGACGCATCAAAAGCCACAACATTGGATCTGCACTGACCATTACCATTCAACGTATGCTGCAGTTGTTGATGTGTTCAGAGACATACAGCATTTGATAATTATCAATCCCCCTTAGGGGTACCTGATAGACGACAAGTAGAAAAGCCACATGATTTCATTAACAGTCAAAGAGCTCACAAGACTGGATTTAAAATCATCCAATTCAGATGTTGGACGGTCCCTTTCACTCAACTGCTCACATATTTTACAAGCACAACTATAATATTTGTTATGTATTATTTATTTATCTCAATAGTTGCTTGCCAATATTACAAACATCATTTTATTCTCCCTCGACTTTGAATTTCACAAAACAAAGAAATACCAACCACCTATCAGTGACAACCTCCAAGAGAAAGTACATCTGTTCTCTACAGAAGACTATCCATTAAATGACCGTAATCCACTGTATCGCATGACAACGGCCTTTTAAATTAGCTGCGCTAACGTGTCTCCTCATGGCAATCGATTGGTCCTGAGAGCCCGCTACTTGACTGGGGTCAGCGGGGACGTGACCAAGCGATATTCACGAGCGGGAAGGGGCCTGCCTGTCTGCCTGGCGTCGGGAGGGGGGGGGGCGAGCGCGGCTTCGGAAGCACGACCGCTCGCCGGGGGCTAAATCCAGCCTCCGCCCGCTCCGGAGGTTGCGTCGGCGCCTCCCCGCCCCGCCCCTCACGGCCCCGCACGGAAAGAGCGCGCTGCGCGGGGGCGGAGGCGGAGGCGAGGGGCGCCCATCTGTCGCTCCCTGTCGTCGGGGGCGGAGCGTCGCTCTCGGATCACTGAGCATTGGTGACGCCGGCGCGGCCCCGCCCCGCACGCCCCGGCGCCGACGCCGAGGCCACGCCGCGCCGACGCCGCGCGCGCGCGCGCGCCGCGAGGAGCGCGGTGGGAGTGTGGGAGGAGGTGGGAGAGAGAGCAGGAGCTCGCGATAGCGCCCAAATCCCTCTCCCGCCCCACCGCTCCCAGTCCTGGGCCGCTGTCGTGGCCTCCGTCGATCTGCGACGTCAGCGCGTCGCCTGCGAGTCAGCGCCCGTCGCCGTCACCCACGCGGTCCCCCGCGCCCCCTGCCCCCCCCCCGGGGCCCCCTCCCCTCGCCACCCCCCATCCCACGAAGCCACTCGATTCAAACCGCGCGGCGGATGTTCCTCAAGAAATCTCCGCTTCTCTGCGACTTTGCCAATGCGAGGTGTTGGCGTGGGACAAATCTTGACACTAAGAGAAAAGATTTTATTCAGAGTCGAAACATGAGCGATGACCTGTCGAGATGTGGTCACGTAGAATTGAACCAGCCTCTTTTCAATTTGAAAATGTAAAGTTATTATTTTGAATAACCGTAAGTTAAAGATGTTATCAGTATCCTTCATCCCTAAATTACGCTAATTTTAACGTGAACTAAAATCCGAGTAGCATAAAGACGCAGTAGCAGAGAAATGTAAGGCGAGTAAAAACATTATATATTCTACAAAATCAAAAATCTTCATAAAATCTTCCTGTATTGTACGCTGCAGCGAAAAAATGTCAATATCGTAATTCTTTTTTAGAATCGGGGTAAAAATAATTATGAGAAACACATGTAATGATATTTTTTTTATCATTCATTATAATAGAAATATATAATTTTCCTTATCAGAGTATCAGACAAGTGTTAGAGAATATTTTTGTCCACATTAGAAATGAGGTGAAGAAAAAATTTAATAGTGAAATGGTAAAAAATCCTCTCGTTTATCTGGCTCTCAACATTGACTTGATAACTGCTGTTGACAAAATCAAGAATGTACCTATTAGAGAAATTAAATATACAGATAATATTGAAGAACTGTAGACGCTTACAATGATCAGAAACAAAATTAAAGGAATATTATAACAGACAATTATTTCAAAGATGGCTGACATGAATTTACATATTTTGTTTATCAATGTATGCCATTTAAAACAATGTATGCCATTTAAAACAATGTTTGACATGTACTTTCTCACGACGTCCCACTCTGAATTGAGGAGACGGACGGGAAGAGAAGATTGCGCGCTGTCCATATGTTAGAATGATGCACCGGCAACCGTCTGAAAAATATCACGGAAACCTCGAAAACCACCAATCTGGGCAGTCTTCTTACGACCTCTATTCCGGTAGGCGCTTCCAACTCGCTACAGTGCAACATATTAAGCAAAGACCTGGCAACTGACCGGGATCAAAGCCACGATCTAGCAGCCATAGTACGATTAACGTTTCCTGCAGGCTTTGTACTACAAATATATGAAGGGACCTGGAAAATACATTGCTAATAAACATTTCTGTACTTTTTTTCAGAGGTTGTTTTTAGCCTACATAAGTGTCTATATCTACACTTCTTGCTGTTTTTTAGTACATACTGAAATTCTATGAAGATGTTTTTACAGTGTTCAAAATAAAATGTATTTATTTTCAAATCACTGACAAGTTTTCCAATATTATTACCAAGAATTACTCGATAATTGTTATCTTGTTTCTGAGTAACTCGAAAAACCGATAAAAGTATTTTCAAGATATATAGAAAATAAAATTACTTGGTTTAAATTAACATATTTTACTACAGATTTCTTGAATAAAATTGTTATTACTCGTTACCATCATGTCGATGCGAATTTCACTTGCTATTTTTACAAATTGGTGTAATTTTTGTTTACTGGAGAACTCCTGAGAACGTTATTTTGGCCACATGAAACATGAGTACTCTCCCTATCAAGTTCTCCCAACGTCGTCTTATGTTGGACGTTTCATAGGAATATATCGTCGTGGTACCAGCAATAGGACGCATGTCAAATCTACCGGTTTTTAGGAAGAACGAAAAACGTCCCTTACCTCTCCCTGTCTTGACAGTGCACAGAGGGCTAAATGGCCAATCTAGGCGGAACTAGACCCCCCTCCCTAACATTTTAATATCGACGTTTTGTGTTAGTGAATTTGATCATCGATGTTGGTAGAATGATATTTGAGATTTGGTTTATTTTTTGGCTCACGTTTGCTAGGCTGGGGAAGTGGATTACTTATCATATCTTGAAGGAAGCGCTGCGTGAGGCAGTCGCTCTGCAGCCACTCGAAGAATCACACGTGCTCAGATCTCAATGAAAGGGGAACGCGAAACTCTGCAATATGGAAGATGTTAAGTAAAGTATGTACTTTTCAACAGTACTTATATAATTTCAATTCTTTGCTTCTCTCTTCGTAAAATCAGCTGCAAAGTAGGCGTTGCGCGCGACCTAAATTTTACATTTTCCCAACTTTCAAGTAGATTTTCAACAACGTGCATTAACTTGTATTACAGTAAAACATATGTCACTAAATAGCTTCGTGTCTTTATTTTATGATGCACAAAGTTTCACGTCCAGATACGTCCAGATGAGGATATTATGTTTTATTTCAGACGATGGCGCGCATCCAGTAGTCACCTACCGTGATCTGTTTCCCGTTTCGCGCAAGAGAGGGGACATGGAAACAGAGCTAATTTCTTTAGTAAAGAATTGATTAGGTTTTCAAGAGTGCAAAGAAACAATGGAGAAATGCCTTAAAGATGCTGTAAGAGTATTTTATAACATTTTTTAAGTAGGTGGAGAAAATGCCACCACGTCGAGCATCATTTCATTAAAAAGTATTCTGGGTGGCTCGATGCTGTAATTCAGTTTCCGGAAGTGGTGTACCGGGCAATAACTCCTAAAATGATTGAAGCTACGCCATCTACTAGTTCAGGTGCAAGCCGGACGAGGAAAAGTTTTAATGAGTGTACAGAGAAAGGTAAAAGAAACTGTATCGAAATATTACTTACGTCGCGCTCGAAGGAAGAAACTGTGTACGCAGCGAGGCAATCACTGCAGACGTCGGGTTAAAGAGATACGGCCAACATGTTGCAGGATATGACTACAACTCGTCGCACTATAAGAGGACTGACTCTTATCAATTGTTGGGTTCTTGTTGGCCAATTGTAATGTTGTAATTTCAAATTATCAGTGGAAATGGTGTGAATCAACCAAGGCAATGAAAGATGTAAGACATTAAGTTGAAGTAGCAATGAAATGATTTGAGGGGTCAACATGGGGAGTGCATGGAAGAAAATCTTGTAAATGGCAAGTATAGAAAAACAGTGGGTTAGAAAAAGGTTAATCTGCAGTAAAACTTTATGATTGGTGCCTTTTATGTGAAACAAACATCATAAACTTAAGAAGAAGAAACATTTGTTAGTAAATTGTGAAATATTATATAAATCTTTTAGAAATTGTGCACTATAAAATAAAAGATATTCATTTATGTTTTGATTTAGTTATTCAGAATAAAATATAATTGCGTTCGGAGAAGTCATTATATTTTTTTAAATTTTTGAACACAATTCATTAATAATAATTTGTATTCATTAGTAATAATAATCATTAATGAGTAAAACTGAATTATATTTAATGTGTGTTAATTTCACTACCTTAACAACCCTTTACATTCCCTAGAATCACTTAAAACAAAAGATTTAAGGCTAGTTCCGTCTAGAATCGCCATTTAGCCCACAGTGCAGTGGCTTTCACAAATGTAAAATCATGATATTTGGTGTTCATTAGTACATCGTCTTACGACCCATTGCATCAGCTGCAGTTTTCTAGATAGATCACAATGGTGTAACGGGTCATCCATAAATTACGTGACGCTAAAGTGGGAGGGAGAGGACCTCTTGCAGCCTTACGCTGCGTTGCATAGAGATAGGGAAGTGCGTTGCAAAGGGAGGGGGGTATGGAAAATACTCGACATTTGCTTTACGTAATTTATGGACGGCCCCTAATAAACAAAAAAAAAATTGGCATGCGACTTATTGCGGTTATCATTTTCATCCGAAGTGAGACCCAAGAGAGGTCGCAGTTGTGTCGACGCGGCGCTGCCCGAGGCCTCTGGTGGGCGGCGCGGAGCGTTGCCATGCGGGCTGCCGCTGCGGAAGCCGCACCTCCCTCGCCGCCCCCGCCGCCCCCGCCGCTCCCGCCACCCCCACCGCCCCTGTCGAAGGCTGGCCGCTGCATATGGCGCTGCGGCGCGCTGCGGTCGCGCCTGAGGGTGCGGGGAGGGTCTCCAGCGCTTCTCCGCCCTGCCTTCCTGCCCTGTCGTGTCCTGTCCGGGTCCTTCCCCAGACCTGGCCCCGCCACACGCCCTACCTCTCGCTTCTCGCTGCTTCGCGACACATGCCACGAATCTGGCGCAGTGACTCCTCTGCCGAAAGAGAAATTTAACAAGTGTAGTACTAGTTGGATTAGACAGCCAACTCCTGCTTCAATTGCAATATAATTCGAATCTTTACCTTCAGCTTGCCACAACACTTCGACAACTTTTAAATTAAATTCTAATACATGATGCATTGGAATTTCCAAATGTATATGTGTTGCAGTACTGAGATGCCTAGTCATCGTAAAAGTTATTTAATCATGAATTATTTTGAAAATCGCCTGAAAAACCATTTTAAGTGTTCGATAGATTTAAAAATGACTTCCAAATAAAGTTGGGAACCCATGATCGCTTTTGTATTTCACTGAAAGCTCATTTAAAATCAACATTTCAGAGATGTTTTCGCAAAGCATTTCATTAAAATTGGTGATTTAGTTAATAAAGTTTGAAATTATTTGGCTTCATGAAAATAACACTTTGAAACAACATATTTTTCTAATATTAGATAAATCTTGAATAAAGTAACACGAAACTAACCGAAAAGAAGTCTACCAGACGACTTTAATTTTCACAGATATTTGTTAAAGTGTTGTTATTTATCCCTTTTGACGTAATATGAATGACACACTTATTAATATCTCAGATTTTAAGAAGTGCTTTACCGCTAAAATATATCTGGGTACGAGGACTCCCAGAAAGCAAGGCAACAGCGCGCGTAATCACAACGACTTGAAGAACACGTCTGCTCCAACGAGCCAGCAGCAAGCGCCCCGACGGAGCCCGAGGGCGCGCAGCCGCGCCACCCCCGCCCCGCAGCGCAGCGCGCTGCCCGGCGCATGCAGATAAGAGCGAGCGGCGGCGGCGCACGCCCGCGCGCGTAACCGCGTTACCGCCCCCAATAACGTCGTTAAGTTTCGGGTTCATTAGAGCCAGTGGCCCGACCCGGCGCCCCGCCCGCCTCCACAGTCACACACACCCTCGCCTCCGCCCCGCCCCGCTCCCCGCAGGCCCGCCCTTCCTCGCGTGGCCTCTCCCAACCGGAATGGGAATCGCTGTGGGAATTAGGGACCGCGCAGCGCCGGCCGCACTTTCAGACGCCGCCGCCGCGGAGCGCTGCTGCCGGCTGGACCCGCGCCGCGCCGCGCCGCCCCGCGCCGCCGGGCAATGAGCGTAACCGGGTTACCGCGCAGCCTCCCCGATCGCCCATTAATAATGATCACCTCCCTCGGCCCCCTCGCCCCCGCCCCCGATGGCGTCGCCGCCGCCGCCTCCGGGGCGCCATGGCAACGCGCGGGGCGGACAATGCGCCGTGGCCATCCGGAGACCCAACGCGGCCGGCCGAACGCGGGGGCTGCTGCGGAGCCGCAAGCTGAGTTGCCCAGTCCCTCCGACACAACACCCGACAAGTTACCTAGACTCTCACTTCTGCTTTCTGTTTTTACAGATGTACGTTATTTTGTTAGTTCATAGAGAACAATTAGATATTTCACTAGTTACGAATCTAACGAAAATAATCTTAAAACGAGCTATATCAGTTCTTCCTCCATACCCGCGAATTCGCTATTCGCGAGTTCCGAACATTCGCGATTAGAGAAATGCTACAGGTGTTAACATTCGCGAGTGCGTCTTTTAGTCATACAACTTTTTTTTAAACGAGCTCATTTCATTTCCTTTATCAGCGTCATCTGGGAACCAAGCTCGGCAGACCCCGGAGCTCAAGGTATCACGTTCTGAAAAAATGTCAAAGTTGAAATGCCAATTCACATTAATAGAATAACAAAATTGTAAAATGAATTAATTCAGTTGCGTCGATTTGGAGGTAAGGATTTTGGTCACAAGCAGGAAAACCATTGAGGATCTGTGCATATCTCATTATAATGACTTCACTGAAGAGTAGCTTCGGGAAATAATCAGCGAAGAAAATCTCTGCGAAAGTAATGATGAATTGATGGAAGCGAAACTGCGTTCTGGAGCAACTTCAATGTTTTAACATAGAAATTACTTCGAAATTTAAGAAAGAAATTGAAGCAGCACATTTCCACATTCCACATTTCGCTGTTAGAACAACAAGGAGGGTGATGAAACAAAAATTAACCGAATCCTATATCTAATCTTTTTCAATTTGAAATAAGTTTCAAATATTGTTTTATTTCTTCTCTTTGGGATATTAATTGTACATTGTTTCTAACAGCGCTTACTCAGTTCTACTGCAATTTTTTGACATTTCTTTCTTTCTTTCTTCAACAGTTTTTCGATATCCAGGAGCCTAAAACACATTTATCATTAAAAGATAGACTCAACATTCGCGGGTTTGACATTTATTTTCCTTTTTGTGAAGCTAATTCTCGCGAATGCTTAGGAATTACTGTATTTGCAAGTGCCTAAGTAATAAAGCAGCCCCACCCGCATCTATAAGTAATAATTCATAGTAACAAGTACAAGAAAATATGTATTGGTTTGTATAATTGAGAAAAAGTAGAAAAATATTACTTCACATCACACAACATAAATTGTTATATTCGCCTACATTTTCACTTTGATCAATTTATTTTTGATCGATTTAATGAACATCTTGAAACCAGGACATCTTAGAAAAGAGTGTTTCTTATATCATACTACCATGTCGACAAACGCATTTGAGGGTAAAAATTGAATGGAGCTGCCAAAAAATTAAACATTTTCAATTTGCAAAAATTAAGACAAGTCAACGAAAATTCAACCAGCACCATCCTTAAATCTTTATATCTTTCTTTATCTGAGTTTTTCTAAGAAAGAAAAGAATTTTAAGAAAAATAATTTTTAAAAAAATGTGAAGCCGTTCTTGAGAAAAATTTAAAAACAGTTGGCGCTTCATGTACAGCATCCCCAGTACTCAAAATACCCATTTCAAATACAAGGCACCATGACATCACTGGGATCGATCAGGAAATATCGATTTTGGTAAAATCCTGATTACGATCTAGCCGCTAGCTTTGTTCACAGACGGGCAGACTTTTACCGTTCACCAATCTTCAGTATCAAAAGCCCACAAAAAATATTTCTAATAATACAAGTGTTAGATAATGTTGTTTACTACATACTGGAGCAGAATTATCCACTTTTTCGGTATCAACACTCTCCCGTTCAGTCCGGCTCGAACCTCCATGGTGAAAGAGCCCTTCTCGTGGCTGTTCTTTCTAGTTCAAGCTTTAGTCGTTATCAAAGTTTAAGTGATAGTATTAATAGATTAGACAGTTCTTGCTTTGGCTTAGGCCAGTGCATCAAGAATGCTATTTCAATTGCTAATAATATTCTACAAACAACGGAAAGTTGAATAAGAAATATGAGCAAAGAAATGAAAACCTTCACACCTCCCCAAGTACCATTATCTTTAACATGAAAAAAAAGGCGTTCTATTCATGAATAAAATCAATATTTCCCAAAGATAGATTCAAACCACCGTAAACCATAACAGCCTCAGTTCCGTATCATAACAGCCTACCTTCCTCTTTTTATTCAATAGTCATTTTATCAACAATTAAGTTAAGAGTACAAACCGCTCACACCTTTTGAATGACCAAACCAAAAATGTCATTTACTAACCTTATTTGTCATGAAAACTCTTGTAAGACTATTGTCGAACAAGAAGAAATAAATTTAAAAAAGAAATGAAACAATCATCAACAGATCATCCAGCCACATCATATTGAACAACAAAAACAACTACTACATATTCAACAAATGCACCAACTTCAGCAACAATAGCTTCGTCAACACCAGCATTTGCCCAGCTACAACCTCCAAACGCCGCTAGTGGGGCCGCTCATCGTCAACTCAATTCAACGCAACTACCGAAAGGCAACATAGGAGATCAACTCCCGGCTGTCAATCCATCAGAACCTCAACCGCGCAGCACTACAATACTTCAACATCAACAGTACAAAACATTCCAACTCATCAAACTGTACGAACCCAACCCAACCTAAAATGAGTGGAACCAAGAAACCGTCAATCAACAAACTTAGACTTGGCTTATAATGCAGAAGCTACACTATTAACTTTTACGCTTTTACGCTGTCAGAAACTACACCGTTGACTTCAACTATTAAAATCCCCCCAGCACAACCTGTAAAGAATATCCGCAAATAATTGAAAGTGTTATAAAGGTAACTAATAACTTTTCAACGAAAGTGTTAAAAAGTGAAACTCAAAAATTATACACTAATAAAGATGACTTCGTAAATTATAAAAAGACTATAAGCGAGAGAAAAAATAAAATAATACACGTACTGAGACATCAATTAAAATCTTTCCAATTGCATACAAAGGAATCCCGGAAACTTCAAGTGAAAGTGAAGTACTAACTTGACGCTTACAGTACATCCTGAGGTGACAAAAATCGTGGAACAGCAATGCGAAAATATACAGACGGCAGTACGCTCATGTACAAAAGATATATAAGATCAATGCATTAGCTGTGCTTTCATTTATATTCAAGTGATTCATGTACAAAAGTTTCTGACGTTATTACGGCCGCACGACGGTGATTAGCAGACTGAACGCGTAGTGGTAGTTGGAGCTAGAGGCAAGGTACATTCCATTTCGGAAATCGATTGGGGATTCAATATTTTGAGATCCACAGTGTCAAGCGTGTGCTGATGATACCTAATTCCAAACATAACCTCTCAACGAGGACAACGCGCAATGGTCGAAAGCCATCACTAAATGACCGAGAGCAGTGACGTTTGCGTTGAGTCGTCAGTACTAACATGCAAGCAACGCTGCATGAAATAACTGCAGAAATCAACGTGGGGCGCACCGCGAATGTATCCGTTAGGACAGTCTGGTGAAATTTGGCTTTGATGGGTTGTGGCAACAGAAGGCCGACTTTGGTCTTAAGGAACAGCACGACATCGCCTACAGCGTTTTTACTGGTCTCGTGGCCACATCTTTTGGACCCTGGACAGCTGGAAAACAGTGTCTTGTTCAGATGAGTCCCGATTTCATTTGGTAAAAGGTGATAGTACGGTTCGTGAGTGGAACAGACCCTACGAAGCCATAAATCCAAGTTGTGAACAAGGCAATGTGGTAGCTGGGTGGTGGCTCCATAAGGGTGCCGGGTGTTTTACATGAAATGGACTGGGTCGTCTGGTCTAACTGAACCGATCATTGACTGGAAATTGTTATGTTTAGATACTTGTCGACACTTTTCAGCTACTCACGAACTTCAACTTCCCAAACAACGATGGAATTTTTATGAATGATAATGTACCATATCACCAAGCCATAATTGTTCGAAATTGGTTTGAAGAACATTGTGGACAATTCGGGCGAAAGATTTGGTCATAAACCCCATGAACTTCCATGGGATATAATCGAGTGGTCAGTTCGTGCACAAAATCTTGCACTGGCAATACTTTCGCAATTATGGACGGGTAAAGAGGCGACATAGCTCAACGTTTATGCACGGGATTCAAACGACTTCTTGAGTCCACACCACGTCGAGTTACTGCATCGCCTGGCAAAAGGAAGTCCGACACGATATTAGGAGGTATCCCATGATTTCTGCTTCTAGGCTTTACAACAAATCTAGAGAAATCTTGAAACTTGTGGACTTAATTTAATGACATTAATTATAGAAATTTAAATGAACCAAAACGAAATATTATAGATAGTCTGACGCATAGGATTGTCCAAATCCAATGGGAATCAAACCAAAAGTCCCGAAACAATGTAAAAATCCTCAAAGGTATAAACAATCTCAGGTTATCTGTAAAATACAAACAAGATGCATCGAATGCAAATAAATGCTTCATTATTCTAAATGCACAAAACCACAAGAAACTCTCATCCCCAACATGAGTAAACTTTGGAGACAACCACATAGCCAGCTATCGAGGATGCTAAATCTTCAATGACATTTGCAACCAAGTGGCACACATTGACAAAGCAATTTGGCCTCAAACACAAAAACGCTTACATATTATCAAGAACAAACAAATAACCAACATACTCCAAACACAGTAAACGCAGCAAGCACAGTGAACTATATCAACAAAAAGATTCTCCATTACTTCAATACAATGGCATGAAGAAATACTGACAAAGCCTCTGCCCAGGAGGTCCTAGGGTTCGAGTCCTAACGGTGGCTGATTTTCGACACTAGCTAAAACGCTAGATCGAATTCAGCTGCAGTCAGGAGGATACTTCTAGTGGCCAGCTGCTCTGATAGTTTTCCGTGATTTCTCCGAACAACACAGGTGATTGCCGGAGCAGTTTCCGAACCAACGGGCCGTGGACCGCGCACAATGTTTCCTTTCTCTTCCTTATCCTATCCCGACCCTTTATTTGCACACACTAACACTTACAAGCACTAAACTACCACATATGCCGGAAGTCCAGTCGAAAGCTAAGAGATTGTCCCAGACGGGACGATGCCCCGACCAGGGTGGTGGGAGTTTCATGATTGGGAAAACTCTCGCAAGTCGGTAGGTTGGCGCCAAATCTCGCGATTCAGTGGGGAAAGATCATTACTACCTTCCGATATAAAACACGCACTGCACTTACGGGATTAATGTCTTACGTCGTTGATGCGCCCGGAATCACTAATAAAATACACGACAATCGAGCGTACAATTTTCTCAACAATCTCATACTCTTCCTGATATCTATCAGATAATAAATACCATAATTATTCAAGTAATCATAATCATTATACCAGAAACACAAAAACACAACAAATACCTAGTTCAAAACTTCCTATCGCCACTAAAATTTGGCCTATAAAACAAATGTAATTAAAAATCTTAACTGGAGTGCTATAGGCATTAAAAGGTAAAAATTAATCTTCAAAATATTCTTAAAATAATATGAAATTCCCATATTTTACGGAAGCAATCGCAAATTAAATGAAAAATTCTAAGTAATTCTAAATTCTAATTCACCGCAATGACACACCTTCTGAAACATAAGCAGATAGCATCACTCTAATAATAATTAGTAAAATCAATCATGAACCTATCGATAGCGAAACAATTGGCATAAAACAAATACAATTTTAACAACATCATTATCAGTGGATACAAACTCTTTCCATATAAATTATATCAAGAAGTATTTAGTTCTAAAAGCAACAATCCTTTCCTACTAGTAGAAGATCTAAACAGTAAACATATAACTTGGGGCTATCGACCCCCCGAAGAAACTGTCTTCTTCAAAAATAACCCAAAAATAATCCCTCAAGCACCTTGAGAATTAATTTTACTTTTATAACAGCAATACACATCACTTACATACATCACAATACATGAACATCAATTTCAGCCACACAATCAAACAATTAGTATTTCCAGAACTCAACTCTGATCGTAATTCCGTTATCTTAGTACTTAAATCATCAAACACACAAATCAAGTATATCGGAAAAGTAAACTGGAATAAATTCAAAGATCAAATGAACATCAATCTTATTTTCCCCAAAAGTATTAAATCAACAACAGTCCTGGATAAATAAGTTCTGACTTTTAATTAAACAATTCAAAAACCACTAAAAAGCAACTACACGATTCAAAGCTATAATTCAAAAAAATATTCATATCAAAAATTACATCAAATATTAGCAACTTAAGAAGCCGATGACAATTCACAATAAGAAATGATATCCAATCCAAGATAAATAAAATCTCATCAATAATTAACCAAAATTACAGATATACAAGTTCAAACATATTCAAATAGCAATTAATCAAACCAAACGGCAGACCCTCAAGGCCACAACCCAAAAAAGCACATATTAGTAAAAGTTTAATTTTTTTAGACTTCAAGAAACAATAAATACCCTTGTATTTCTTAACGAAAAGGGAGATAGCGTTTAAAATTGAGGCGTTGCGTTGTAGCCAGCAGCGACAAAATGGTACCTTTACAGGAGAGCTAATTCTATCTTTGGCTACTTTCTAAAATTACATAGGCTATTACTTATTAACACTTACAACGACATAATGTTAACATAGTTTCATTATAATTCTTAGGTTCTTATTATTCAGACAATAACCTAATGGTAATTTTTAAAAGTATTACATTAATCAATAGAGGTAAAGGTATTTTAACATTGTTTTATTGAACTACTAAACAATGTTAAAATACCTTTAGATCTATTGTCTTTCTTAGTAATATAATAATTCCAAAAATTCTAATTAGGTGATTGTCAGAGTACTAAAGATCTAAGAATTATAATGAAAATAAATAATCAGTAGACAATCTAGACCTAATTTCAACAAGATTTAAAAATATAATTGAAACGTCTATTGATTAATTTATTGAGAAACAAATCACGACCATCATTCATACCCATGTAGCAAACGAACTTAATTATTGAGTAAGAATGTTATAGACGTTTCGGCCTATAGTAGGTTATGTTGTGGTCATCATCAGGGTAAGTGAAAGAACCTACAATTGAAGATATTACTACAAAGCACTTGTCATGTATCTAAAATATGATTGTGAGAATAACAATTATTTATAACATACCTTATGGTTCAGAAACTCCAAAATATGCGTGTTGGATTCTTTAGGAAGATATCATGTTGACCAATATAGGCTGAAGGAACATGACAGTTGTCAGTGATCTTCCATATAGACCTTTCACCAACATAACAAATCAAAAACGTAATTGTGAATGAAGCAAAGTGTAAGTTGGGAACACACATAGTAACAGGAATCACGGAATAAATTAATCAAATTTATAACTAAAAGACGTAGATTAGAAAAATAGATTGTAAATATTGCTGAGTGTCTCTGAACGGATTGAAATCTTATGATATTGGAATTATAATGAATATGAAGTTTTCTTGAGATATATCTTTTATAAGCATTGTTTTCTTTGTCTAAAATTTGGACATACTCCCAGTCAAAGATATGGTTCTTATTAATCATAATAATGGTGATGACAATGTATTTATCAAGTTATAAAAATACTTTAATGTTCCTTAATACATACTTCAGGGTTTCTGTTTGTAGTAGCAATATAGCAACAATCACTGTTGTTAGTTTTACATTTGATTTTATACACAATATTCTGGGAGGAATGAGATCTTTTATGTTTTAATTATGTTAGAAAGCCTATGGGTGAGCCTGAACAAAATTATAATGTGATTATCGTTGAACATTTTCTGCAATTCATTACAAATACCAAAGTAGTAAGTGAAACTCATGTTAATAACTTGTGGTTGATCATTATTAAATAATTTATCAAGGAATATATTGACATTGTGATAACTAGATCTGATATAGGTGCAGCATCAGTGTGTATCAACAAGTCTGAATACATTCAAAAAGTTGAAAATATGTTTTATGAAAATACTTACATCTGGGTATCAAAAGTTCAAAGTATATTCGACCAGTAGAACGTATGTTGAATGATGAAAATACATCAAAGTAGGGAGCAATGTTGTGAACAAATTAATCAATGATCTAAAATACCTTAATCAGATCTAAAGAAAGATCTTAATCGGGTGGAGAAATATAATTTATATAACTCATAATGCAAGTATATCGTCATGTATGTCTATGTATCCAGAAAAATACCTATGTATCCAGATGATACCTAAAATACATAAAGATGGAATCTCATATAGAATTATTATATCTACTCTTGACGTACCGGAACCATTGTATAAAATCTCTAAATTCTTCTTCTCAGTACTTAAACATGGGCTTTCTGAAAATGATTGTTCGGCAACCAACATCAAAGAGTTCTTAGAAAAAGTCAAAAACTTACATTTTCCTGATAATTATAGCATGGTTTCTCTTGTTGTTGTTTCCTTATTTACTGACATCCCCCAAGATTTAGTCATTAATTGCAAAAGGAGACATATTGACCCACATTTTAATATCATGTAGAGAGTTTATTATCACCATACACCTTATATTGCATTCCACAATTTTTTACTTTCAATGAGGTCTTGTACAAACAGGTTGAAGGTTGTCCCATGGGAGCTGTTCTATCTCCAATTTGTGTTGAATTTGTTAGGAAAGAGTTAGAAATGTTTCTATCAGGAAACTCAATTTTCATCCCTTGTTTTACCGTAGATATGTTGATGAATTTTTGTATTTTTAAGAACTTAGAATCCTTCGTGTAGGAGTTATTTAACTACTCAGATTTTAACGATGCTGCCCGAGTGTTGGGGAATGCATTTGACGTGAATATTTAGATGCAGTTTTTTCAACAAATCCTTCATATTTTAAAGTCAAAGGGAAATTCGTCACGTCCCCGTGAAATTCTCCTTCTTTAGAGACCTCATGTATAAAAATTGGTTGCGTGTGAGAGCCGCAAAACTCATGTATATTACTGAAATAATATAGGTGAAGATTTTATATAATATAAACAATAAAATATGAGATGACATAGCAGCATCTGGAGTATCGTATGTTGTGGCAACTATATTTCCATCTTTGTTGTCTAAGAAAGATTTGATATAAATTCTAACTTTAATGAAACTATTCATTTTGATTCCTGCAATTATTTGAATTTCTACGTAGCACACTTCAAAATATTCTCAATTGCTTGCTCTTACTGTTCGTAGTTGTGGAGAAACATATCTCGATTTCATCAACAATGTGTATACATGAGGGGTAAAAGAAAACAAAATACTGCAGAAAGCAGACAAATCAGCACTGTATCTCTAACACTGTTGTCCAGCGATTAATAAATCGATCTGTTTAATAATAAATTTACTTTCTTGCACTTATCTAGATCTTTTACTAACCTGCTCAAAATAGCATTTACAGCACTGCACGATTTACGTGAATACTTTTCTTGCAAATTCACAAGGTATAAATTAACTTGTTGAAATTAGTAATCATTGTAGGAAAAGTATTAATTTCCAGCTTTTTCAACGCAATTTCATGATACAGCAGCCTGACTTGAAAATTTGACCGAATCACTGCTAATAACGAAACTACACAGGCGCAGTTAAAACACAAACCAAACCTAAAAAGTCAGTCTTCTATCTTTACAGTACACAATCGTCCATCCTTTGCCAACATTGTTTCTTTCTTCTTTTTGACGAAGAACTTCAAAAGATGTTACAGCTCTCTTTTCATCATAGTTTGACTCAGTTTCTAAGCTTCGCGCTATTGCTCTTCGCAATTTTTCTTGAGCTTCTTGCCTTCTCTCTTTTAGATTTACACGCATAACATCCTGGTAATTGCGTGGGGATGGCTGCTTTCTTGAGTCTCGGTCGTCCGAAAGTACCCTGTAGCTCCTTTCGTGAATTTTCTTCATAGCAAAAGGACTTGCAGCGAATTTCACTTTTACCAAAATGAAGTGCACCAATCTTCAAGGAAATAAGAGAAGTAGGATAAACAAGGTACAATTATTTCTCTTAAATTACTAACCTCTTGAAAATCAACCACACCAGAAAGTAAACAATATTGTGAAAGAAATATAGGCCTATGCTTTCATCAAATTTCATTTTTAATTCATGCTTTCAAAAATATTAATATCCCATCTTGAACTCTGTTATAAAAGAATGTATATCGACTTAAATTAGCAGTTTGAAATTTGAAGAGTGAGCGATAAAAACAAAAAAATTGATTTTAAATGTGAATAATATGAACGTTTAGTGTTTAGTAGATGCATATGGTGAGGTACCGTTCCAAGTGCATGAGTAATGGAAGTTATGTCACACATCTATCACAGAAACAATAATGCCAATACTTATCTTGCTTCGCTGCGTGGGAGCGAAATCCTACCTATGAATAGAAGAAATCCAATTTTTCTTAAGGTTATTGTGAAATTGAAAGATAGGAACATTTGGTCCATTTCCATCGTAGTTCCCTCAATAAGACACAGCATTTGTGGTTTACGGCAAAACGATAAATGAATGGTTACATTATACACATAAAAAAGAATATTCATTATTATAAAGCAACTATTAATACTTCTCGTTGTTGCTACGGGAGCATTTACGTTTATTCGTATAATCTTGAATTTATAATTACACAAATAAACCTCGTCAGTTGGCTCAAACCACGGCGTATGTATCGAAGCCTTCTAAGTATGACATCATAAAGTAAGATGGCCTCCGGAGAGATAAGCGCCGAACCAACAAAAATGTAGTAGAATGTCAAATAATATTTCACTCTGTAGATTACGGTATGTGAAACATTTCTTTGAGGCCTTTGGCCACAAAAAATCCAGGTTTTAAGGCCCTAGAATGCTTCGTTTAGGAGTTATTTAAGTAAATATATTTTAACAACGATGCCGGGTGTTGCGGGTTTGACTTGAATTTTTACATGCGTTTTTTTTCAACAAATCCTTCATATTTTTAAGATGAGAGTGCAATTCCTCACGTCTCCGTGAAATTCTCTTTCCTTAAAGACCCCATTTATAATGATTTATTACGTGTAAGAGCCGCAAAAGCCATACTACTGAAATAATATAGGGGACGATTACTCGACAATTGTTATATATTTAAAACGATTAAAAAAGTATTAATATCGTATTAAACAAATGCAATACTAGCACCATTAATAATGATCAATCATTAATTTAATTTTTTAAGTCTGCCTGGATGATGGTTATGATTAATTAATCAATTCTTAACTCGTACTCTAGCACTAGGATAGATTGATTGTTCGCGATTCCGGATTGAATTCGATCTAGCTGAAAAGCTAGTGTCGGAAATCCTTCCGCCCCCGGGACTCGAACCTAGGACCTCCCGGTCAGAGGGACTGCAGTTACATCAGTTGATACACCGAGCCATCTCTCCCGGTCTACCACTAGGTGTTAGCGGGCTAAGTTTCAAGAAACGACACGTCCCCCGATCAGAATTGCTTCTTTTTGCTGTACCTGGCGAAACGACATTGTGCCATCTTTCGAAAATGACAGATGGCAGAATAAGGTACAGCATTTGTTCTCTACTACTTCGTAAATGGCTATTAAGTTTTAAGAAAAATTAATATTTTTCAAGCACGTTGAATCAAATCGTGAGACAAATATCTTCTGCATTTGAGTTACTAGTAAAGAGTATCCGGCGTATCGCGAATACTTTGTAGGAAATGTAGCAATAAAAATCAAAGAAATATGTTGTGTCATATTGCCAAATGATATAATAAAACCCCAACAGTGACAACTTCAAATCTCAGTGCGAAAAGAAAACAATAGTAGTTACCTACTATTCCGACATGGTGTTTGGATATCAAAGAGATCAATCGATTCATACAAACGCGAATTTCACCTAGAGAACTATTTACTTTCTCGCTACTGCTTACTCAGTATAGAGAAAGTATTGTAATGAGGCGGGTAAAACGATGAATTTTCGTCAGAAAAACTATTGTTGCCGGGCCCTAGTAACGAAAAAGTGAAAAAATCTTGTACCTATATATTGCGAACTTTCTCTAACACGTTGTGTAGTAAGAATTCATGTTATATGGATCCTTGATGCCGAAAAATCAAATGACGGCAGAATATCTGTTCGTCTGTCCGTGAACAATGTTAGCGGCTAAACCGTAAGCAGATATTCCCGAATCGATCTGGCTGATGTTGCGGTCCCTTCAATTTGAGATCGATTGTAGATACTTTATATAAAGCCCCTGGTACATGTTCAATTTTTAAAAAAATATTTGGATTGAATAGTGTCCTGGGGTGTTGTAAAAGATACTTAAGAGAAGGGCGCAGACCTCACTTTTGTAGCAATTCCTTTTTTTTAACTGCAAAATTTCACTTTTTGGCGCCTTCCTTCAACTACAATTATGAAGAAAACATTTTTTCCATAATGAAGTGTGTTCACCAGAATCAAATCATGAAATAAGATTATGTTTATTTTTTCGAAAATATGAGTTTTTGGGAAAATATGGGTCACGGGAAAATATTTTTTGATTCAAATATAGGCAATTTATAAATTTTAAACAATAATTCTCTCAAAAAGACTCAGATTTTTTCTCCACGTATGTAGGAAAGAACGGAAAAGAATGTGATGCTGGTCCCATTTTCGGGGTACTCTCTGCATTTTTGAAAATTGTAAAAATATTCGAAATGGTAAGTTCGAATTTCCCGCGCTTAGTTTGACGCGCTATTAGTTCAAAAAATTTCAACACAGCGATTTCAAATTATTTTCAAATGCTTCTCATTGTATCATCGGTCGTAATGGTTGTATGAGGTAGATAAAATTCTTACAAAAGGAAATAGTTTCATGGAAGGTAATATATTTAACGTAGAACTAACAAATACATTTCTTTTATTTAAGAAGTTTTGATCGGGGAGTATGGTATTCAGAAATTGTTAGCACACTTCGTTGTAATCAAGGCAAGCTTGTGTAAAATATTCTTCTTTCCTATATATATTATATGCTACAAATAATGTAACAGTTAAATTTATTCATTTGTAATCGTTAGAAATGACCAGACTGTTCCTGGTTATCGAAATAATCGCAGATGTGCATCACAGACGCTCCATTTGAATTGATATTTTGAAGTTATAACTGAGTTTTAGTATGGCAAAATTAGAATTTCTGCCATACCAAAAACATTTATATATTTCAGTATTATGTAACTATTTCCAATAATGCGATAAAGTATGGGCTGTTGTAGCCCCTCCTCTTTTAAAATATTCAAGGGTAAAATATTCAATTCTATGATTATTTGGCATACAGATGTATACTCCATTCAGATGTAAATATATTTTTCGTGATAGTTTGTACAAAATGTGCTCATTTTCGCGTTTAAAATTCCATTTTTTAGCCCAATTCAATTTTGGAAGTTTATTCTCTTAGTGATGAAATATTACACATCTCGTGATAAATGTAATGACTTAAAATGTTTTAAACTAAATAAATTAAATGTCAGAAGTTGATACAAAACGAAATACTTTTTTAAAAATAAAAATGAAAATACAGTAGAAGAAAATGAATGAGTGTTGTTATGCTTTACGTGGATTATTTAATTTTCTGAAGGCAAAAAGTAAAAATCTTTCGCTCCTCGTCTTGTCGCTGCGAGGCAAGGCACAGACGTGCGGAGAAGCCCCTTCTAGCCCATCAGAGGGGCTCCGTGGCGGTCCCCTCGGCCTATCAGCAGCGTCGTTAGGCCGCCTCTGGACGCCCGCGCGATTTTTCCATCATTTTTCCACGCGTCGCCCGTTAGCGGGCAGCGAGCGGCCTCTTGCACCGTCCATCCGTCACAGGGAGGGACGCCGTCCACGCCGCGAGGACGAGAGCGAGGGGACGGGGCGGAGCGGGGCGAGGAGGGACGGGGACGGACGCCGCCGCGTCCACCTCGCCGACAATTTGATGTCCATCGGCTTGTGAAGGCGGGCCCCGGCGCGGCGGCGGCAGGGAGGCAAGACGCGGGCGGGGGCGGGGCCGGGGGGCGGGGCCGACGAGGGACGACAGAAGAGCGCTCGAAGAAGAGGGAAAGGAAGTGGCTGCTGGGAGCGGAGAAGCGGCCGAGGAGCAGGAGGAGCCGGAGGAGCAGAAGCGAGGCGAGACGAGGCGCGCGGAGAAGCAGGAGATTCCCCATTCTATTGGGTCAATTTCGGGCTTAATCCCATCCAGTTAGGCGGGCGCGGGCGGCACAGGCGGAGGCGGCGGCGGCGGCAGCCGTGGAGGAGGGGAAGGGGAGGGGGAGGGGGCGGCGTCCGAGGGATGCAATCTAGGGCCGCTCTCGTCGCGCCCATTCAAGGGGCGCATCGCATTTTGCGAGGTCGCCGCGACGCCGCCGCCTCACCTCTCTCCACGCCTCCGGCCCCCGCCTCCGCCTGCGCAGTCGTCCCGGTCGCGGGTCGAGGGACACAGCAGGCCTCCACTTCCTCGAATCTCGCGACCTCCTCCCTCTTCTCCTTCCCCCGCCCCTCCCCGCCCCACGCCCCACCTCGACGACTTCCCAGCGGCGGCGACGGGGGGAATATATTGGAGGCGGCCGGGTCCGGCGGAGGGACCATCTCTCAGCCCGGTTATTGGTTTCCTTTGTGTACCGTTCGGGCCGCGGGGCGGGGCGTGCGGGGCGGGCGGCGAGGGCGGAGCGGAGGTAGCGGAGCGGGGCAGGCGGCGCGGAGGAGACGAGACGAGCCGATCCGAGGTGGCGGCGCCCCCGGGACCCGATATAAAGAAGAAAATAGGGGGTAAAAATATCGCCGGAGGAGGCGCGGGCGGGCCCGCCGCCAGAGATGAGATTTCGAGTGTCTTTTCCCCCGTGTCCGCGCGCGCCGCCGTGTCCTGCTCCCCATTATAAGATTCCTCTATACACTGGCCCGTCGGAAGGGCATGGAGACGGCAGAAAGAGAGGCGAAAATAATAATGTTATGAAGAGCGCCCGCTGACCGGCGCGGCGCGGCGTGGGCCGACGCGGGGCGGGGGGGCGCGGGCGGGCGCGGGGCGGCGGCGAGGACAAGAAGGGCGACGAGTGGAAGACGTCCGCGGAGATTAAACTCGCCCCGGCTGGTGGGGGGGGGGTCACGACTTCATGGCGATCGCCGCTGTCCTCTCTCGAGAGTAGAAAATTCAGATCAGGGCTCGTGATAGATCCGGGGAAGGATATCACGGAGGATGCTAGAGGCATACGTCAACTCTTTTCGCTCAGAGAGGATCCACGCTTTAAAGTTACTACTGGAGGATTTTGGGGGAAAACGAAATCTGATCTTTTGTACTTGGCATTTCTTGAATATTTAAATGTTCTCACTACTTACTAATATCATTAGAGTCTTAGTAACAATTATTTCATTGATAACAATCGTATAAACACAGAAAATTATTAATAATATTTTCTGGAATCTGTATATGTTATCTTTCCAGGTTTTTCTAGCTCTTCAAAAGGTCCAAATGAAGTTTTCTCATGCAATTAAACCGAATAAATTAAATAGGAAAATAATACTTTTATTGTGAGTTGCATATTTCTAGCACTTCACATGGAGGAACATCTCCAGATCTTGATTTTTAATAATGAGACTTTTAATAATAAAAAGGCAGACCCTGGAAGAAGAGATCACTTAGGAGCGCAATAATTGCCTGGATATGTGTAATCGTAGGTTTATAATTGTACTTGTTTATTCACTTTTCACAATCACCTGTCGTCTTCCACAAAACGCCTCTGCGTATAATCTCCGTAGTTGTACTGATGTTGTTATACTGACGTAGTTAATGCCCTCTCTTAAATGTCTTCTAATACTGACACACGTAGCTGACATGTATGATTGATATAAAATATGTTTGGGTCTCCACCGCAATGGAGTCATTTTCTTTCGATTCCAAAGGGGCAGAAATCGGGAAAGAAATGGCGAGTATTCCACAGTGCCACGCCGCGCCTGTTATTACGTTGTGTAGGCAAACCGCATTTCGGGAGTGTATTACGGGTTACAGAGGAAACGTCAGGCGTCGACTTGCAAGTGGGTTAAATTTCGACTCCTTGGTCTACTTTTCTTCATTGTAACAATTTTCCGTCAATAAACATTAGAGTAAGTCTTTCAGATACATTTGCTTATGTTTTGGTCAACATGAAAAAAACAGCGAATATCTAATAAGCTCTTAACCAATTATTGATGCCTACAAAGAAAGGAAAAACACCATATTAAAAAGTAACTTATTAATATGTGTATTTTTCCTTTCTTTATTTCAGGTAAGATTTTACTGTTTTACATTTATATACCATTTATATTTTATTGTATTTATACATTCCTTGTTTGTTTTGTTTTTTGGTATTGTATTTAAATTCCAACATTTAATTCTAATTTTAAATATTGCTTTGCTTTTGCATTATTTTCTACTAAAAATTTCAAAAACGTTTTAGAGGAAAGAAACAGTTTTTATTATTTCTGCTTTTATTTCAGACTACCTAATGAGGCTGCCACATTCAGCCTTTTAATAAATTCAGGCAAATAAAATAATTCTGTTTTTAAAAATAGTAGATGTTTGATTGCCTTTAAATATTCGATGCCATAAACGTTTTAACCCTTAGATGTATCACCACTTAATTTTACGAGAATGCACCACATGGATGCCCGTCAACACAACCTATGAAATTTTGTAAATAAAATAAGATAATTTTTTAATATCTTGATGTTCTGATAAATGAAAAGTTTTCTATTTATTCATGTCTGTAGAAAATTACACAATTTATTGACATTTACCAAATGTTAATAATTTAAAGGTAAAACAGGAGATTTGTGATTTCATACTTTTTGTTAGTCAGGTAATTAGTAATAGTAATTGTAAATAATACAATTTTGTAATATATATTGCTGTATTTTGTGTTAATAATCACAGCAAATTTTTTGAAAAGGCAACGTCAAGTTACTTCCTCTTAGAACACATCAAATTATTATGCTCCTAACAAACATTCTTCTAACACTTGGTGCACTGAGTCGACGATTTTCGACCTCACACGTTGGGGCATACATGACATCTTTTTATTTTATTTGTAATTTTAACTCCTTTTTCTGGACTCTTGTGGGTTATATTTGTCAAACTCTTTAGAAGTCTATTGGTGAAACAGCGCAACATTATTTGTGGAAGCATAACTGGTGAGCCAGTTCACGGAAAAATATTCTCTGACAATGAGATTTGTTCTCCTATACCCCTGGATGCTATGATAGAAACAAAAGAAAAACATTTTTGCAAGCTATGTTGAGAATATTGTAAAAATTACTTAGTGGCCATCATCTGGTTTGTCTCTTGGTTGTGTAGGTTTTAGACATTTGATCAATAGTGTCCACTCCCGATTTTTTGTGGTAGAAAAATCTAAGGTTTTACTTTTTTCTCTTCAACTATTGTCGTATCTCTGTGAAGTGTACTTATGAGGACAACACTTCTGTTCTTTTTGGGGATATTGATCATGGTGACATCGACCATGGTGATGTCTTCATGAAAATCTAATAATGAAAAATACATTTCACGTAGCAGATTGGGCTTCCAGACAGAAGGTACGTCACGTCAATTTGATTGTAAAGTCCCAACAATAGTAATATTTTTCTGAGCGAAATATTTTGCTAGTAATACACTAGTAAAATAGCTATCCATGATAATATTTCTCACAGAATTCAAAATAGGACGTGCGAGTCCATGACGTACTGACTCTGCAAGACCGACTTACTTCGAAAATAACGATTTTTACAAAATACAAGATGTTATATCTGTTGGTTATCTGCTTCAATTCAGAGCTTTTTTCCATAGTTTCTTCCATAGTTTCAACGGAGAGACCAGAGTATCAACTGTAAAACAATAATAGCCGATACTTGTTTGCATGGGCCATAAGACCCATGTAGTGCAGAAACGAGGTAACTTCGAACATTTCAAAAATTCAGCAAACTGTGTAATTGTATTGTGAATGTTTTATTTAAAACGGATTATTCATAAAATTTGTAATGATATTTATTGCGTAGAAAGGCATCTGAGTACCGTTCACGGATTAATCAACGCTTAGGCTCTTCCGGGCCTTTTAGATCCACGTGGTGCAACTAAGGGTTTAAAAGTTATATATACATACATTGTAGACAATCATTGATTGGTTTTTAATTGTTTCAGTTCAATATTTAAAGTTTCTGGAGTTTATTTGCCATCGTTAGGGCCGGTCTTAACGACTATATCATGTGTTGTATTTGGAAGCAATGTCTATGATAATTTGGATTACTATTGCACTTACGAGTTGAGATAGATCTAATTGTGGTGGTTGACTTGTAGGCAATGGCGTTGTTTGCTATACTAGAGGCGTGATTTGTTGGAGAGGATACTTACCCCAACTATTCTTGGTTGCTTTCGATTTAGATTTTTATCCAATAGGAATGTTAACCGTGAAGGCGAGCATCTTGAGTTATATAATTTCAGAACAGAAGTTATAATTTTCTGAGCAAGCATTGCCGGAATTAACGCCTATTTGTGTTGAAATTATGGGTATAATACATTTTGAGTAGTGGTGATCATCGCAACATACATAATGGTCAACGTATTTACATTGTATAGGAAAATTATGTTTATCCATAGGTTAAATTTGAATAATAAAATTCAAAATTTACTTTTACACTACTTATTTAATTTGCTTCTTCTGTCTCTCATGCATCCAAAGCACTGTGTATACATTCATAACAATCGATGTTTATAGTGGTAGCTTTTGTTTTTGACACAACATGAATACATTCACTACTGGAAAATTTATACGTTTATAATATTTATATATTTTAATGTAAGATATTCTCGAATTCCCTTAAGCATTGCTGAATATTTTAATTGTTAGATCTCCGTATGTGTAATTTTGGACTTTTTTTTAACTTTCATAGAATTTCTTAAAACTTTGAAAGCTTTCTGCGTTATTGAAATACTTTTATTTCATTTGACTCTTTTATTAGTACAATTATTTTTGAAAATTGACCTGATGCTAGAAATTATTGTTTAATAGTTTTGACCGAGGGTATGTAAAGATGTGAATTTACATGTAAGGGTGTTATTGTCGATTAGCTATATTCATTTCATCATCCGTGAGCACATTACACCTACGTTCGTAATTGGGATGTTGTATAGGATCACGAATTCCTTTCTTTTTGTAAGTCTCGGAAACAACTTGTTATTTACTTACGTTTCATTAAAGACGTTGATACTTATTACCAAGTCATTAAAGGAGATAAAGAAGGAAGCTCATGTTCGGCACTTTGAAAAGGTTAATGTTGCTATTGTTCAAAATGTATACGTGGTAACTGCTGTTCTTGAAGCTTGTGGTATAGCTGTTTATTCTTGGAGCGTTTTCCGTTGCTACTGGGTCCAAAATTGAATATTTGGTAGTTTTCATTGTTCTTGTATTTCTTGCAGGAATTTTTCCGGAGCATGGGTTTTCATTTCATATGCTTAAATTCACATTTGTATTATAATTGTTTTATATTTGTAAGCCACCTTTTAAGGTTCTAGTCTAGAGCAAAATCTACACGTTTAACTAAAAATTGTTAAGATTTGCGGTATTGTGTTTGGTTTACAAAAAAATAATGTTAGTCTGTCATCTCACTACTCAAGCTACACACTGAACCAGGGAAGTGGCTTCTAACATGTCATCTTGCGACTATAAACTTAGAGCCTCGGAACCCGAAGTTCAAAGTGAAGGGTATCCCTGCTTGAAAAGGATAGAGTATTTGATTTATGAAACATGAATCATATGTCTGATGCTGTTTTAAAAAAGTAAATACATTTATTTGATCAATATGCTAATTTATAGTTATGTTTACTGTGCTCATTACTAATACTTCAATTTTCTTCTCATTTGCTTCCCTATGTAATGGTAACCGCATATTGAATGCAACTGGTGTATTCCTTCTGTTCGCACAAGGAACAAAAATGAAAACGCACTACGAGCAAGGTAAGTCTAGAACGGGGATAGGCGACAAAAAAGGAGAGGTTGAGCGAAGACATGGGAAATGTGAGGTGAGAGGCATGAGAAAGGGCGAGCGGGCGACGCGATGACATATGCGCCGAGGGGCTGCGCGCGTCCGCTGAGGAGGCGAAGGCCGAGCAAGGACTCGCTTCGCGCGCCTTGGGGGCACCTCGCCTCGCCGCTGCCCGCCGCCGCCCACCGCCGTCCCCGCTGCCGCCCGCCGCCGCCCCCGCCGCCACCGCCGTCGCCGCCGCCCTCGCCGTCGCCGCCGCCGCCGCAGCCGCCACCGCCACCTGCCGCCCGCCGCTGCCCGCCGCCAACGCCATTGGCGCCACCACCGCCACCATCGCCGCCGCCACAGTCGCCGCCGCCGCCGCCTCCGCCACCGCCGCCGACGCCGCCGTCGCCGCGCGCTTGGGGCCCATGCATATTCAGCAGCCACCGGCTTATGGGGAAGCGCGTGTAAATGTTTTGTTATGGAGATCCGCAGTCGATAATTTACTATTCCAACGGCTGGGGACTGAGGCCGGCGGCTGGCGCTGCGGTGAGTCCTCAGAAGCAGGAGCGAGCCGAGAGGCGTCGCGCTGGCAACGGTGTTTGCAAGGCGGTCTCGCTCGCGGAAGAGCCACTGGCGTAACTTACAAGAATCTCTGTGAGAACAACGCCCCACTCCTTCGAGAAAATGTGCAGCTAATTTTGTTGTTTAATGTGGACAAATTGAGTTCTTAACCATGTGTCAATGAAACTCATGTATCAATTGTATTATTTTAATTATTAAATTCTAATGTTAATAGACAGTTCATTGTAATATATGCAATAAATAATATTGAAAAGAATATCATCAGATGCAAACGTCAAATAATACTTCTTAGCATTAAACACGATAGCTTTTCTTACAAGTCGCAGCACTGTTTGTGCCATTTTCGGGATGTCTTAAAAATTATATGTATAAAGGTAAGTTGAAACTAATAAATGAAATAAAATAAATAAAAAAATTGATATAAATACCGATTCCCTAAAATAAGATATTTATCATAAATGTTGCTAAAATTATGCGTTACACTAGTCTTGGAATAATCGCGAAGATCAAGAAGATTTTAAGTTCGCAACATATTGGGATTGTAACATTTCTTCGTCGAAAATTGTAGAAAGACAAATGAAAAAGGATGTAGAAAATACACTCCAAACAACCAGAACGCACACCCAGAAGCAGTGCTTGATTTATAAAATTTTAGGTACCTGAGCGCGCCCCAAATTAATTAGGAATTTTATAGAAAAGTGAATATATTTACAATACATTTTAAGAATATATTCCAGAAGTACCGGAACGCCGTCCCATCGCGTTTCGCCAGAAATCAAGCCCTGCCCAGGAGTATGCAAATCAAATTTCAAACAGTCCCAAATAAGAGGAAGACGAGTGTCCTAAAGAGTGAAGGGGTTCCTTGCACGCTGATAATCAAGTCGGAACGAATTATTAAAACTTTGTGGAATGGTGGTCCATACAATCTGACTTGGCGATTAAAGCTGTAAACCTTTTTTTGTGCAATTGTATTTTCCCGTGGATTTTATATTTTTGTATTTTGTAATGAATTTGTATTGTATTTTCCAATGCGTTCGATTGGAAAACGTGATTTTTAATTATTTAAACTGAAAGAAATTGGTGAGGCCAAGTATTATGCCAAATCGTTCTAATATGATGTACTAAATTTTTCTATTATTCAAACCTTGTTGTGATTTTAACCAGTTCTCAATAGTTGTCACTGCTCCAGTTCTTAGGTAATCAACTGATTATAATCAATTACAAAGGCAGGAATTTATTGTGTGACAATTGTAAATTTGGGTTTCGAAATAACTGAAAAATTAAAAATCAATTTAGAGGGAATGGTACAAACTGTCAACTAACTTTGCACACTTAAAATAAGTTTTTAAAAATATTTTCCCATTTTTTCGCCTTCAAGGAATTTACGCAGGTACACATACACAACAAAAGTTGTCAGAACCAAAGACTTGACACATGTGTGTCGACGCGCTGAATTCAGAGGCCAGAATTGCGCCTCCACCTTCCAGTTGTTGTTTTTTTCACGAAAAACCATCGTAAAATTTACAATTTCACGGTTTTCTTTTGTAATTAAAAAATCTGGAGGATAGTGGCGCAATTCTGTTTTAAGATTCGGATTCAGCCCGTCAACATACATAGAGACACATGTATCAATCCTTTTTTTTTGGTGTGTGTGTATGCCTGTGTTACCATTCTACTAAGTCAGGCACTAAATATTCATAAAATATGCTAATTAGTACATTTTTCTTAAGATGCATGTTCTTGTCTACTTGAGAATGACAAAGGTATATGACGGAAATTGTAAAGAAAAATACAATATTTGAAACAAACGAAAATATGCCTGGACAACCGCAACCATCATTGATAGCGCGACAGTGATATTCCTCCCTGACCTCTCCCGCCATTTGCACACAACCAGCGCCTGCTCGCTCCGCGCTCCGTCGCCGCCTGGCGCGCATGACAAAGGTATATGACGGAAATTGTAAAGAAAAATACAATATTTGAAACAAACGAAAATATGCCTGGACAGCCGCAACCATCATTGATAGCGCGACAGTGATATTCCTCCCTGACCTCTCCCGCCATTTGCACACAACCAGCGCCTGCTCGCTCCGCGCTCCGTCGCCGCCTCCGCCGCCTGGCGCGCACTCTGGCGGCCGCGCCGCGCCTCACAGCGCCGTCGGCGCCTCCCCCGCGATTTATCTTCCTTACTTTTCAATCCTCCGTCGCGGGGGCGCGTGATCCGGTGATACACTCAGCGGCGGGGGCGGGGGCGGGGGCGGGGAGCGAAGACGGGAAAGAAGCGCCGCCTGCTCGTTAATTTCCCCTCGGCAGCGGCGGCTTCCGTTTCCGGTGACATTGTGCCTGGGCGGGGGCGGGGCGCCGGGCGGGCGGGCGGGCGGGGATGTTGGGAGAGGGCGCGCCCGCCGAAGCGCACCGCTAGACATTACGAGAAGTGGAAATATGGCGGCCCCCCTGGCGAAAAAAACACAAAGACGGCGCCGGAGATATTTCGATATCTGTTGAAAACGAAGGAGTACATCCATCCCCATCTTTCAAAGGAGGCATATTACGTCGCTCCGCAGCTCCAGGGAGGCCCTTCTGCGAGCTGCAGCAGGAGACGAGACGGGGAGGGAAGGGCGGGGAAGGGGGTGGGGATGGGGAACCGAAAGAGGCTCAAGAGGAGGGAGTTGCGGAATGGAAGGAGTCACAGTCGGAAGGAGTGGACCAGTAGCAGGGAGCGGAGAATGCTGAGCGGAATAGGTTCTCTCCCTAACCCCATGCTCTTCCGACGTCTCTAAACATGCAAAAAGTGTGCAAAGTTAATCTCGACTGATGATAATAATGTTAGTAACAATTATTATAAGTCACCGAAGAAATCGGGATTGACAAAATGTCATTTTGTGATCATGAACCTCATTTAATTCTACAGTGAGAATGATTTCAATGTTTTGCTGTTTTTAGTATTACATTCCCGTCAAGTTTTACACAGAAAAACAATAACTGTTAAAAATGATAAAAAGCTAGTGCTGCGAGGAAAACACATATTGCTTTGTATTACTTGTAAAGAATATGTAATATTTTAATTTAAATTCAACTGGCAAAAGTGTTACCAATCCACAAAAAAATATTTGCCCGAGATGGTAAAAGAACTTGAAGCATGAGTACCGCAATCAATTCTCTTTTCCTTTACACCTCCAGGTTGGTTATTCTAGCGCCCCCGATGAATAAAAAATGTTCAACTGAAGCAATTTTTCGAATTTTAGACATGTTAATGAAAATCAGACCTATTCCATTTTATGAATCAAAATTTGATGTATTAAAAAAGTTTAAGCAAAACTTGGATCCTTTTTTAAGAAAATCTTGTTAAAATTTTTTTTATCTGTCACTATTTCACTCACGTTTACGCGAACACTGGACGTATTTTCAAACAATAATACATGTAATTTGTGTTCATTATTTAAAAAATTGTACATAGTAAATATTAAATTTTCAAGAATACATTTCCTTAAGATAAAAATTCTCAATATTGTAGTTTTAGGACGACGTTGAATTTTGTTAAGTTTTGTAATATTCTAAAATCCAGTTCTTTTTATGAAAATAGGACATGAACCACTTTTATGAGCGTACTTTTATTTATTTGAGAAAAAATCGGAGACATTTTGGGAAATATTTCGATACATTACATAGAACCTATACGTTAAACTACCCTAAAAGTTCGTTTTAAATTCGTTCTAAATTAATTTTGAGGATCGATGCGACGCTATATCAGCAAGATCGATCTGGTAATATCCCTTCAGTCGATTAGGTAACAATCCTGTGTACAGTTATAGGCGCTAGTGTTGTTCACAAGTAGACGGAAATACGTTTGGACACAAAACGTATTTTCGGCATCAAAGGGCCTTCAAAAGTGAATTTTGGCTATCCAAAGTACACAAGAAAGGGAAAAAAATTAGTATCGAGGAGCACAAAACGTGATTTTCTTACAAGAATATTTTACTGGTTTCTTTGTAGGTATTGTACGAGAAAGTGAAACAGAGATATAATAGAATTATAAATTCCAACTAAAACTTTGTCATCCTAGAGAAAGTGTTTACTCAGGCAAGCAAATAAAAAGCTAATATTTACGAAAAACCTATTTAATATTTTTAATTTTAATTTGTAATTAATCAGATTGTGCGAACACATTCTTGAGCACACTTATATTCATTTGAAGACCTCAAGACAAATATCTATAAACTTCTAGAGAACTATTTATGTTTGAATTTATTTAAAAAACTAAATAGATTATTAATTACGTTTTCAAATGATTATTTTCAAAAATATTCTCTTCAAAAATTCTGATTTCTCCGAAATCATCAGTATTCAAAACCCCAGAGGGAATGAGACTCCTGAATGCCCCCTCCTGGACCTGTTTGGACTGCCCCGATGCATTCTCTCCCAGACGCATGGACGGCCAAGGAGATTAAAACTGAAATACCACACACTCCGCATTTAATGTAACTGAATATCAAATTTTTTAGAACACAGAAGAATATGATGTTATGTCGGTCCGCCAGGTACCGAACGAAAATCGTGATCGAAAATTTCTACACAGTGCAACGGGTACAATGAATTCAAAACTCGCCACGCAAAACCATTCCATTTCCAGGAAAGACAACGCAATATCATAATTTTATTATACCAATAGATAAACATTTTAAACTTGCAATTCATAACTTTCAGTGAAAATAAATCGACTAAGCTGTCTGAGGTACGCACAATTCTTGAAGGAAATATGATTGAAAACATTTCAAGAAATTAAATAGAGAGACTGTACACAAACATATGAAAGCTAAACAGTACTTCAAACAAAAGACCCTCGTTTCTCTCTCGCAAAACAAGTTTACAGAGAATCGGTTACACATCTGGCAGGACGCAACAGTTTTCGTTTAAAAAACACCACGGACGGCAAATATGTTTCGCAGGGAAAACATTGCAACTTGATGACTGCAAAGAAGCGAGAAACGCGTTCGCACGGAACGAGTCGTAAACAAATAAACGATATCCCAAAATGTAAACTGTAAACATTCCCACTTCGTTATGTAGATTTTCCACACCACTTCCCACCTAAAGCCGCGATGAATATAGCACCAACTGGAGAAAAACAGTATTTGAGAATTATTTTCAAGCCGAGTACTCCGGTTATAGTTCCCAAGCTCACATATAAACACAGAAATTTGTAAGCCAGCAGTCCGAGAAAAATGCACAATCACCTATTTAAAAGTCGGAATCGTTATTAAAAACACCGGAATCAATACAACTTCGAAATGATGTACATTGCGACGGGAGTTGTTTGCATAAAGCAGAGCTGCAAAAAAAAGCACTAACGCTGATGAGTCGGTGAGAGATATTCATGCAACCTGCACGGCACGCGTAAGCGGTGGCATGGGGATAGCGGCGGCGCGGTAGGTGGCAGTAGCGGTGGCGGCGGTGGTGACGGCGGAGGCGGCGGAGCGGGCGTGCCAACAGCGTGGAGCCAATAAGCGAAGCGAGGCGCGGCGAGGCGAAGCGCTCGTCCGCGTGCTGCCGCCAATGGGCCAAAGCGCGCGCGTCGCTGCAGCCGCGCGGCACTTGTTGCACGCGCCACGTGACCCGTGCAGGTGGACAGCTCCGCCGAGGCGACGCTGCCGCCGCCGCCGCCACCGACGCGGCCTCGCGGGTCGCGCCCGCCGGCCGGCGGCCACGGCGGCGGCGTCGCCGCGGGAGGCGCCGGCCGGCACGGCGTCGCGACGCCCGCCAGCCACGCGCGCCGCCCGCCCGGCCGCCGCCGCCGCCGCCTTAGCCTCCGCCGCCGCCCTCGCGGCCTCCCTGCACGCGTCCAAGAGCCACACTGCGGCGCCGCACCTCCCCACGCAAACCTTATATAGAGTTGCCAAATTTTGTGGACCACTTAACTGTAAAACTTTACGCTTACACAAGCCAGCAAATGCAAAATTACACGTCCAACTTAGCAACCCGTGAAAACCCGGTCCACAGCGAGCCACGGGCTGAAGGGAGACAGAGACGGCGGCGGCGGCGGCGCGCGGCTCGGGGAGCGGGGCGGGGCGCGGCGGGCGGGCCGGGGCGCGCCGATAGGAAGACAGAGCTGCGGGGCGGGGCGAGGCGGAGGCGAGGCGGAACGGAGGGCGCGGGGGCGGCGGCGTGCGGGGCGTGGGGCGCGCGCGGAGGGGCGCGGCGAGGGAGAGCAGGACGCCACGGCGGCGGCCGGGGTCTATATCTTGGTTGGGTAACCAGCGGCATCCGCTGGTTGCGATGGCCGGGCGCCGGCAGGCGAGAGAGCGCCGGGCGGGCGGGCGCAGGCGGGCCGGACGGCCGGAGCGCAGTCGGGCGGGCGGGCGAGCGGGCGGGCGGGCGGGCGGCGAGCGGGGCCCGCTTTCGCTAATTCACCGTGTGTCATGTAATGGTTCGCTGCCGGAGGCGCCGCCGCGTCCCTCCGCACCCTTCGCCGTGGCCCTCGCCCTGGGCGGCGGCGGCGGCGGCGTCTCCCACCCCCGAGGCGGCGGCAAGAAGGATCGATCCGCCCCCGGCCGCCTGCGCACCGCCGCCCCGGCCCACGCAGCTCGGTGGACCGCAAGGATGCTATCATCTGAAGCGGGAAATTGCACACAAAGTTTGAAATTGGAACGGACAGCGATGTATCTGCTCCGGGGCCCCCCCGCCGCCGCCGCCCCTGCACCGCCTCTGTCGCCGCCGCCGCCGCCTTCTCCGGTGCGGCGCCTTCGATCGGGTACTCGTCGGTACCTGACGTCCGGCCGAGGAGGAAACGCCATGTGTTACGAGACAAATAGGAAAATCCATTGTCCCACTGTTTTTACAAGCAAATTTGGATTCTCTTTTCGAAAATTATCTGGAACCAAAAAATCACAAACAACAATTAATGGAAAATAATTCCTTTTTTTCTGCTGACTGACTGAATCGCTTCTTTGTATTTGCATTAAATGCATATTCCTTAAGTACAATTGTCTTGAAAAATATTATGAGGTTGAAGTGTCTCCAAAAATAATTGCCAAGCTCAACTCTTACTTTGACTCTTTTATTTGTTAATAATTATATCGTATTATCTTGTCACGTTTTCTAAATTGTCTATAAGATGTTTTCACGGTGTTCTAAGCGATTGTATCATGCACGCACGCTTCAAGGTAGTTTGAATTGACCCACTATTCGCGCGCTTCTCGAGTCCGCCTTGCGCCCGCTAGATGGCAGCGAAGTGCATTCTGAGAAAGAGCAGCCATTCTACTCCCGATCGTGGTTGACCTAAACCGTATTTAGTTTAGTACTACAACATTCAGCTGTAACGTTGTAATGAACATGTAAACGACTTAAGTTTTTCATTCACATTTTCTGTGATATTTTTACAGCAACTTCAGTTTTGTAGCAAAAACTTCACAATAATCATAGCTTTGGCACACAGAGACATTCAGATAAAATTGCTCTAAATATCACTAGCAATATGTATAATTTATATGCAATGCAATAGGATGCCGTGAATGCATGTGTTACGTGAATCCAATCGTTCACAATAACCCACTCTCAGTACCAACAAATGGATTTGTTCTCAATAAAAGTATAAGAACGTTCTATAGAATAAATGTGTCAATTATTGGAGTCTTGGGTCCCGCCAGAGTTTGAAGTCATTCTAAGGTAGTATTACCCGTGAAGAAATCGAAATCATTAATTTAAATATGGTATTTGTTGGTAATCAAATTACCTGGCTCGTGAAAAATATGATCCAGTGAAACATAAAAAGAATTTGCATCTTTGTGAAGTTTCTAATTGCCTTGAAAACGAGGAAGACATATTTTTATTGTCCTAATCTGACTCTTCATAGCGTTTAAAAACGGATTCATGATAACGGTTAAACAAACAAATACACAATTCATGAATATTTAAAGTTCGATACCAACATATGTTTAAATTATTGTGCAAAGAATGGTAAGTGACAGTGATTCCTAAATAACTCTACTTTGTGATAAATTACTTTGTGAAATCTGATGACAATTTTCTAAAAGCGAGCTAAGATAATGTAAAATTAGCCAACGTAAAATTAAAAAGTTTCTGCAATTTTTTTATGATTCACAATCATGGACTTTCAACAAATACGAAACAAATGCTTTTAATGTTTGTAAACAAAATCTGCTCCTGTATTTGATTAATCTGGTGATAATTTCAAAACAATTCATTAAGACGTAAAACATGTAAATGTTAATATTGAATATTTTCGGCAATTTTTAAAATTTTTAATAATGTATTTCATAAATTATTTCATCATTTATTTTATCTTTGGTTACTTCATACATATTGGTTAAAAAAGTATTGAATTTTAAATTGTATTAGAATGTTTTTTCTAAATTATTCTCTTACAAGTTATATCTACTGAATTTATGTACTACTATTAGCGGTCTTCTGTGCTCTTTCACGAAATTATTGATTTTTAAAAAGTTTAAACATAAATTACTTTATATCGTAATGGATTAGTTTCATTAATCATTTTTAATTATCAATTCACTAATAAACCTTTATTATCCACTTAAAATAAAAAAACATATTTCCGATATTTTATTTTCTGAGTTATCTTAACGATTAAGCTTACTTTAAGATCATTTCTGTGTAAGAATTTGCGTTTGTATGGCAATTAGTGGCTCCACAGTGGTTAAATTCGCTCATAATTAACGAAATGTTTAACGTTATTGAGGTTATTTTGTCTAAGAGTTACCTGTATAATTA
This sequence comes from Acheta domesticus, assembly GCA_031308135.1. Lineage (NCBI taxonomy): Eukaryota > Metazoa > Arthropoda > Insecta > Orthoptera > Gryllidae > Acheta > Acheta domesticus. The sequence goes on along the minus strand of JAHLJT010002406.1, from coordinate 78,399,758 downwards.
TTGCACATGTTTTTAAAAGAAATTGTTCTATTACGTCATTTTCGAGTGTGTAGAAACACGTCATTAGCGTGTGATGTTTGTCTAATTTCTCGCAATACCTGTGAAATTTAAAAACCTACGACAACCTACTTATGAAAACAGGGAGAACACTACTTCTCGCCCCTCCCGCAGGCTGAGGAATACAACACAAACTAGTCTCGTTACCTCAGCCGCCAAGAGTAAACTCCTTCGGAAGTCAAATATCCTGTCTTCAGTACCCTCTGTTTATGTGAACTGTTATGGTAAGAGAAAAAAAATTATATCACTACGGACTGTTGTAAAAACTAATATCATTCAGTTACGAAAATTATTATTACTGTTATTAATAATATGCTTTTCACGTTCACAAACGCCAGTATGAAGTGAAGTATTTTTCTCTTAAACGCCAAGCTTCGAATAAAACGCCTAAAATGTTTCATTTTGTAGATTAGGGTTTAGATAACAAAACTCGCGACCCCTAGAAGAAATGAACGCTATATCATTTTATTTAATTTATATATAACTCATTTTTTAAATACATTTTATGTTTCTGCACTCCTCCATGTAAAATTTAACTAAGCCAAATCTCACACTGCTCCGTGAGAGCAATATGCTTAAAAAGGGGTACCAAGTTTTCTCTTCACGAATTAATATATAGATAATTAAATTTAGCCGAGCAATCCGACGAATCAAAGTTATTTACGACTCATAATCATCATTAGTCAGGAAAGGAATGAACTTTGTCAGTATGAGTAAAATTAATTTTTTATTTACACCTCGGCCGTCTCCACCCCGCCCAGCCACGACCCTCCTCGCCCCGCCCTCTTCGTCCTGTCATCGGCGTGTTGGGCTCCAGCCCGTCCTGCCCTCGTGCTCTCGCCGTTGGCCCCGCCCTGACTCTTCCTGTTTCGGTCCGTCCCCCTTCTAATGCAAATTTTTGCCTAGAAATCAATTTTTCAAACCAAATTTTGAGTGCTCATTGCGGCCCAACCTTTCGGAATATCCATGTAGTTTATTAGACAAATTATGCTTAGAATTGTCTGAGAGCTTATTTTCGAAGTTTCGACGTTCCCTCTCCGGACACTCTGTATAGCTGGTATAGGGAAAGTGATGTAATGCTGCGCGAAAAAACAGCGGATTTTCAGCAGAAAAAAAATTACTGCAGGGCCCTGATAAAGAAAAAGTCCATTAATCCAGTTGCTATATTAAGAAAAAAATACTCTAACATGAGGTGTAGTCAGAATCTCTGTTTTGTGGGCCTTTGATACCGAATAACCAATTGACGGCAAAAGTCCGTCTGTACGGAACACCACTAGCACCTAAACCACGAGTAGTATTTTTTCCAAATTGAAAAAAAAACACCTGCCCATCTGACTCGAGTCAAAGCTTTGAGATTTTGAATAACTTTCTTTAAAATTTGGGGGTACTTTACCTGAAGCCCCCCGGACATTTTCACAATTTTCAGTTTAACAGAAATCTACATACTTTGCTAGTAATGGTAATAATTCACGGTGAAGCAATGATGAAATTAGCAACAGGGAAACGAGACTCTTCAAACCCGGTTTTTCCACAATCAATTCTTCCTTGCTCGAGATCTGAAATCAAGGATTTGAATTCCGGCACTAGACGGAGGAAAGCTATCTCCCTGGCGCTACGCCACGTGTACCGGCTGTTATAAGCATAGACATTAACGCTGCTATTTTCTACCGACCTTCCAATCACGAACATGACTTCCACACGATCTTCGGTGTCGCGATCCCGCCTGGAGCCCGCGTCCGCCCATCGTTCTGCCCCCGCCGCGTCGCGCAGGCGGCGCGCCCTCCATCTGCGCGTGAGCGTTGTTAGCGGAAAAAGCGCAAACCCTGCTCGGAGGCTCCCCATGGTGCTTTGGTGGCGCGGCTGGGGTGGAGGGGCGTGGTGGGGCGGGGAAGCCACCCTCTGCCGCAAGACAAAACGCTCGCTAGCGGGGGCGGCGGGGGCGGCGGGGGCGGCGGGGGCGGCGGAGGCGGCGGGGGCGGCGGGGGCGGCGGGGGCGGCGGGGGCGGCGGGGGCGGCGGGGGCGGGCGGCGGGGGCGGCGGGGGCGGCGGGGGCGGGCGGGGGCGGGCGGGGGCGGCGGGGGCGGCGGGGGCGGCGGGGGCGGCGGGGGCGGGCGGGGGGGCGGCGGGGGCGGCGGGGGCGGCGGGGGCGACGGGGGCGGCGGGGGCGGCGGGGGTGGGGGCGCGGCGGCAGCCACTCTCTGCCGCAAGACAAAACGCTCCCTGGCGAGGGCGAGGGCGGGGCTGGCCAAGGGCGGCGACAGACGGCGCAGGTGTGTTCGACATGAAGCCGCGGAGGGCTGGGCCGTCAGCAGCACTTGCCAAACCGAGCTGCATCCCACGGTCGACTTTTCCTGAACCGCTTATCTCCGTCCCCATAAGCATAACCCGACTCCATGCCGTACCATTCTCTCCTTAGTGTTAGAATTGATTTAAATGTGGTCTGCTTAGTTAATATTTGGTCAACCGTAACTGATCCACTTCTATATTTTTCTATTTTACATTTACACTTATATTTTTCTATTTAACATTTGCATGTCCTATTATTGAGCATTGCCAACGTTTAAAACACCGCTTGAAAGTTTGTGGAAACAAATCACGAAATCACCCATCACGAGAATCTTCTTACTTCACTGATCAAACACACAGTTCCGAAGATTCTGCCATGTCGTCCTGAGTTCGAGGTTTTCTCTGGACTGGTGCGAGAACATGTTTATATGCTACTTATAAATACAAACTTAAATTATTTTGTTACTCTTTCCGGAACACCGGATGAGCGAAAGGGGATGCCGTCGGGCTATGCAATCTGAGGTAACATAATATGAAAGGGGATAATCTGGGAAGCTAGGATGATGGAAAACCGAACGTGGCATGCAGTCGAGCTGTCTTCTCATGTAACGAAAAGTGAAAGGGGACTAGCTGAGAAGCGTGAGTGAGGAAAAACTGTCCGCGGGATGCAGTCGGGCGATTCCCGCCAAATGTCTCGAGGCCCCGTCGGCCGCTGCTTGCGCCGTCGAAAGAAGACCCCGCCCATAGCTTGCGGCGCACCATGACACTCTTCGCAAACGCTACGATATTGCGAGGCGTGCAGGACGAAAATTAAAAAAAGAACATCTTATTGTGCCACCCCTCTTAGGTTCTATCATGGAGGAACGAGTGAGTATATATCTCACTACTATGTTCTACTTACGGTATGATGAAGTCTCATCAGAAATACCGGGAGAGGTGGCTCAGGACATCAACGGATGTCACTCCAGTGCCTCTGACCGGGAGGTCACTGCAGTGTCTGAGACCGCAGTTCGAGCCCCGACGCTGACAGGATTTTCTACGCTAGCTAGATAGCTCGGTCGAGTTCACTTGCTGTTTGTAGGGGAAATCTAGCAGCCGGCTGCTCTGATCGGTATTTTTCCGTGGTTTCTCCAATTAACACCAAGCGATTGCAGGAGCACTACCCTAATAAACGAATCGCGAGCTATATTGCCTTCTTCTTCCTTGTCCTATCCTCATGAAAGGCTATAAACGCATCAAGCAATCGTTTCACATGTTACTTTCAAAATCAATGATTAATATTATATGTGCTGCATTACGTTTTACTTTCTCACACTTACTTCGTAAGAAGAGAAAGTACTGTAATCGTGCCGGAAAACTGCGAATTATCGGCGGAAAAACTCTTTATGCAGGGACACGGTAACGAAAAAGTGAATAAATCTTCTTCCTACATACAGTAAATTACTTCTTCGAAAACGTGGTATAGCCAGAATCAAGATTGTCCGTCCATCTGTCCCCCTGTGGTAAGCGCCTAAACCGTTCAGCTGATTTTCTCGAAAATTGATATACTCTGCTCGATCTGAACGATCTCGAGCCTTTGGGAGTTTCAAACGGATATTTTGATTTTTGAGGGTACTTTACTTGAAGCCTCAGAGGCATTATCAAAATTTACTCAAAAATGACACAAAATATTTAATGAGATTTTTTTTTAAATTTTCGAATCACTCCTACTCCTCGGACATTAAAGACAAATATTGCTTTCTCAATGCAATATATCCCTCAACTGAATGACTTTATGCAGAAGGCAATCAACTCACAAAATCTTAAAAATTAAGCAATAGCGCCTTCCACAGAGCTGACCACTTAGCTTTTGATTTTCATAATGCATCCAAGCTATGTTTCCGTTGTGCTTATCATTGGAGGCAGAATAGCTAAATCACATTATTCTGTTGTTACATTCATAAATTGCAGAAAATGACTAATGATGGATATTGTTGATTGTTATAAAAAAAAGTGAATTGGTGTAAATGTACATCCCACACATATCTCATTTTCGACAAGTATTCATGCTCATTGAGATGCTAAGGTACGTCCCAATTATCCAAGACATTTTTCAACCATACTGATTCTCTTGGCTTGAATATTTTTTGTGTAACTTCTTTCAATTGTAAATCTTTAAATGATTTTGCGCAATTAAAAAATCTAAGTAACAGTTGAATAATAATACCAAGAGTAGAAAAGTTTTCGGTAGGCCGCGCGTTGCCATTAGTTTCTTCTTGAAAAATGCGACGTACGCTTATAAAAATGGCCCGATTTTTCGAAAATTGTAAATATTACAAAATTTATATTATTTATTAATACAAGAAAGTATATTTCGTTGTCACTCCTACTTGTCAATGCTTTTATTTTCGATCGGTAATTATAGCCCTTCGAAAAACACATAATAGGTTTGGGAGTGCATTTAAAGATGTTCAGGATGTGAAAAAGTTAACGTACGAAGGCATTTTTCCTTTTTGTTCGAATACAAGATAACTTTTATGCAGTACCTTACGTACAGCATCTTAATACGAGAAGAAATGTTTTCACGATAGAAAAGCATTAAAATAATGCCATAAGGACTAAAAAATTTGAGAAGACGTACCCGTTATGTATTATTTCAGTATATAATTTCGTGTGTTGCAGTTGTCACCTTCTTTGTACAACCAATGATGTACCGGCAAAGTCGTCGAATGCGGGCTATTACTGAAAAATGCATGATGATGACGCCTTTAATTTCATTAGTAAATTCTGCAAACTACTCGACATATTTCCCCAATAAAAGAACTTAGTTATTCAGACTTGAGTAATAGTTTGCAATGTTGTCTTGAAAAAGGGTTAGGCAGATCAAACATTCTGAAAATTTCTTTTAAAACGTTACAGGACCATCCTATTCGTAGTTGGCAAAATGTTACCTCTCGATCAAGTTAGTCCTTGTTTTTTCTTTATTTTTAAATAAATTACCAATTTATAACTGTATTTATTATCAAAATTCACAAGAGTACATATCAGTACGTATGCCTACAAAAAAACATCACGTCAGTATACTAAACACAATTAACATTGGTAATATTCTTAATCTGAAATGGCATTTCATTATATCACAACACTGCTCGTTCAAGTATACATTGCAACAGTATTAGTGTAATGAGCTTGAATGGAAGTGATGGAAACGAGAAAGCCCCAAAAACGTGCTGGGACGTTGAAGGTGAATTAAGGTGTGGTGCAGAGAAGCTTTATTGTTTGCCGCGACAGACGTTCCATATCCAGCATGCGTATTCACACTGGTGCCTTACTGTCGGAAGAGAAGTTGGGCCACTGCACCCCAGGCATATTTTCCGAAACTTCTCGCAGTCCCTGTGTCATTAGTTTTCAAATTAAACATTAAACAATTAAAGTCGGTACACAAATTTAAGTTAAAAGTAAAATCTTTTCTGCTGCACAACTGTTTCTATACAATTAGAGACTATACTGACCATCAAAAAGAAAAATAATGTTCATTTTAACAAAGCAATGATATATAGTGAATTAGTTTACATTTGTATTATTTAATTTGTAAAAAAAGATTTAATTCGCCTGTAACAAGTAATGTGCTTCAGCTTCCGGGTCAATGACTCTGATCTCGATCAAGTTTTGGTCCAGTTTCCCTGATCCACCGAGCAAATGCTGAGATGGCCCCTTGTTTTGCTTCTGGACGTAAATGTAGCTTCACTCTGCGCACATTTTGTTGAGCACTTGTTTTGCTTTTAGTGGTAGGAGTAGAGGTGAGGGTGAGTTACTATTTTGTTGGCAATGCAATTTTAACATTTTATAATTATATCTTTTTTATACTTTATTCATCTTTCAAGTATCGTATTTATAGTTAAAATCTTGGGAAGGGATTGTGAAACTTATGAAAACGTGCGCAAATAATCTTCTCCCTCAAACGTCATATACAGTTTTCACTGTTTTTTACCAAATAAATCAAATCAAATAACTCTTTCAGGAAGTTGAAAAAAAAGACATCAAATTTGAATAGAAAGTAATATTACGATAATACAACGTATAAAGGTAAAGCTGTTAATTTATGATATATTTATAACATATTTATTCTCAAACACAAATTATTGAATAAAAATAATTACAAAATTAATAAAATTTTTCCACGCAATTATTTCAGGCTCATCAGGCACAAAAATTACTAATATTATTACTAAATTACTAGTATTGTATAATAAGGATTACAATAGAAATAGATGCTCACACATTGTGCAAAAGCCTATCCACATTCTAAAAGATCCACTGTAGCGTACATACATTGCGAGAACAAAGGAGCGGACAAGTGACTCCCTCTACATAACGTGGGTAAGACCAAAACTTGACTACGCCAAAGCGCCCAGCATCCACTTCACAACGGATCGAAAAATGTTACTCACTACATCAAGCAATACTAGCGTATAGCGTCGATGGGACGAACGCTACCATTTCGGCGGAAAATTGTACCTGTACTTTTGTAACTGACAATTTGGCTGAATACCGAGTACCGGACGTTACCGATTGCCCTCTTGAATACGATCTATATTGCATTTTCATCTGTCTATATTGTAATCGTTCATATTAAATTGAGTCCGCCAATTGTGAATGCACTGACGTATCTGCGGTCAATCACGTCCATGCGTACACCTTGCAAATCTGATAACGCTCTGCAGCAATCTTTTTCAATAATGTTTTGTCTTCGCTCGAATGCTTACACACAGAACTATCTTCACATAAGCTTTTACATGCGAGACAATTCGTGGTTTGTAAAGCTTGACCGACAGTTACCTTTTTTCTAAAATTGTACCCATCGTAGCGAAAGCTTTAAACTTAAACCTATGGCGGGTTCATTTACACAAAACAATAACCAAAACCTTTTCCAAAAAATGACCCTGCAGCCGTCAGCGATGCATCGCATTGCTGACATTGAACATTGTTATGAACAAGCCTTTATTGATGACAATATTCACTAAGCTTCCCACAATATTCACTGAGCTTACCCAATTCATCGCCTTTGTTCGGCCAAGTCTCTATCGCCATGATGTTGCCAAATCAATTCTGAAAACTAACTTGTTAGGTTTTGCTTTTTATCATCAGATTTCACCAAATGAAGTACGTATGGGACCCTTACATGCGTAGGACGCCCGTGAGAAAACTTCATCAAATTTCATGAAAACAATACAGCAAATACACACCTATCAGATTCAGAAAACATTCTTAATACAAAAATTTAATATACATAGTAATTAAACATTAATCTTCGACCCATGAGATAGCATTTCTGCTATCCATGATGATTCTCTTTCTGCGATAGAAAAGTAGAAATCTCTGTCATTTTGAAATTACAAAAGAAGTTTATAATGGCCTTTTTTTAAGTGTTTATAAACGTCAGAGGGTTATGAAATTCTGCCACGAAAATGCATAGTCCTCATAAGCAAGCTGAAATTTTGTAGCTGCACTATAATGTAGGCGTAATCATGGATTACGTGTACCAAGCGCACGATTATGCGGCAGAATTATGGAACAGTCAGTGACGCGGTCAAAGTGCTAAGCCTGTCAGTTTCGTCCGTTCTCCAGGGGCTTCGTTGTGGGAAAAGCTCCTCCTTCTTAGTAGGGATGCACCGTCGAAGTCGATGTTTTGTTTTCATAACATCATCCCTCGATTTAACACAGATTTTTTGAAGTCGCTTTTTCTTAACATCCATGTTTTGTGTTCGTTACTTTTGTTTTTGAATGAAACAAGTACCATCATAATAAAAACATGTAGTAATTTTTCAGATATCTTTCAATTAAACATTCATCGGACTAAAGTACTCAGAGGAGGGGGAGGGAAATTAAAATTGTTTTTTTGTTAATAAATGATGTCCATATAATTTTTTAAATAACCATTCACATAATAAAAGTTTTGCTAAATATCCTGATACTTTTTGGGCTTGTTTTCCCAGTTAACTATCAATTGACAATTAATAAACGCAAACTCCTACAAAATACCCCCCCCGCATCAACATTAATGGCTACATTTGCAGTTTTAAAAACACAGATGTTACATGTGCATGATATCATTCAAAGATCCACAGTTGAAGATTTAATTCAATTGAGAAGTAAATATCTGGATTCCAAATGGGCGAGGAACCGATTTGAAAATAAATTTGAACATTTGCAAATTTTTAACATTTCAGATATTTTGATGAAAATCGGAACTATATATTTTTTTAAATTCTGGCCCTCAAGAAAATGTGCGCAGATAAATTTCTTTCCCCACACGTCATATACAGTTTTTACTGTTTTTTGACAAATAAATAAAATAAATAAATAAATAAATATCATATTTATAGTTCCACTTTCTTCTGTTCTAACAAAAACTTTAAAGAAAAAATGTGTAATCATTTTCCAGAAAATTTTGAATACGTTACTGGGGAATCACGTAATGTAACCTCAAAAATTAAAAAATCTTGATATTCGAAACTTCTTACTCCTGAAGTGGTCTAATCTGACCGATATATGATGCGAGACACATGCTTGCATCCACCCTTCCAAACAGACATCCCGCTTCTCGGGTAGAAAATTGCAATTGTCTCCTCAACGCCTGCACTAAATTTAACCTCTTAACCAACTTTTGAACAACACTGATACCCAGACATCTACAAAAGTCAATAAACCTTAGACGTAAACTTTTTGACCGAACACTCGAGATTATATTGTTGAGAGGATTCCAATACCTTTCCTAAAAGTTCAGTGATTATAATGGTACGTGATGGAGGGTTTCAAAGTTTAGGCCAGGGCTTTCCAACTGGCAGCCGGCGGGTCACATGCGGCCCTTCGGATCTTCTTGTGAGGCCTCCGACTGCATTGAAAAATTTTATTATACCAACAAAATACGTTTTTAGTTATTCTGTTAGGCATTTTTATAGTTACATAACTGTAATATTAATTTTCTCATTGTATTTACATTAAGTATGTTGAATAAAATTCGTATCTAATATGTATTTGTTTCAATATAATCTCAATAGTTGAGATAAAAACCATTTTAAATTACGGTGTGGCCCACGGCGTAACTATAATTTGATATGCGGCCCATAAGCCCTTTTAAGATGGACAGCCCTGGTTTAGGCAAACCACAGGATTTCCTGCTATAGTCCACTACAAAATACGCTTCTAGATCTTGGTAAATAGAAAACGTTTCAATTACATTTACAGAAACATGTTTTAAGTCTGTGTAAAGAGTGAATAGTGTTTGCAATGTTCCAGAATTTGTACATCTTCTTCTTTTCCTTAGAACTGGCGAGTAAGTACTAAACTATATTACACAATTTTTGGGGGGGTGTTGGATTTACCATTTATTGCATATTGTGTTGTAACTTTACAACACAATATGCAATTTACTACACAATACACACTTTACTACTTTACAGTGGTTCTTTTTGTGCGATGAAAATGCAAGGGTTCATCATTTAATCGAATTTTTTAAGTCAATATCTTTGTCAAAAGTAAAAAAGCAGTACCTTTGGGATCAATTGCTCAAATTTAAAAAAAATAAAGAAAATGTACAGACCTGAAAGGGCAACACGCACTTGTGTCTGTGACAAAAAATACAGCTGTCAATAACATAGGCAAGAAGAACAAGATCACGTGAACTGACATATCAATAACATGCAATTCCAGAAATTGAAATCATTAAATTAGTACTCTTGGAAATTGATATTTACTCCACAACTCGCATATGAAACTCAATGAAACAGAAGACAATTGCATGCTATAAACATAACAAATGAATCGTAAATTCCAGTAGTCACCTTGAAAATGTATATTTATCATTTAAATGAGTATTGGTTGCACCTCTGCCAATATTCCATAATGTTTGTAAATTATTTTTTAAAAATGAAAATAACTTCATACTGAATCCAACTTTGAACGGAGAGCCCCTGAAGTGTACTTAAAGAATTGTATGCTCGTCACGAAGGGCCTATTGTGGCTTCAGTTTAATTTTACATAAACCTGGAGGCACTGCTCTATTCTACCTATGTATGCTAAAGAGGGGGCTGGCCAGAAACGTTGAAACTGTAAAAATGTAACAGAAGGCTTTAAAGGGTCTGAATATGTAGAATACTGATTAAGAAGCATACCCCAGCCCCTCGCATGTTTCCCTTCTTCTCAGCCCACACATAACCCCCACATTCTCCGCCCGTATATTTCACGCATTTTCCCAACATGTTCCCTCGCTTGTTGCGCCACTTGTGTTTCGCTTGTTTCCCGAACTTGTGTCCCCGCGTTCACCGCACGTATAGAGAAGAATAGAAGCACGCAAGAATATACTTGTTTTTTTCTAACGTGGCCGATGATATTAGGTTATTATTACACCTCCTGCCTTATAAAATGAATATATTTAACAGTGGTAAGCACATTTCGGTGAACACGATTTCCGTTGAAAAGGACGTTCGCGAATTAATTAAAAATATTCATTTTATAAGGCAGAGGGGTTTAATAATGTCCTAATATCATCGGCGACGAAGTACATAACATATGGAATGGCGCAGGACAACGTGATAGGGTTATTGTTTTTCACAGCCCTCATGAACGACATTACAGAAAATATTAAATCCTGGGTGAAGCTATTTGTGAATGATTGCATTCTCTTCAGAAAAAAATATCTGAAGAGAAAGATCAACAGATTTTACAAGGTGATATCGACACACTTTTAGAATGGGCATAAGATAATCGTATGAAAATTATTAATGCTTATAAAAGTAAATCTATAACATTTACTCGTGCACTATCTACACCAAAATGCAACTATTTTCTGGAGGATCAGGTAATACCATGAACAGATAGATGTAAATACCTGGGAATCATTTTAAATAGTAGGTTAACTTGGAAAGAATCTGTGAATTCGCCATTAAATAAACCTTGGCGGAGTCATCACTTTGTAATAAGAAATTTAAAAGGAGGAAATATGAAGTGCAAAGATTTAGCATACAAGTCATTGATCAGACCTTTATTCGAGCACGCCGCGAGCTGTTGGAACCCATGTAGAACTGGGGAAATATAGAGCATGGCAAAGGAAGCTGCGACTGCTGCATTTAATAGCTGTGTTCTTGTGTAAGCCCTTCTGTATATGCTTAGTAAGTCTTCTATCTATGCTGCTGTGTATATATACATATTACACACTTTCTCTACCAAGACTTTGGACTGTTCGTCGCAGTGAACCCGGAACTGTCTTTTGTAACTGCTTGAATGGACGAAGAACACGTCCATCACCTAGCACTCTGAAGGAAAGTTAGCACAGAATAGGAAGGAAAGATCATGTGAGTTCAGTGTCCTTTTTTTAAAATTTATTTGCATTCAGGTGTACAGCCTCTTTTGCAATGGGTTTGAATATATTTGACACAGAGTTACAGATATTAGACACAGTTACATAGTTGCGATAAGCTTAGTTGCCACATTTTTTGACTTAGAATTATTTAGGGGGGGTGTTAGGGGTTTAAGGTGGGTCAAAAAAGTGTCTGGGAAGTTTCCTGCGGATGCGTGATCTGTTAGGGGTTTGTTTCCCAAATTGGAAGAGTAGGGCATGTGGGACAGTAGGAATTTTGTGGTAAAACTTAATGGCGGATTGTTTGATGAAAGTGGTGATGGGGGCCGAGCTCTAGATGAAGATCGTTGGGTACGAACCAGGGTGCTTTGGTTATTATCCTTAGGAAACGGTTTTGAAATGTCTGGAGTCTGTGGATATGGGATTTGGCTGCTGAACCCCAAATAGGACTTGCGTACGTTAGCATTGGTCTGATCATAGCTTTGTAAAGGTGGGTACCAGTCTGAATTTGGAGGGGAGAAGATCGACGTAGAATTGGAAAAAGCTGATGAGTTCTTTGCGTGGCTAGAGCAAGTCTGTGGTGGATGTGGGGTTTCCAGGTTAGGCGACGATCAAGGAGGACTCCGAGGTATTTAACTGATGTGTTGGAAGGCAACCAGGGGATAGAAATAGTCTTGTAAGTTATTGGAGGAGGTAAAGAGGGTCTGCGTAGAGAGAAGAGTTTGGCTTGAAATATAGTTGGGTTGAATTTAATGCGCCATTTATTAGCCCATTCAGAGATTAGGTCTAGGTGGTTTTGGACATCAAGGATTGCGTCGTCCAGTATTTGGTTTATAGAGTAAATGACTTGGTCATCGGCGAAGAGAGCGAGGGATGTGTTAGGGGTGGTCGGTGCATCATAAGTGAAAATACTGAAGAGAGTTGAAGCTAGGACAGAACCTTGAGGTACGCCTCCTAAGATGGGAGCGGGCGCGGAGAGTGCATCGGTTAAACGTATGGAGAAGGTTCTATTCATGAGGAAGCTTTTAATTAGGCGTATTAGATACTGCGGGGTACCGAGTTTTAGTAATTTGAATAAGCCGGGGTGCCAAACTGAGTCGAAGGCTTTTTCAATGTCAAGAAAGACGGCTATTGTATGGGAGAATTGGTGGAAACCTTCAAGAATGTCTTCTGTGAGTTTGAGAATCGGATGGTTTGTTGATACTAGTGATTGGAAGCCAAATTGATGATAAGGAATAGCTGACGTTTCGTTGAGGTAGGTTTTTAGGCGAGAAAGAATGCACTTTTCAAAGATTTTGCTGATGGATGGAAGGAGACTAATTGGTCTATAGCTTGATGGAGAAGAAGGGTCTTTACCGGGTTTTGGGATGGGTATAACATGTGCGAATTTCCAGGCTGTAGGGAAGTAAGATATTCTTAGAGCGGAATTGAAGATGTGGGTAATATGTACTATAGCTTTGAAAGGAAGTTGTTTTAGGATGAAAGTGTTTATTTTATCTGGACCAAAGGATTTCTTGGGTGCGTTTTTTGCCAGGATAGAAGCTACCTCCAATGGGGATATGAATTTTATGGGATGAGGTACAGTAATTTCCGGGTAGTTTACTTCATGTATAATTGATTGGTTAAATTCTGGATTTGTGGGAGGATGTGGATTGAAGACGGATGCAAAATAGGCTGCAAGAGTGTTGGATTTATCTGTTGGGGAAGAGGCCTGAGTGGAAGGTGTTTGGAGGGTGGGGATATGGTTTTATTTTCTTAGTAAGCGGCGTGTGAGGTTCCAGAGTGAGTGGTCGTTTGGATGCGCAGTTTGGATTTGTTTGTGGAAATGTTGAGCTTGGACAAGAAAGAGGAGTCTTCGTACTGTTTTAATAAGGCGGTTTAAATAAGATTTCAGAAAAGGAGTTCTATGGCGGAGATAATGATTTCGGATGGTTCTCTTGTGATATATGAGTTTTAGGATTATGGTTGGGATGGGGGGAGGGCATTTGGATTTTTGGGTGAAGGTGCGATTAAATCAAGAGTATCAAGGATGGCATGGGTTAGTAAGGATACGGCTTTGTCGATTTCATTTTCAGAGGGTAAAGTTTGTATTGGAGGGAGCAAATGAGTTAGGAGGGATTGGAAGTGGTGCCAGTTGATTTTCTTTAGGTTGAAGGGGAAGAGGGTGTTAATTGGAGAAGTTGAAAGACCTAGTCTGAAGATAATTGGTCGATGGTCAGAGGGTAGCGCAATATCCATCCACTGCTATGGATGTCTGGAGGTTTAGTGAGAGACCGAAATCAATAATGTCGGGTTGCTGGTTATAAATAGGCGGGTAGTGAGCTGGAGAGAAGGGGGCGTGGATATGTAGGCCTAGGTTATTAATATCATTTAGGAGTCTGATGCCTGAATGAGTAGTAAGTTTGCTGTCCCATGCTGTATGCTTCGCATTGAAATCGCCTACAACAATTGTAGGATGATTTAGTGAGAAGAAAGAATTTATTGAGTTGGGTAGATAAGGTATATTTGGTGGCTTGTAAATGGATGTAATATTGAGCTGTGCGCCGGAGGTTTCTTGGATAGTGATTCGTACATTTTCGAATGGAGAATTGGGTATGGAAGGAGTTTGGAAATGTGAAATATTTTGCTTTATGAAAATGGCCACACCACCACTGGCTCGTTTTCTAGGTCTGTCAGCACAGTATGTGATGTATCCAGGGATGTAGATTCGGTTTGATGGAATTAGGTGCGTTTCTTGTATACAGGCTACTGATATGTGGTTGGCGTGGAGAAATTGACTAAGGAGGAGGATATTAGAACGGATTCCATTGGCATTCCAGGAAAGGAGGTTAAGCGATGGTTTTTGATGCATGTTTAAGGTAGGATTTGGGGAAATGATATAGATTGAACTATGGTATTGATGATTGTAGGAATGAGATTTTTGAGGATGGATGTGAGTGAATCTTGGACAATTTGGGAGACTAACTGTATCATTTGTGGGGAACAGGGAAAGAATGATTGGGGAGGATGTCTATGAGTTGTAGAGATAGGTGACGGTTGATATTGGCGAACTATTTTTGCATAGGATCTAAATTGCTGCCTTGGGGTTCCAAAGTTTTGGCTTCGGTGGTGAGAAATCGATTCCTGGTGGGGCGAAAGGTCATTGTACAGAGGAGACATCTGCGAGTTGAAGTTTTGGGGCAGGTAAGGGGAAAAGTTGTGGGATGGGGGTGGTTGTGAGGAGTGTTGGTGCATATTGAAAGGGATACCTTTTCTGTGAAGCAGATTTTGGTAGGTGGTACACTCACGGCTACTGGCGTGATGTGGTTTAGTACAATTTGTACATTGCAGATTACCTTCGGTGCAATCCATTGTGGCATGGTTTTTCGAGCAGCGACCACATCTCACTGGAAGTCCACAGTTTTTCTTAGTGTGACCGAAGTCTTGACATCTTCGACACTGAACTGGTCCGGGGCGACGTCTTCTTTCTTCCACTGTGATTACAGCTTGAAAAAGTTCGGTTAGGTTGTAGATGTTGTGGGCATTATTGTTCTTTTCCAGAGTGACAGCACACAAGGGCCACGGTTTTCTGTCAACACCAGAGAGTCTGATGACTTTTAAAATAGGAAGGTTTCTTTTGATGAGTTCTTCTTCTATAGCTTTTTCACTATACACGACCGGAACATTACGTAACACCACTGACATAGTTTGTTTACCTGGGTCTTGGTACGTGTGGTAATTCAGGTTGTTCGCTTGCAGATTTTGTCTTAATGTCCTATAATCTTCAATACCGTTAACAATCACTTGCGTGTATTTAGATTGGTTTCGGGTTTGGAATTGGTTATGCTTTAGAATATGATGTATGTTTTTTATGAGATTAGGATGATCTTGAACATCGTGAATGAAAGTGGGAGGAATTTTGATTTTTGGTGGATCTGGGGACGTGGAATTTGCTGATGCGTCGTGGTTACCAAGAGGATCGAAGCGATTTTGAATAGGGATATTATATATTGTGGGTGGAAAGGAGGTGAGATTCTGAGGGGGCATAGTGTGGTTAAGGCGGGGACGTTTACTCGGCTGCTGCCCTTGTGCACTTATCATATCTGTGTTGTTGGTTAGTTCGAAGTTTACGTTTTGTTGATCCATTGGCTGGACTTCTGGCTGTTGTATGACAACTTGTAGAAGGTGCGTGGGAGAATTTTCATGACATTGGTATAGATCTCTTAGCGCACTTGAGACAGCTTCTGTGACTGATTGAGCAAGAAAGTCTGTAGATTCTGCCATGACGCAGTTTATACTCCGATAACGGAGTTTGCACTTCGTTTAGCACAAAATTCAGCTATGAATTTAACACAATTTGATGCACAATACACTGGCACAACCACTCGTTGTTTTGCCGCAATGCGGCGGTAGCGGCCGTGAGCCGCGCCTAGCGGCCTGCTGTCGACCGTCCGCTGGGGTGTGGCACTGATAAGCCGGCTGCTTACGAAGCGACGAGCGGAGCACGAAACACAACCTTCTCCTACCGTAGCTCGGAGCGGAATGCAAGTGTCCTTTTGAAAATATTGTTCCAACTGCGGTTGGACCAGGTATGATGGAATCAGAAAAACGACCGCTCAGGGGAAGCGTCAATCCATGAGTGGTCGACTTTGAACCAGTTATAGCCGGTGTCGAAAGTCATCACACTCTGGGGACCCGAAATTACGACCTCCAGCACTTCGACATTTAGGTTCAAGGCTCTGAAATTAACTATGCAAGTGCGGTTGGTGATTCAGCTGCAACAACAATTTGTATTTCTTAATTCACGAATTAAACTATTTAAATAAGTAAATAATAATATGTTTATTAAGTGGCTCAAACCATTTGTGAAATTGAAGCCATTCGGCCTGCTCTTCGTCTCATTATTGAAAATAATGTGCCCACAAATCAGAAATATTCAAAAACATGTTTTGTGTGTGGTTTTAATAAGGTTGTTAAGTCTCGAAAGTTACGTAGAATTAATTACAAAACTATTTCCCTTCACTTGCAATTAAAGTTCTCATTTCTTCACTTTACAGTATAATAAAACAACATTTTATCCAACGTGAGTTCACTGAAATAATTTTGTATAATTACAAAGCCTAAAACCAAATACTTTTAATGAATCATTACAGTGTAATAATTGGTATCGCAATACGAAAATATAAGAACTTTAAACAATTTTGTGTACAGTATTCGGGTGCATGAGTGTGCTAATGCTTTCAATTTTTTGTAAAATTAAAAACACTGAATATACTTGGACTCTTCATTTCATAGCTAACTTCTTCTTCTTCTTTTCTTTTTTGTGTTCCTTTCCTTTTTTTTCAAGGAAACTGTTGAATTTTGCCCTACAAATCTACCAGTCCCCCGTGTGGGTATCAAAGCTTTAGATACCCCGATGCAGAGAAACTAAACCAACTCTGCGTGTACAGGTCACCTCGACTACCGGGCATACAGAGTCTAGTGTCCCAGGAGCGCAGATAGTACTGAGTGCGAGAGCTATAGTTCAATCTGATTATCACGATTTTTCAAGAAATGTCACATCTGTAAATATTGGAAACATTTGCAGGAGGTGCTCCCCTGGTTTAGAGAAAAACTGAAACTTCTCTCCATGCACCAAGTCAACTTCTCTGTCGGGCATGCCACCTCCGGTTTTCCAGGTACGTAGGCTGCTCTGAGTATGCGCGCAACTGGTGAATTCACTCATCAGGATGTTTCAAGAAATGTCACTTCTGTAAATCTGTGGTCAGGGGGTAAAAGTTCAGAAGTCAATTTTCGGCGAAATTGGGTTAAGTACCAAAACTACAAGTTAAGTACCTATTTTTTTTATTTTCGTAAAACGACCGAATTCAAATGCTGCCTCCTTAACGACAAAAAAGCGTTGAGAAATAGCGTTGAGCATAGGAAAAAACGTTGGCTCAATAATCTAACCCTTGTTTCCTCCAAAGATTTTGCCTTAAGAACTTTTACCCAGTGACCACAGAAATATTGAAAAACATTTGCGGGAGGTGCCCCCCCTGATTTAGACAAAAACGGAAACTTCTCCCCATGCACAAGTCAACTTGACTGTCAGACATATGTGCGTAGGCTTATTTTAATGCGTGTGCACCCGATCAACTCGCTCACAAAGATTTTTCAAGAAATTTCGCCGCCGTGAAGCTTGGAAAACATTTGCCCTGTTCCCTCGCCTGGGTCCTCCCCCCCTCCCCGTGCAGCGCCGCCGGCGCGAGCGCCGCGCCTCTCACGCAGTTATTACACTGGGGCGAGCGGAGGACACGTGGGGCGGGGCGCCTCGCCCTTTGCCCTGCGCCCTTCGCGCTCGAGGGCCCTCGCTGCCGTGAGTCAAACACTTAACGCGCAAATAATCACAGTCGCATGATGTATCGTGCGCTCCTCGCCCCGCCCCGCCCCGCCCCGCCCCACCGCGCCCCGCACGCCTCGCGACCGCCCACCCGCCTTCATAAGTGTCAACTGTTTAATATCGAACGCGCTCAGCGACACGAGCGGCGCAGCCGGGCGGCACCCAGGGGTGGGGGAAGGGGAGGGAGGGAGTGAAGAGCTCCGAGAGGTACCAGAGGGCACGCGGAAGGGGGGAGGGCGGGCATGCTAGTCGATTGCCGGCAATTACGCCACAAGAACCCTCCCATGTTGTGAGCGAAGTAATGTGTTTAAGCCGGTGGCAATTTGTTTTTCAAAACGGGTTGCGCGAGAGTGGCGCGGCGGTGGCGATGGAAGGGAGGGGGGGGGCATAGGAAGCCGCTCCACGCAGCGCCGCGTAGGGGTTTTACATGCTAATGGGTGTACTAAAACACGTCGAGGGATAATGAATATATGTGAGCGGAGCGCGCACGGCGGCGACGGCGGCGGCGGCGGCGCGGGGGCGGTGGCGCGGGCGAGATATTATTAGAATATTTCGAAGCCACGCGACCGGAAGGATTTCGAAATGCATTAGCAGGAGCTCTCGAGGTAGTAGGTGCCTCGAGCGGGCGGGAAATGGAGGTCGGCCGATGGGAAGGGGAAGATGGGAGGAGGGGAGGAGGAGGAAGAGAATGGGGGAGGGGGTGCTAGCGTTCGAGCCCTGCTACCGACTGCGTGGATTTCCAGGAAAATTCGCGCGAGCGGGCTGCCTTGCTGAGGTCGGCGGCGGATCGCGGCTTCCTGCTCGTTCGCTCTGCTCCCGCGCCCGCCAGGATCTGCCGCTGACTTATTCGAATGTTACGCGTTACACGGGAGGACGACAAAAACCGTAAATCTCGTTGATGTAATGGAATTTCCGGAGAGGCACTCAGTTAAATTTAAACCCAAACCATTGACGAAATTCTGAAAATATTAAGGTTATAGCAACATGACCTGGATGTTCATGTAACGTAAAGAATCATCTCCCAAGATGTTAGTGTAACATAATGACCAATACTGCCAATGTAGAATTGAAACATTGTCACCTTGAATTACTTTCCAAGATTTTCTATCTTTTACTATTTACACGTTGAATTATGTATCAAGGTTGTCTAACCGAATTCTAGGAAATTACTTCAGGAGTAGCAAATGGATAATACGGAATTCACTTAATGAGTGTCATTTTCTCGAAAAATTCCAGCACGGCAAAGGGCATAAACTAAAAGAATTCTTTCGTAGAATCAGCAGTAGAGAAAAGAACTTAACCCAACATATATTTAATAGTTTGAAGATACGGCAAGCCCTACCATTTTCTTTAAATTTTATATAATTCAAAACACCTGCGTCGATGAAACATTTCTTAAAATCACTCGGCCAATTTCATTAACCGATCTAATAGAGCACCAATTGTCTTAATAAAATCCACTTTTTCTTGGCTAAAAATTGAAAGTAAGGAATAATTTATTGGAAAACGTTCTTCAATACGTATGGGTACAAGAGACGTCAGTTTTTGACCAAATTTGTGGAGAATAACAAATTAACGTTCCCCAGTGCCAGAAACGCCGTTTTTTACTACAAAGAAGTGACGAATCTCTGTTTCCTGGGATGTTCTGAAATTCAAAATAAGTAGAAAAATATCTATACTTAACAACAACAACAAAAGATGAACCATTTACATCTCGGACTATCTCAAAGTAAAGAAGAAGCACTAAGAAGTCACACAGGAAGCTTAGTGCTGTGAACATTTCATATCTTAAGAGTATACACCGCTGATTATGGTATCTTAAGTATGGTCGAAGGTAAAATAATTGTTTTGATAATGGAAATTGGAGTTTATAAACACATGTTTAAGGAAAAACATGTAATTTACTAAAAAAATATTTCCATTACGTTACATACGAGTAAATATGTAGATCTCTGACACGCCCTGCTCGCTAAATCTTACAAACCCTGAAAAAAGTGTGCAAAAAAAACACGTTTCACATCTTACAAATCCAGGAAATTAGAAAAAATAGATTTCGATCGTCACCTCCGAGAAACAAATGCAAGAGCAGCCGGGCGTGTTAGCAATCTGCGGCCGCAAGCGGCCGGCGCTGTCTCCGCCGCTGCGCTCCGAGAGGTCCCCCAAGGGCCGTGCGGCAGGGCGCGTCCGACTCGAGGCATAATGACCCGTGAAGCGACGCTGGGCGCTGGGCGCTGCCGGGCCTGGGGGCGATGGGGCGGCCTGGGGGCGGGGGCACGCGGCGAAGTCGCTATCACGACGCAAGAAGCTCGGGCGATATTTCATACGGAGGCTCTTCAATCTCCCAAGTCAATACACAGAAGTAATTCGATTTGTATGCAAATTTTCGCTCCCGTCATCAGGTCTTCGATGAACGCCAGGGGTGCCCAGAGGCGGCGAGGCGCCTGGGAGGTGGCGCGCCGAGCGGCCGCTTCTGAAACGACAGCGCGCCAGACTCGGCGTTCGTGTTAGGGAGTGTATCATCAGTAGCCACTTAAAATTGGACTATTACGATTAAGAAAGTAATTATTATTGAATGCTTACTTTACCTGAGTAATCATTCGATTAAGTACGTGTTATTAGGAGAATGATCATTACAAATTACGAATTATTTGGCAACTCAACCAATTTTCTAAAGGCATTATTTTTGTGACTTAATAATGTGAAGATTCAAACGACACTTTTAATTTTCACGATGTTTTAAGTCTTTGGTTTTGACTTTAAGTTCCAATTTCTTTTACTTCTTTATTCTTTATGTATTCTGTTAAGATACCTAATATTACTTGATTGTTAATGGGTTGCAATTCCTACATTATTTATTATCCTACACCAGAGCATTCTCACTACGAAATATTTAATATACTATACAATCTTCGTTTTCATTACAAGCATTAGTAATTTGTTGTGAAGATTAAACATTTATTAATAAAACTAATGGCCTTGCAGCAGCAAAAAGGCTGCTGAAATCCAAAATGGTTGTTGCAAAATTAGCACGCACACTGTTTAAGAACAAAACTATTTCTAGATATTTGATTTTAAAATGATTATAATTATCTAAAATGTAATATAAGGAAGGTTATTGAAGAACAACAAATAGAAAGTATAAACCTTTCGTATAACACTGCAATAAACTAAATGTTTCATCCAAAACTTTCAAGAATTCTGTAATAAAATAATATAATATATAGAGATACACATTACAACTATTCTTTGCATACCAATTACATCAAAAATATTGCTGTTACATCATTCAACACGTGAACAGCAAATATTTAAAGGGACGGACCCTTCCTCGGGGCCTTTTGCCCCGGTCGCATGATTCCAGCTGTGTCAGTAGTGACGCACTGAGAATGAGAAATCAGACACTATGCACAGAATAAGAATAAACGGAATAAACCAATCAAATATTTGCATTTTTCATTCAATAGGGTAACTCTTTCATTGTTGTCTTATTTTTTCGAGTTCCTGGGTATCTAAAGAGACCATAGACGCTGTTTACTTGGCTATCCGGGAGATGTTGGGTCCAAGGCGCCAACGTTTCGGTCGCCATTCTGCGACCTTCATCAGGACGTAGTTATTGCTAAAGTTGGTACATGTGCCTTGGACTCGACATCTCCGGGGTAGCCAAGTAAGTACTGACTCCGGTTGCCGAAGCCTACGCTCTCAACTGTAGACACCTCTCACAAGGCTGGAGACTGCATAGTTTTCCGTCAATTTATTTTTCATGTTGGAAATTGTAATACAATTATTTGAATTGTATATGCAATTTTCTTGAGACAATAATATCAGTATTCAGTTGAATAACTTTGTTCGTTTTGCAATGTAAATGAATGAAGCATAGTTGCACACAATTATAAATATGTACGATATTATCATAAAATGAGGAAACTCAGAGGTCAACATATAAAGAAAACAAATGCACCCGTTCTCCTTCTACAGAGAAAGGTATTTCATACGCATACGTCAGTAAGCTCTCTATTTATTTCTCATTAGTCGCATTCGCTTCATGCACACAATAAATATAAATAAATAACATGAACATTTTATTGTCATCCTCATTTAAACAGACTTTTTCAATCCAGATGTTGCTGTTTCCCTCGAACTTGTTTCCATTTTTGTGGAATTAATACACATTTGAAATAATTTCTCCATTACAACGAGCGTATACAAAATTGCGAAAGAAGAAATATTGTAATATTGTAATATTGTAAAACAGTGATTTTCTCTGATTTTAATAAAAACTAAAATCTAGAAAATACCTCTGAAACCTAGAAAATACAATAATCTTGTATTATATTCGAAATGTGTACCATACGAAGAGCGGAAAAACGTATACATTCTGCCAAATATGTGGGCATTGAACAATTTGTAATTCTTTACCTAGGTTGACATGGCCTATAAAAAATATTCAGTCTAGATTGAATTAACTTGAGAATTATTTTATTCAGTGCCGAAAGACCATGACGTTACAAATTACTACACTGTGAAGCCAAAATCGAAACTTCACACATAAAACAAATAGTATTTAACAGAAAATTTATCGCTCTTGCCATCATTGTTATCATCATAATCGTCATTACTATCATTTGCAACAACCGTATAACTTTCTCAGTATCTTTTCTCGAGCCAAAAGAACGCACAAATCTCATCTTCCCTAACTCAATGAGCCTTTCAAAATCCAAAAAATATCGCCCGAGGCTCGCTTCCCATCGTGCACAGGCATTGCCACCCCTGCTTAGGGGCGGCTGTTAGCCGACGCGAATCCGACGGGGGGGGGCGTTCGGGGGCGTCGGTGGAAGCGACGCGGAGGAGCCAAGTTTGAAGAAGGAAACATCACTCCGCACACAGGGGCTGCAGGTCGAGTTTACTAATAGGAAATTTGGTAAGGAAATGAAGTGGAAGCGAGGCGGCGCAGGCTGATGAAAACACGGCGAGTAGAGAAGCCGACGGCAACGAACGCGCGGAGGGGAGTCCTGGAAAGGAGAGGAGAGAAGCGGGGAAGACGAATGTGCGAGAACTGAAGAGGGAAGTCGAGAATTTAGAGAAATTGAAGCAGGAGAGCTCTTGAGGTCAATGTAAGGAAATCAGACAAACGGGTGAGAGGTGGGAAATGAAAATGTTAGTGCAGAGAGCAGGGCGGAAAATAACGAAAAATGAGATATGAATCAGAAGTGAAGACATAGATCTAGGGAAATGTATGAAACTAGTTGTGATATAATTGCACACAATTTCTCATATTATTTGTAACTTTTGAAATTTTCGAAAATTCAGAGAATGAGATCTTCGCCATTCTTTTAAGCGTCTTTTGATCGTTTCGAGAAAAAAAATAAAGAAAAAAATTTGAAGCCATTTTTTAGAAAATACTTTCATAAATTTTCTTATAGTATTTCAAGCAAAATTATCCAAAAACTGTCAAATAATTTTGAAATTGTGAACGTAATCTTATTTAGAGATCTGCCTTTGAAGAATATTTTTCATTAAAAAAATCTCTATCCTATTGTAGTGTAGGTCGATGAAAAATTTTGACCTTTTGCAATTCTTGAAAGCCCAACTGAGATGAAATCTGGACAACTTCCCTCTCCCTTTCCACTGATTTACTTACATTGCCCTCACTAGCTCTCCTGCTACACTTTCTCGAAACTCTCAACTTCTCTCACCGTTCTCGCGCATCCTTTCTCCCTGGCTTGTTTCCCCTCCGGTTCCTTTTTTGTGAATACTGAATTTTCGAAAATTTCACAAATGAACATTGCGACACTAGAATATTGATTGTAGAGATTTTTTCCTCAACGAAACATGTTCTTAAAATAGATCTTTAAAAAATTTATGATCAATTTTTTGAAATTAAGAACAGTTTCAGTTTTTGCTTAAAGAAAAAATAAATTTAAATGTGTTATCAAGAAAACGGCTTCAAATTTTTCCTGTATATTTTTCGAATAAAGTATGCTTATAAAAATGATCCGGTTTTCCGGTTTTCCTTATCCGGTTTTCGTTGAACTGACTGAATTTTCGAAAGTTGCAAAATTAAAAATAAGGTGAGAAAGTATGCAATGTAGCACTACTAGTTACTATATAACAGCCTTATAAGTTTTTCTGTGGAAAAATCGCTGTTTCTGTTCGACATAACTAATACGCCAGAAAGTAACTATGCAATATTATTTCCAGGGCTCGGATTGTGATGACCTAAAAAGTCTTTGAAAATGATTTATAAAATGGCTTAAAAGTGAGAGGATAATGACCTATAAAATTACTTGAAAATAAGGGGAAAATGACCAATTTTTTTAAAAAATACACACAAATTTGTTTGAAAATGTTTATTTATTCAATGAATTTTACCATTTGATATTAAATTTATTTATATAAAATTATGTTTAATATAATGTCTTTATTTAAGGAGGAAATGTAATCCTTAGCTCCGATTTCCAACCATCAGTTCTGAGATATCGATGAAGTTATCAAAGATCTGTAACAACCGTAACGAGCAATTGTAGTTAATAGGAGCAATAGGCAGGCATGTAAGGAACAGGCGCCGATGCGTCCAGTTCAAACAAGTGAGGGGCGGGGGGCGCGTGCTGGGAAGGGCGGAGAGAAGCAAGGGAGGGGAGAGGGAGGGTGAACCTCATTTACGTAACGCCTGCGCCACGGCTCCGCCCTGCGAGTGGTTTTGACACCGGTACAATGCGAAGCAAGGCATACATCATTCGCTGCTACGCGCCTACTCAAGTATGAGATGGCAACAGCAGAGACGCGCTAAGGACATTTAAGCAAAAGCTTTAGCGAAGTGGGTAATTTAAGCATTTAACCTCGGTTCAGATTCCTCAAACTTGGTAAACCATTAGGGGCACTCATTCTTGGCCCATGAAATCGAAAGCGGAAAAATCTGGACAACACCGATGTTTGGAAGAGATTGAAGATTAGGACTGGCGATATAATTAGTCGCATCAATTACCTTCTCCGGCAAAATTCTTGGCGAACTCTGAAGCAATGTCTACATGAAGGACAGTGAATTACCAATTTAGAAACCTCCGACAAAACTTATGAATACGTCATCTCCATTTTATTTAGAACAGTAGTTCAGAGAGTTACGAGATGAAAAATATTCAGCAAATGGAAAACTCTATACCACCTAAATAATATGAGATATTCTAGACATTGTATATTCTAGTCGTCGAGGAACTCTTCAACTTTCACAGATAACTAGTACATTGCTAAAAATCTTTATAAATATATTTTAGTTGCTACTTAATCAAAGTGTATTTTCTCTGAATGTTTGTCAAGGATAGAATCACAATGTATCGTACCTGTGTTTCCCAACTGGAGGTCAAAGAGGCCTTGAGGAAATGGAAACTAAAACTAATAAAAAATTGAATTATGATAAGGTTAAAGCGAACTTAAAAGAATTCTTTCAGAATAAAAAAGAGATTGAAGTGATAGAAGAATAAATGAGTTTGGAGAAGTTAAATCTCAAAGTGAGGCTTGTGATATATTAAGGAGAGAGAGAGGAAAAAGCCGGAAAATAATTAGAAAAGAAATAGACATGAAATAATGGTAAGAATGGTTCAAGGGAAGTTTTGAAGAAAAGGAGAACATGGAAGAGATGGATATCGGAGGAGATAAAGGACTTCATAGAAAAATAGACGAGGCAGAAATAAGAAATGCTGTCAAAGGATTAAAGAAAAAGAAAGTAGGAGGATTCTTTCTTATCAAGTTGCCAGAATATTTTCTTGTAAAGTTGCAAGGTTATTTTCTTGTCTAAGTTGCCACATATGTTAATAATCATTTATATTAATTTTTTCTGAGTAATCATTAACTATTAATTGTTATTTACTTTCTCCAAATTACCTTGATGTATTGAATCAGCAAGATTACCGTTTGGTCTACTAAGCCGTACACAATTACTATTTCTGTCTAATAAGATGTCTACGCGTGTTATTAAATGTTAATTCTGTGTGTAATGATTTTCGATACCAATTAGTCCACAATTTTTTGCTCACCCTTTTCTAAAGTAAGATCTAAAACATTAAACATTCTATTAGTTTCACGCCACTTTAGTCTCCATGGATTCATCAACAAATAATCTTAATTAATACAAATTTAAATTCCAAAATAGTCAGTCGTTTTTTTTATTATTATTCATTTTCAATATTCAACACTTTGAAATTGAAGTTCCTTTTCTGAAAATTCTGCCTACATGTTTAGACCTCTAAGTTCATCACAATTACTTTTATGCGGATGTTTTGTAAACAAAAAAACAAGAAATGCCAGATTACTGACAATAAACACACGGAAAGAAATTTCCCCCAGACAATGCCTCATCTGCCCACCAGAAGCAGCAGCACGTTTCACCGCCCATTTACCGCGACGACGGTTTCGATAACGACACAAGGCGCCTTGCACACGCGGCGCCGGCCGCGCGGCACCTCTCCGCAGCAGGCTCCTTCCCTCCACCCCGCCCCCACGCCAACCCTCCCTCGCCCCCCGCCCCGCCCCTCCCGCGGCGCGCGGCGCACAAAGGCCCGGGGAGGAGGGCGAGGTGCTGCCAATATTCCCGCCCGCTCGCCCGGAAACGCCGCTTTAGTCTCAGTAGCGCGCGCAAATGCAGTGGACGTGTGACGCCGCCGCCGCCACCGCCACTTTGATTCATCCCTTCGGCGCACGAAAAAAACAGCACTAGGGAGTCCCCGTGGTAGGGGGCAGGAAGAGGAGAAAGGACGTGTGGAGTGGGTGGAGGAGCGGGACGCACATGCTGACGAGGATTGATGTCAGAGATGCGAATGCTTTTCAGGCGTGTCAAATTAGGTTTCGATTGAGAGAAAGAAAAGTAGGTGTGACGTGAGAAGTACTACACGTTGGGTAAAACAATTTGGTAAGGAAATCGAACAATCGGAAAATAACAAACAGGACAGATGTGACATAATCTTAGAAGAGTAGCGGTAGATTACATGACGTCAGAATGATATCGTAAGAATACCACCGCAATGAAATGAAATGTTTTCTGGCAAAGGGAAAAATTACAAGGTACGAGTTGCATTTGAATGTGATGAAATTAATTGTGTCGAAAAATAGAATTCTGTGGTCACGGGGTAAAAGTTCATTCAGTTTTTGGCGAAATTGGGTTAAGTACTGAAACTACAAGTTAAGTATCTATATTTTATTACAGTAAAACGTCCGAATTCAAATGTTGCCTCCTTAAGACAAAAAAAAGCGTTGGAAAATAGCGTTGAGCGTAGGAAAGTGTTCTATCATTCTAATCCTTGTTTTCTCCAAACTAAGATTTTTGACATAAGAACTTTTGGACTAAGGACTGTCATACCCAAGTTCGCGGGTTCAAACCCGATCGAAGCCGTGGATTTTTAAGGGTGAAAAAATCCATCGTACGCCTTCCGCGGAGGGGAAGTAAAGCCGGCTGGCCCATGTTAGTAGATTTACTTGCATGTAAAAGATCCTCAAGCCTAAATGACGCCTCTGAGCTAAATTCAAATCGCCTGTTTCGTCGCCCGAGATAATACCTTCTTTCTCCGCTAGGTGAAAGGAGCGTAGCGAAATTTGCGTGGTCAGACGGAAGAGCGGGCCTGAGATGGCCCGAGTCTCGCCACGTAAAATAAGGCATTAACTAACTATATAACAACTATAACTTTTACCCCGTGACCGCAGAATTATTGATATGGTAATAGAGTATAGTAATAGAGTATGAGAAAAAGCAAATGAACGGGATTTTTAATAAAAAAAACTGTAGTGCAGACATAACTGAATGCGAGACGTAATGAGCAGACATTTTTTATGCTCAGAGTAAACTTTTCAAACTTCTTAAACAAAAGAGTTTCATTGTGCTGTTTTGAATGAACGTATTCGGCATTTGGGGCCGATGGTCCGGCTTTGCCAGCCAGCTAACGTTGTCCCCCATGCCTAGGCCTAGTACAAGTTCAGTGCTTGGGGGTGAGCGCGACATGTGGCGAGCATGACGTCTTTCCTTCACCGCAACTAGCAACATCCGCCCGCCTGTTTTTTTTTCGTTACACAGCACAGAAATTGAGACGATTTTAGAGGAAAGCTACAAATCAATTTTTGCATCGACCGGGAATCGAACAGGGGACCACACCACGGGAAGCTATCCATGATTCATCCTAGACGCTTGTGCTGTTACATTAATCTTAATTTGAGAAATAATTTAACGCTGTGTTTATTAAAACGGAAAAGTATTCAGTGAGGATTAATTGAAAATAAAATTGGAATTGAGAACCACCGAATAGACACAATTAGAAATGCATATTCAACCGCATTAGACAAAATGAACGAAGAAATAAAGATATAGAAACCCATGTTGCAACGGAAATTCTCGAAAAGACGTATAATAATTTGGAATGACAATGACAAGCAATTAATAAAAAAAGAGGCATACTTGAGATATTTTATGTTAAGGAAATAAATTATACAATTGACAACAAAATAAAATTAACATTTAAAAGAAAAGTGCGCCAATTTGAACGTGAAAGAATACGGAATTTACTGAAATTTTATATGAACTTTCTTTGGGAATCAAATACAGCATTTAAAATTATGGGATATAAAACTGATCAAGAGGGAGAAAGACAATTCAGTTAAAAACGATTTCAGAACATACATTGCTAAATTACGCTTAAGTATACGGAAAACTGAAGATAATGAAGTGAGAGATATCGTATTCGATGTACGAAATTCCATAGATCTAATCTCAGTAGATGAGTTGAAAGTAGCTAAAAATAAAATAAAAAATGCGAACTCATTTGTAACGGTAATATAAATTTGGAATTGATCAAATATGCATGAAATCAATTTATACAGAGGTTTTTAAATTTTATTTTAATTTTTAATCAGTATGTAATTTACTTCAAATAGATGCCTGTCCTTGCCCTATCCTCACCTGTTATACACAAACACACTTAGATACACTAAACTAGAGCACATGTCGGGAGACCTTAGAGCTTGGGGAACTTAGAGCTTTTCCTGGCGGGGACGGTGACCTGCTGGAGGAGATACCTAGAGTAGGAAATTCTCCACAAATGATTGTGTAAGTCGGACCCGGATCTCACCACCCAACGGGCTAGGATCGCCGCAACCTCCTGGTTTAAAACGAAATAATGGGACTACGGTGAACTGACGCTGAAAGAGGAAGGTTCGATTTAACTTTGAACTATTTCGTACAAATCTTCACTGCCAGAATTGAACCTCCTCCTTACGGTTTTCACAGATCCTTCCAAAAGCAGCAGGAAATTTCCATTTGCTTACCTCCAACGATGGAATTGAGCTTATATATTTATGCTTCTGTTTAATTGCAATGCCGCCTACCCAGTTTCGTTACTAAATAGCTTACTGCGCTTGACGTTGACGGTAGAATCGAAAAATTGAGCTTCGAAGTAAAACTTTTACCTAAGAAAAATAAAAGACCTGTTATATATTTCATGGTTTACTAGTTCATTGCTGTGTGTTTACAGACCTGAAACAAAACACGTAACGGTATACTTAATACCCTTGCGGGCCTTTTCGCTTCTTTATGCCCTAGGGCCTTTTGAATACTTTATGGCCCGTTCTTATACCAACACAACACACAGAACTTAGTTATGAATTCGATTTTGTAAAGTTAAGATGCAAGCAAATACAATAAATAAATGGCATAATGCTTAAATAAATAAAATAAATTGTTATAAACCTTATTTTGCTTATTTGATATGAAAATTGAAATTTTGAAATGTTTCCGTGAACTTATAATTGCCATCATTCACTCGCATTTCACTGTTACGTACCATCTTTTTTAGTGACATAATTATATTCTTCTTTAGTGGCGGTACTCGTAATAGTAATAAGATATATAAGACACATCGGCTAACATCCTCGAAATGTTATTTTTTGGTGTTTTGACATATTCTAAATAACGTTTGACAACAGGCGCTAATAACCTAAAAGTACCGTTTCATCAGCGCAATTTACACTGTTATTCACGCTGGTAAATCTCAAATACACCATAAAGAGTTTTATTTATTTCTCAAGATTTTAATGGAAACCACTGTCCATAGTTTTGTTAGCTTTTGCGAGAATTTCCACAGGAACTTCAAAATATTCTTTCATTTTGTACGAACAAATCAGTCCAATAACGATTATGCAATAGAAATTAGATATACACTCTGTTTTGTTTATCTGACGTCATATTGACAAATGACTGTTACAATGCGTCTTTTCACTTTAGACGCAAGAAATATTATAAAATGTTTCGAATTCTTGTTTTATTCAGCAACTAACTAGTAAACCATAAAGTTTTGTATGCACCACGGGCGTTACTAGATGCTTTTGCCCCTCAGGCGATTTCCAACCCCTCGGGCCAGAGGCCCTCGGGTTTGGAAGTCGCCCTCGGGGCAAAAACATCTACTTAACGCCCTTGATACATAAATAACTATTATGCATCGATAAGAAAAACAGAAGAAATCACAATTTTTTCTGTGCGATCCATGACCCATTCACATTACTCTTCTGAGTTATCTTAGGGTTCCGGCTAGTATATGTAATTCCACCTCATTTTACAGTCCACTTTCAATGCATCTAAGCACTGAGCTAGACAGTGCACAAAGAACTGTTTTAATGTGTATCCGTATGTAGTATACCATGTTATTGCCGCATTAGTGAAGATCGTTTTTGTTAAAAATTTCATTCCTAAGCAGGTTTATATAAAATTATTTTATTTGTTGTTCTTGTGCAGTGAGCGTTCTACATTTTGGAATATAATTTTTTGCGGTTTGTTCAGCAGCATTTTTTGCTGTTGAAAATCTCTAATAAGAATCGAAAACTTTACACTACCTTAAAGTACTTTACGTTTAAAGTACTTTCTAAATCACATACGAAAACCTTTGTTTTCCTACTTCTCTGGATTGAGCGTCAGCAAACGTCACTAAAAGAACATTCACAAGATGTGGCTCCTTTGTTATTTCCGCCACTGGGAACAAGTACTGCGCCTTAAGTGTCGTCCTAGAAGATTAACTCTTAGTATGAGAATAATATGTTAAAAATACTCACCGTTTTAGAAGCAAATCTGTTTCCCAACACAGACCTACATTAGAAAAAACTAATAATTATTTTTACATTTGTTATGTTAAATTATGTTAGTTTTATAAAACACACTTAGCAAAACCGCGCTATATGCACAACGTGCAAGTGATGACGGACCAGGCTCCCATTACACGAGAACTGCTCGCAGGACCGAAAATAATAGATTTATTTACCTGTGTGCATTGTACCGACAGTTTAATTAAAAATGCAGTGTTTACGAACTCTGGATGGGCAATAATATACGTGTGTTTTGGCGATATATGAAATACCATTTCAATGGGTTCCCCAACCCTTCTTGTTGCACCTGCTCTTCTAACCGTTGGACTGCATCTACCTGTTTCGAAAATGCGTAAACGACTCTACCCCCACGTCCTAAATGAAGGTCTGACTGGTAATATAAAATTATAAACATTACAAAAGCATACTAATACTAGTAGTTAAATGTTGATTAAACATTCACAAGAGTTTAATAGAAGTTTCAGAAAATTGTCCAATAAACCGGTCTTTTTAATTATATTATATAATTTTAAGCTACGGTGATTTCAAAAAATTAATAAAAAGCTTTTATTCATGATGAATTTTCATCAAATAGTTCCAATAATTCACAAACTTGCAGAGATTTTTTCAATTTTTGTACTTACACTTAGTGATAAAATAAAGAGTGTGACACTTGAGTACTATTAGCTGCAAAAAGTTCCCGGAATGTTTAATTATACATTTAATATGTTTTCAACAGCCAATTGTTCTTTATTAGATGTTGGTAACGTTCAAGAAATTCCATGTTCGTAGCGATTGTTGTATTTGAATAGCGATCGATTGTTGTTCTTCGTGCGGGTTTGATAGTCGTATTTGATAATGTCGGCTACATGGCAACGCTCTAACAAAGTAAGAGTTTGTTGTTTCAGAATTTCTGGCTTTATTACACAAATCTCCGTCAGAGACATTAAGAATGCTCGAAGCAGCGTATGGGGATGCAGCAACGAAAAAAACAGGCATCTCTCTGGCATAAACGTTTCAGAGAAGATCGCGATAGCGTGAAAGACGACCCGCGAAGCGGTCGACCAGCAACTGCGACAAACGAAGCTAACATTGAAATTGATTGACTGTTAGTGATTCCGGGGTTGTCAACTACTAGGGTTATTAGTTCCGCAAGTGCAGTAAATGTTTTGCTCTGGTGGTGGGGGTGATCTTCCCCCGCTGGATGGCGAGATCCAGCGACGACCTATTGTCGGTTAGCGGGGTTTTCTCCAACCAAGAATCTCCCACTAGCGGGGCATCGCCCCTTCCGAGACAAGCTGTAAGCTCCCGATCGGTTTCCCGACATATGTAATAATAATAATAATAATAATAATAATAATGGTAGTGCATATGTGGTAATGTAGTGTATGTTAGTGTAAGTGTGTGCTCCGGCATTTGCCTGGTGTTGATCGGAGAAACCACGGAAAACTACATATCAGAGTAGCCGGTCGCTAGCATCCTCCAGACAGCGACTGAATTCGTCCCAGGTGACAAGCTAGTCTCGAAAATCCTGCCACTGCACCGTCGGAACTCGAACCTAGGACCTCCCGGTCAGAGGGACTGTAGTGACATCAGGTGATGCCCTGAACCATCTCTTCCGGTACAAACATTGAGCCAGCACGTATTGTAGTGAAGAGTGACCGAAGAAAGAGTGCTGAGGAGATACCGGTAGAAGTCGAAAGGCTCTAGCCGAATAAGATGGTAAAAAGTGCCCCCGCTTGAAATCGAAAAGTTTATCTTTCCCGAGGATTGTGACCACGAAAATCATTTTTTCATGGACTTTTAAATTCCTGCCCCCCTCACATCCGCCGTAATAACGAAAAACGTGTTTTTTTAACTTTATTTTTTTCACTGACTTCGCCGCATGAATTTTAATGGAAAATAATGGTTATTTATGTAAAATTTACTGAATTTTTCAAAAATGATTTTTTAAAATTTATTAGCCGCGAAATTCAACCTTTTAAATGGATTTGAAAATTTTGGAATTTTTTTAAAGAAAGTTGTTTTTCCACCGGGAGCACGAGAAAATTCTCAAATGTTGCCCTAGAAATCATCTATCTTCTGGAATTTTTTCAGATTTTTATCATTGGTGCGCCATGTCTAAAAAAATTAAAATACGTATTTTCGTCCCATTTGGCGTATTTTCATGTATATAGAACTTTATAGAAACATGTAATTAAAATATTATTTGTTTTCTAGCCACGGTATTTGCAATATTAAAAGGCTAATATCAGTAAATAAGTTCGTCAATAATATTTTGACCGTTAGATATAATCGCACCAGATGGTGAACAATTTTGTTCAGTTATTTTTAATAAATTGAGAATTTCGAAGAATTATCAATTATAAAGAATTGACTTTAATTTAAGTGAGAATTTCTTGAGAATTTTAGATGCTGTGGTGTATACTAACTGATTTAACAGATTTTCTATCATATTAAAAAATACTTGAAAGCTTAAATATCAAAACAGTAACTTACTTTTATCTTTCTACACTTAACTTCGCCCTTTTTATCCCTTTTTTCTTCAAAAATAGCATCTTCATTATTTTTTTTTAATCATTTCAGTAATATTTTTTAGTATGTGACGGTAATGGAAAGCTGGATTTTTCCAGGGTGGCCGCTGTGATTCGCGAGTAGAGGGGGTAGCTGAAGGTGGTGGGGAGAGAGCCAGGAGGCGGCGTCCCCGCGCGTCCGCCCATACCAGAAGCATTAGCCTACCGCATCATACGTGCTAGCGAACTTGATTGAGAATTAATTTGCTTTAGTGTCTTTATTCGGTAGTGGAGGAACACCAAATTCATGTGATGGCCTGGCGCTGCTCGTATCATCTACATCTTTTCTACTGTCACTTATACCCGTTTCCTCAGTATCATAAATAGCATCACTATTATTGCCAGCAGTAGCCACTCGCCTAACCCTTTGCACTCGTAAGCAAAGCGCATAATACACCTCCTACAGCTTTTACGGCATGTTAGAGATGCCACGCGAATAATGGCTACTAGCTCGTATCAGTACGTAATGTGCTCCGGCCTACCACTCGTAGGGCATGTCTCATCCCAAAATCCCTATTTAACTCGTTAGGCATGCCACAGATGCCCACGTATTTTCCTGATATCTAAAATAAGGTTTTCATTGTTGAATCGATTTGATTTCTTTGGTCAAAAAACAGTAGAACTGTATGTGTCGTATGGGGGAGGAGATTATCCTGGTTACTCTTCTATTTTTAAACAATGGTGCAATAATGTGAAAACGAGCTGGAACGGGGGAATGCCCAGTATATTATTTTAAAATGTGACTGAAAATATTGTTACCTAAATTAATATGTAATTTTATAAAATTGTCTCTATAATATATAATTATAATTTATTTGGAGCTTGATGATGTCATCAAATAACAAGAATGTTGAACCTAGCACAAAGGTTAAGTTTACAGACGATAGAAAATGTATCAAATGTATGAAGTTTATTCGCAAAACTTGTGGAAACGAATCTACAATTAGAAATGAAAGAGAAGTCAGAATTGTAAAAGAACATTAATGGCGAGGTAAATATAAATAATGTTTTGTGCTATAATTGTAGAAAAAATTATTTTTCAATTCCCCGGATATTTTGGGACCATTTTATGCCACTGAAAACGATGCTACGATTATGACAAAAGTAACATCAGACCCATATGGTCTCAACAACTTATTGCAGCAAGTACAGGAAGTACAACTTATTACAGTACAGGAAGGAGACTTTTGCGTAGTAGACAGAGGTTTTAGAGACGCCAAAAAATATTTAGAAGATAAAAACGTACATCGTTGTTATGCCTGCACTGAAAGGTAATCGAAAGCAATTAACAACTGAGGAATTTAATTCTTCCCGTTTCGTAACGAAGATTCGCTGAGTTGTGGAAGCAGTTCACGGAGTCATTGCTAAAAAATATAAACTCTTGCATCAGCAATTAGACAAATTATTACCAAAGGTAGGCTTGTATTGTAAAATAGCATGCTATTTGAACAATTCTTTTGGTCCAAGAATGATTTCCGATATGAGCAGAACAGAAGATTTTGTTCAACAAATGTTACTTCCACAACCTACAACCAATACCCTGGCAAACGAAGTCGAAGAACAAAGATGGGCCCGACGAAAAATCGATTTCAAAAATCTAACTCTAACAGATATTTCTGATTTTCCAGAACTCACGGAAGAAGATTTAATTTTTTTCTGAAACATATCAATTAGGTCAGGTTATTTGACATTTCGGAGAAATGTTTACAGAAAACAACAACATCGATTTACAATATTTAAACTTAAAGCCAACCATCCTCAAGTTCGAAGTCCGTTCACGACACATAAAAAGAAAAACCTATAAATGCTTTGTGGAATACAAACCTCATACCATTGGATTTTCAAGAAAACTAAAATATTGTTGCGATTGTGCAAACTGTCTTCGTACAATCGGATGTTGCTTGCACATTGCCGCCATAATTTATTACTTGTCTCACGGAAGATACAAAGGAAAAACAATAAGGCCAGCGGAATTTTTGAATTTTATTTTTGGTTACGAGGATACAAATCCTGTAATTAATGAAGATAGAATATTACATATTATTAATATGTTTAGGATGCTTACTACTAACTTACATGCTACGCTTCATCTAGACGACGAACTTCTGTTAATTGTCAATTTCAATTAATTTTTTCAGGAACGGGAATTTGTTTTGAATTTCGGATGGTGGTATAGGATTTCGGGCGAGGTTGAGTGCATTATTGAAATAGAATTTGGAGGCAAGGTAATTAATATGGTTGGCTAATGTGTTTCAATGGATAGTTTTTTTGTGGAGTTGGTCGTTGGTGACAAACCAAGGGACGTTAGTGATTATTCTTGATACTGATTTTGGAACATTTGTATTTGGTGGATGTTTGTTTTTTGCGGCTTTAATCCAGATGGGGCACGCCTATATTATTATGGCTGTGCTCTGTGATAGTGAGGAGGTTTTGTTGATAATAGGTTTTAGTTGTAATTTTATTTTTACTTGACAAACTTAGTTTGTAAATGTTTCTTTCCAGTTAATTTTCGTGTTTCTGTTGAGTCCAAGATATTTAATTGTGCTCTGTGGATGACAGACTATTGGTTTGTTGTTTAATGTGAAGGGAGTTGGAGAAGTGCAAGTTCTGAGGGTAAATATTTTTACTGAAGCTGTTTTTAATGGGTTAAGTTGGATTTTTAGTTTAGCGGCCCAGCTATCAATTAGACTTAGATATAGTTGCATTGTGTTACGAATTTTGTACAGATCAGGTCCTGAGCAAAATAGCACCGTGTCGTCGGCAAATTGGGGGATTATTTGGTAAATATGGGTGATTTTGGCAATTTTGGGCGATTTAGCATTTTGTAAGGATTGAATTTTAATTCTTTACAAAAAATTCTTCTAACCGATTCACGATTGATTCGTAGTTCACCTTCATGACGTCTAGCTGACCGTTCTGGGCATCTGACTACCACTTCCATTAGTCTTTATTTCTGGTGTCGTTACACTGCGTTTCGGGCCAGGCTTCTTAGCCATTATGTTTCCTGCCGATCTGAATTTCTTCACCCATATGAGGATTGTATTGCGGCTCGGAACACCTCCATGTCGAACAACATTGAACCGTGACCGAAACAATCGCTGCCTAGCTGTAATAGACTCATCACTTCTCTGTCATAGACAAACAATCGACGTTGCTCGATAAGGACGATTGCTCGATATGGACTGAGTAAATGAAATGGCGTCTTTTATAAAGCAGAACTATCCCACCACGCCCACCTCCCACCACTGCACTATCAGTTCTACGCAGTTCAAAACCGTTCCTGTCCTGTGTGTCACCCTGTACATAAAAATACGCCGTATTGGACGAAAATACGTATTTTAATTTTTTTAGACATGGCGCACCAATCATAAAAATCTGAAAAAATTCCAGAAGATAGATGATTTCTAGGGCAACATTTGAGAATTTTCTCGTGCTCCCGGTGGAAAAACAACTTTCTTTAAAAAAAATCCAAAATTTTCAAATCCATTTAAAAGGTTGAATTTCGCGGCTAATAAATTTCTAAAAATTATTTTTGAAAAATTCAGTAAATTTTACATAAATAACCATTATTTTCCATGAAAATTCATGCGGCGAAGTCAGTGAAAAAAAATAAAGTTCAAAAAACACGTTTTTCGTTATTACGGCAGATGTGAGGGGGGCAGGAATTAAAAAGTCCATGAAAAAATGATTTTCGTGGTCACAATCCTCAGGAAAGATTCACTTTTCGATTTCAAGCGGGGGCACTTTTTACCATCTTATCCGGCTAGAGCCTTTCAGTTGGAAGTGTACACACAATTCTTCACAAACATTTGAAGATGCATTACATATCGCAAAATTTTGTTCCAAAAATATTATCTCTTGAAAAGAAAGAAACAAGAATGATTCTCGTTGGTTATCTGATAAGAATTGCTGAATAATATCTTTTTGAAAAATATAACTGGTGGAGATGAAACTTGGTGCCAATTGTACGAACCGGTGCCTAAACGACAGTCGTGCGACTAAAAATCCAAAACATGTCCTTCGAAACAAAAATGTACTAAGGACACTGGATGAGGCAAAGTGATGCTGGAAGTTTTCTTTGACGCGCAGGGTCTCGCCCACTCTGAGTTTATTCCAGAAGGTCGTACTGCAACAAAAGAACCGTATGTGGAAATCCTTTGTCACCTCAGGGAACGCAGTAAGAAGAAAAGGTCCGGAAAAGTGAGTACAAAACTCCTGGTTTCTTTTACACGATACACCATCACAGCGATCAGAATAAGTAAACGAATACCTTGCCAAACACAACGTTACAGCATTGGAGCATCCTCCATACTCCCCAGGTCTGCCACCAGCAGACTTTTTTCACTTTCCATGGCTGAAAAACTCTTCTGAAGGGGAAAAGATTCGTGAACGCTGATGACGTTACTGGAAATGCGACGAGAGCACGACTAGTATCGCAATATGGCATTCAGAAATGCTTCCAGTTCCTTTACACGCGCTGGCTGAAGTGTGTCACTGCGGAAGGGAACTTTTTGCAGGAAATGTTGTGTAAATTCCGATATGGTATCTTGTTTCTGACATATTTACAATTTCTGGTAACTTTCTGAAGCTAGTATGTATTTCAAGCGAGTACTGATAATTAATTATAAAAATATTTACATATAATTTCAGTTTCAAAAGTGAAAGTTAAACCGAAGCAATTTTAAAAGTGTATTTATTTATATTTTTATAAGGAATTCAAAGAAAAAATTTGGAACGATTGTTGAGATTATTTTGAAAATGAACCATGAACTTCATGTATTTTCAAAATTTAAACATTTTTTTTAATCGGAGTGCTTGGAGCCAGTAAAATGATTGGGGAATATTCACTTTTACAAACTTCCTACCAGTAGTTAAGTGCTATTGTTCACAGACGGACAGACAGGCAGATGACAGACGGACGGACGTTTTGAATAAAAAAACAGATTTTCAATATCAGGGGGTCCCAAAACATATATTTCATTGAAATGTCGAAATCTATTTTCGACAGTTTTGCATAATTTTCTCTAAACTACGTGTATTACTCCGTATATACGTGCGTGTATCAGAAAGCAATACACTCTTCTTCAAGTAATAGAAAAAATTAATTGAAAAAATTCAAATATAACAAGGAATTTCATGTCGTGTAAAGAGCCACGGGAGCTTAATTTCACAGTAATTTTGAAATCACAGAAAATACCGGTATTTTCTCATGAAAATACCGGTATTTTAGAATAATCATACAGGTTTCGGAGGGGAAACATTCTGATTTTTTACGCTGAGATGGCTCAAAGGAACAATTATGGACTCTACACAGTTTCTGACCGGGGGTCCTAGGGTTCGAGTCTCAACGTTGGCGTATTTTCGTCACCAGACATTCTACCTAGGTCGAGTTCTGTTGTTGGTTGGGAAAGAATTATTATAATGATCTGGTTTTCTAAAACGTAGTTCTCTATGGTTTCTCCGGTCAATACCAGGCGTATGCCGGAGTAGTACTTAAAATCGGGCCACTGATCGGGCATAATCTTTTGCTCCTCATCCTTTCGCCTTAAATACTCTTTCACGCTCTACACTATTAGTCCTTAGGAGACTAGTCAGAGCCTGGAGTTTGTTTCTTTTAATGATTGAATGATTATAAGTGATTCCAGGCGCACCAATTGCTAACCCCGTAAGTGCAGTCCATGCATTTTCTACGAGAGGCGGCGGTGACCTTCCTCCTTGCATGATAAGATCAGGCGCCGACCTACCGTCGACTAGCAGGGTTTCCCGCCACCAGGTATCTCCCACCAGCGCTCCTCATGCCGGCACACGGTCTAAGCTCCCACGCGGTCTTCTGGCATTTGTGGTAGTGTAATGCGTGTTAGTGCGTGTGTAAGCGAAGGGGTGAGGATAGGACAAGAGGAAGGAAAGATCACGCGCGGTCCATGACCCGTTTATTAGGACCGGGAGAGATGGCTCAGTGCATCGACCTGATGTCACTGCAGTCCCTCTGACCGGGAGGTCCTAGGAGGTCCGAGTCCCGACGGCGGCAGGATTTTCGACACTAGCTTGTCAGCTAGGTCGAATTCAGTCGCTGTCTGGAGGAGAATTCTAGCGGCCGGCTGCTCTGATCGGTAGTTTTCCGTGGTTTCTCCGATCAACACCAGGCGAATGCCGGAGCAGTACCCAAACAAACGGGCCACGGACCGGTGCGATCTTTCCTTCTTCTTCCTTGTCCTATCCTCTCCTTTTACACGCACAGTTACACTAACATACACTACACTACCACACATGCCGGGAGACTGGTCGGGAGCTTACAGCTTGTCCCGGCTGGGGCGGTGCCCCGCTGGCGGGAGATACCTGCTTGAGGGGAAAACCCCGCTAGTCGACGGTAGGTCGGCGCCAGATCTCGCCATCCAGCAGGGAAAAAGATCATCGCCACCTCCCGAGAAAAACACGTACTACACTTACGGGGCTAATGATCTGAGTAGTTGACGCGCCCGGAAACACGAATCGATCAATCAATCAATCAACCTTCCTCTGTCTGCCAGATCAGTCTAGCACCTACATGCAACACACACCGTACTGGATACTCGGATTGACTTATGAAATTGTATCATCTTGTTGAGCACATTTCAAAACTCATAAATATGAATATTAAGTGATGTGAAGTATGGCAACTAGTTTTTGCAACAATTGCGACGCGCCGCCTCTCGAAGTGCAAAAATCACTGCGCGCGGCCGGGCCTGCGGCCTCCGCCAGGATATGGCCTTTGACATCAGTTGTGAAAGAACGAAGGCGATAGAAATCTGACATCGGTTGATAAGACTTCACGTAACTTTCCTGGGCGCAGCCGGTGCATTCTCGGAATCCGTTGTCACTCTAAGAGCTGTGAGGGCTGCGCCGTTGCGTAGGCAGTTTCCGGAGGTCAGCGTTTCGATCCATGGGCGTCTCCGGTGCGGCACACGA
This sequence comes from Acheta domesticus, assembly GCA_031308135.1. Lineage (NCBI taxonomy): Eukaryota > Metazoa > Arthropoda > Insecta > Orthoptera > Gryllidae > Acheta > Acheta domesticus. Next base: position 78,359,098 of record JAHLJT010002406.1, on the reverse strand, counting down.
TGAAGCACTCGACATACTCCAGGCTAATAATTTCTTTTCGCAGTGGGGAGGATTTAAATGTGAGCGACGGATGTTTGACCGTTGGCCCCAACAAACGCTCTGCCGAATGTGAACTGTGTGAGAGAGAGAAAGAGACAGAGAGAGAGAACGAGAGAAAGAGAAAAAAGCGAAAGAAAGAGCGAAGGAGAGAAAGCGCGTCTGGAGGCGCGAACGCGCGTGTGGGGCAGCGAACGCGCGTGTGTGGGGGGGGCGCAAACGCGCGTTTGGGAGCGCGAACGTGTGTGTAGAGGCGCAATCGCGCGTGGGGGCGCGATCGCGCGTGTGGGGGTGCAAACGCGCGTGTGGGGACGTGAACGCGCGTGTGGCGGAGCGAACGCGCGTTTGGGAGAGCGAACGCGCGTGTGGGGCAGCAAACGCGCGTGTGGGGGCGCAAACGCGCGTGTGAAGACGCGATCGCGCGCGTGGGGGCGCGATCGCGCGTGTAGGGGTGCGATCGTGCGTGTGGGGCGCGAATGCGCGTGTGGGGTCACGATCGCGCGTGTAGGGGTGCGATCGCGCGTGTAGTGGTGCGAACGCGTGTGTGGGGACACGAACGCGCGAGTGGGGGAGCGAACGCGCGTGTGGGGGAGCGAACGCGCGTGTGGGGTCGCGAACGCGCGTGGGGGAACGAACGCTCGTGTGAGGGAGCGAACGCGCATGTGAGGGAGCGAACGCGCGTGTGGGGACGCGAACGCGCGTGTGGGGGAGCGAACGCTCGTGTGAGGGAGCGAACGCGCATGTGAGGGAGCGAACGCGCGTGTGGGGGAGCGAACGCTCGTGTGGGGAAGCGAACGTGCGTGTGGGGACGCGAACGCGCGTGTGGGGGACCGAACGCACATGTAGGGGCGCGAACGCGCGTGGTGGGGCGCGAACGCGACACTATTTCCATTGAAAATACCGGATAACCTTTATGGACGTCCATACCGGTATAGACGTCCTTTAAAGATATTTTACCGGTACAAAAAAATAAAGGTACTTTATACCGGTATGAAAATATACCGGTATTTTTACCGGTATTCACCTCCTACCTTTTCGGTCCCTGCTTCAAAGTATCAAGGTTTTACTGCTATTTCTTAAGACAAAATATCTCACGAAGTATTCAGAGGCGAAGTACACATTTAATGGACGAGCGAGCGTTGTTTTTGTAAAGTGAATCGACGAGGTTGGCTCTAAGCCGTAGCTACTTAGCTGTCCTGGAGACGCCGCTTCCTGGGCATAGGTGCCAACGTTTTTTACAGTTATAAGAATATTACTTGTTTATAGTGTCAATATAAACATTAAGCAGTGTAATTTACTGCATATTTACGTAATAAGTTAACCAATGATACTGCAAACAAAACACTCTTTTGTTTTGTTAGAGTTAAAACAATTTGCAGCTATTCATTAGTCAAATATTCATTAGTATTGGATAGAACTTTAAGCAGTAAATTGCTGATATGTTTTAAAAATTGCGTTTTTAATTAAATGATCGCAGGTCACGTAAAAGAGAACTTGTAAATTGCTGATATGTTTTAAAAATTGCTTTTTTAATTAAATGATCGCAGGTCACGTAAAAGAGAACTTGCCCATACAAGACCTACGTCGGTCATTTGCGATCTTCATACCACCACTATCTTCATAACGCAACGGGAACATGATAATTGAACGTCGATGTCCTCACATTCTGATTGTTAAAGTCCAATTGCTTATTCATTTCTTGTATTAAATAGGTGCCTCGAAATAAATGACCTGCATATGTGGGTTTTCTAACAAGTCAAACCCACCCGTATCATACGGGTCACTCCTGTAATATGGGCCGTCCGTATAATAGGTATCGGCCGTATTATACAGGTTATGGGTATGTTTGGGGCAACTGACAGAGAAAAACAAGGGATTCCATTTAAGATTGTAAAATTGTCTAATTATGCTTAAGTTGCCACATAATAAACTTATCAGATTTGTAGCGTAACGAAACAAAATTCGAGGAAAGGCCTTAAGGGCTTTCTGCACTCTTTTACTGCGTCCTTACGAGATGTCGTTCGTACGTTACCATGTTGCTTAATTCAAATCATTATCCTCTATTACGGGCGACCCGTATTATAAGGGTGACCCACATAATGCAAGTACCCGAATGAATGCGAGTGAGTTGGACTCGCACTTTTCTGAAACGGGCGGGCGAGTGCCGACAGGTTGACAGTTCTGCGGGCATTCAGAGCTCTAGTGCTGCCCCCCCAATCAGAGACAAATGCCTCGTGTAACCTCTTTATTTGAAATTTCTACCATATCTTATTTGCAAAACAATTATCATCTTCGACCCTCCCCCTATATATAGGCGCGGATCCACATTGAGGGAAATAAGGGAAAATCTCCCCCCTATTTTTTTTCAGAAATTATTAATTTTATCTTTTCACAAAACATTCAAGCAAAAATATTTTCGGATACTCATTAAAACGAATAAAACCGTATCGCAGGACGAGCCGAGTGTATCCTGCGACATTTTACAAATCTATAATATGACACATTCGACCAAAACATTGTGAATTTCCTCTCCCAAAATTTGTCTCTCGATCCTCCCCTATTCACCATAACATTTTTAACATATATTCTGACACACCAAACTCTAGAAAGAATGTTCACCTCGTGAAATTTTGAGGAACAACATTCATCCTTTTTCAAGAGTATTTCATATTGCAATACCGGTTGTCATGAGAACGGATACCTGCACGTAGTCACCCCAAAATGTAACGTACGCCCTGCTGCGTCGCGTGGAGGGCGGTGCGGGAAGTGCAGGTCACCGCGCGCACGTGCGCGGCGCGCCAGGCGCCAAGGCGGTCACAGGGGCGAGAATTAATAAATGCAGAATACATCGACACCAGCGAATAACCGGTAGGGGACCCGGGCACAGAGCCCGCGCCCGTCACCACCACTAGTCCTTGCGTCCCGCGCCTGACTCAAACGCCCGCGGTGTTACAAAGAAGAAAAAAAAAAAGGGTTGACATACGTGTGCGCGAAAGGTTAGGGGAGTGAGCTTTCCTCGTCTAGTACCTTCGTGTCGAACGATACGTTTTTTTTCTCTAACATGTTTCAAATTAAGGTTGCTATGCATATCTGGCGTTTACCACTAGGATCAAGCGATTGCGCAGGGCTCGTTAAACTTTCTTCACACCTCGACCACCTTTACGCCCGATGAAAGTTTAAACGATTCCTTATGTATATCATAGTAAGTAGTAAAAGTTACATTTAACATAACATTAATAAAGCGGGGAAAGGGACGGTAAATCTATCACATATATTAATATTTAAAGTTAATACAAATGGTGTAATATACCAATGTAGCGTACCCTACCCCATTTATAAGTGAATATCAGATTTTACATTATGCTTTGTGCTTGAGGGGTCATGACCTACTTCAAGAAGTACAGTAATCCCTCAACATCTCGCTATTCGCGAGTTTCGAACATTCGCGATTAGAGAAATGCTACCAGTTTTAACATTCGCGACTTCAACATTCGCGAATGCGTCTTTTGGTCGTACTACATTTTTTTGAAAGCGAGCACATTTCATTTCCTTTATTAGCGTCATCTCGGAAACGAACTCGGCAGGCACCGGAGCTGAAAGTGTCACGTTCTGCAAAAATGTCAGAAGTTGAAGTGTCAATACACATTAACAGAATAACAGAATTGTAAAATTCCCTTGGGTAAAATTGGAGGTAAGGGTTTTGGTCACATGAACAGAAAAGCCATTCAGGATCTGTGCAACTCTCATTATAATGACCTTACTGAAGTGGAGCTTCGGGAAATTATCAATGAAGAAAACCTCGAACGGAAGCGAAACTGGGTCCTGGAGGAATTTCAATGTCAAAACTGTTAATGGCGTTATAAAACTTCAACAAGGTCTGGTGGCAAGAGCATTCGAACGTGATCCGAACATGGAAATAACTTCGAAATTTAAAAGAGAAATGGAAGCAGCAACTCTTCCACATTTGGATATTAGAACAACGAAGAGGGTGATGAAACAAAAAAGGTACCAAATCTTATATACAATCACTTTCAACAGTGAAAATTTTCAAATACTGTTTTATTTCTTCTCTTTGGGATGTTAATTGTGAATTCTGTTTGTAGTAGCGCTTACTCAGTTCTACTGCAATTGTTTGTCAGATATTTTTCCTTTCTTTTTTAAATAGCTTTTCGATATCCAGAAACCTAACCCACCTTACTTCATTAAAAGACAGACACAACATTCGCGGATTTGACATTCGCGATGCTTTTTGGGAACCTAACTCTCGCGAATGTCGAGGGATTACTGTACATAATGACACTGGGGAAATCATGCACAACTAAAACATTGAGCACTTTGACAGTAACTATGGGTACCGTGCGTTCGGACACATATTTTCAATAATATGGAATTTGATTAACAAATTCAAAAAATTTTCCGTCACCTCGTACAGATACTAAAGTCACTTTGGCACAAACATAATTCAACCCCACGCATCCAGACAAATTTGACATTGTCAAATAACTATTTCAAATTCCATTTATTGCTGCTACCACTCCCATATTTCAGTATCTTCGTAGCGATAGCTCCCACCCACCCGTCCAACACAAGATTGCCTCCACCATTTCTATAGTTATCGAAGGCCCCTCCCTCGCACAATCTTGTGATCCAAACGCAGTCACCAGCAATGTGCTACCCTTCCCTTCCATATCTGCGCCCCTTCCCATTTCGCTGCCGAGAGCTTGCTCACCTCCAGCTCCGCGTCCTCCTCCCCACGGCCAGCCATATCATTCCCATTCGCAATCAGCGCGCCAGCCTCACAGCAGCCTCTCGCTCTGGCGGCACCCAGGAGGTGGTGCTTTGGGCGGCGCGACGGATCGGACGGGTCGCCCGGGACCACACCGTTCCGGCCACGCCCCCCTCCCCCTCGCAGCACAACGGGTGTGCGGCGCCCTTCCCCACCCCACCCTTCCCCCGCGTCGCCGCCCGCCATTTTTCCCGCGGCGCGTTACTTCTGGTCCGGCGGCTGATCAGGGCAGTGGCGGCAGCGGGGCGCGGCGGGGCGGGGCGGGGCGGGGCGGCGCGCGGGGGCGGGGGTGAGGGGCAGGAAGTGCGTCAGGCAGGGCTGAAAGCGAGCAATGAAGCGCACGGGCGCGATTGCCGCGATCATAGCGAGCCGTGCCGCATCCACTTGCAATTAGATGGTTAATTATGTGCTCCCCTTCGGCCGCCCTCCGCCGCCGAGCAAGGGGCTGGGAGAGGCAGGGGTGGGGGTGGGGTGGGGGTGCGGGCGGGGTGGAGGGGGGGAGTGAGCTGCGCGGGTCGCCGCCCCCTGGGCGCCGCCACCCCCAGGGGCAACGCTCACGCGAGCATCAAGCGCGCCCCGACGCCACACGCTGCGCTGCCGAAATTCTAGGCTGGTGAAGGCTACTTCTTTGTTTTCTTGTTAAAACATTTCCACTACGCCCTATACAATATTCAATTTTCTAGCAGATTTTGCTCCGAGTACTAGTTTTTCTCGTACAATTCTATTAAATTTTAAGTAAATTAAGTTTTTAAACATCGTAAAATGTAATCAAGAAAGTTGTTAATAACTACTCCCATTGCTTCCCTCTATTTATTTTTACTGTACTACCTATACAATTATTTCGATTCCTGTAAACCTTAGGCGATTATTTACACAGCCGGTTTCCTTCTCAGGAGTAAAAAGTCCGAAGAAATTTAAGAATTTAGGCTTCTCGACCTTCCCCAAATGTACGTCTACCAAAAATGAAAAAAAAGATGTACTTTACGCTAAGAGAAATATTCAGAATATTTGACATACTTGAAATGCCGCAGAACGTATTCCAATTTACAGGATCGGAAAATAAATATTAAAATCAAAAACAATCGAAGTAACATTGTGTTTATCTAGACTTCGGATATGAACCAGCCCAATACGTTGACACATTAGGAAGAAAGTAGAAAATGTAAATATAAAACAAAACAGCAGCTTGTGACTCAATACATACATACAATACGCCACATACAGTTTCTACGTTTTTTGACCAAATAAATAAATGTTTTCAGATGTGCTCCAAATCAGAAACATCACAAATCGGGAGCAATCGGGAATGTAGTATGTCTCGAGCTCTAATGTACTTACTTAAAAATTGAACGCTGATGAATAATTATTAAAAATAATGCAACATTCGAGGCAATTCTACAAAAAATAATATAGTTAACCACTCCGTTTTCTGTATATTATCTTGTGCAAAATATTCCCCAAGACTCACCTTTATAAATTTTAATTCCATGTATCGAATACTCTCTAAGTAATGTTCTACGATAATGGCGTTTGCAATGTCTTACTTCCAACGCAGAATAGTATTTGCTGGTCTTGAAGGCACCATTAATAGGTTCTGCGAAAGAAATACTGCAGGATTTTAGAGAAGGAGCAAGGAATTAATAAAAGTCGATCAGTGTAATTGTATGTACTATTTATTGAATTTTAAAGAACTCTAAAAATATCAATGAAACATGACCAACATTCACATATTTGCCTAATGTATACCTTTTTTAAAACTAAAAAACAAGACAATTTGTTTTAAGAAACAGACTAAAACGATATATAAAGTACAGTAAGATAACAAATGCATCCAATGTGTATACGATAATACAATACTAATAATTGTAAAGCAGGGCTTATAATTTGAATATCCTCTTTGTTCACAACCATCCTACCAATGAAATGCAAGCCACACAAGTTTTCACAGCTTCCAGTTTAACACTTCGCAGCGGGAACAAAGAACTTCACGTAACTCGGAATAAAAATGGTAACTCAACAATCAGGTATGTGAAGTAACACGTTCGTGAGAACATTACGGATGCAAACTTTCGGGTGCTTCAGTCAACCTGGGCATTTCAAGTGAAAAAATATGTCGTATTCCGCTTACAAGCGAAGTATTTAAAGCTAATACTGATTGCATGTGTCTGACCAATGATCGCGCAACAATATGATGCATTCAGAAAGCTGAATAGTACGATCTGTGTTCGCTTCGCCACTCACGGCGACAAAGCGAAAAGAACGCAGAGACGATAACTGCTCGAAATTACTTAAAATGGTCCTGCCCGCGGAATCCTCTCACAAAATTCGCGCGGTTACGTACTAAGAAGCGGGCCTGTTTCTTTACTCGCAGTCCAATTTTCGTTTCCTCTAATCACCCATGTGTCACAAACAAGAGACTGCAGTCTTTATACTGGAGAAATCATAGCATTGAAAAGAATCAGTGAACGGATTGTGGCTTCCTTTTTTTTTTCATTTTCATAAATAGGAAATAAGCTAGGCAGTATATATCGTAAATCACATCAGTCCAAGTACAATGGATGAGACATGTAGAAGGCAGGGCATGGGGTAGGAAATGAGACAACAGATACATGCAGTTACAATAGAGCGAAGCGTACAGTCGCGAGTAGGCCTAATAGACACCACACACAGCTGGGCGAACAGTAGTCACCCAGGCGCCAGATCCTGGGAAAAATCTCTCATTCAGCACGGCACAAATGCTCTTCCATGCCAACGTATCCAGGACTGTCGATAACAAGAGATGTGAGATCTCTTCCAGGATCGGTAGATACATACACATCCTGCCAGTAAAAGAGTAAATTACATCAACGTTCATGGCATGTTTATCGGAGGCTGAATGGGAGTAATAAATGCATTCTATAATTATTTCCTAGTTTTCTCTTCCTATATGTACAATACTCGGAACTAGGAATTGAGAAACAGTAAGAAACTCCAAAGAGAGAATGGCGGTTGAGTCAAAAACTTCGACGCAGTTCGGGCACACTGAAGAACTGTTCTGTCCCTGTGCCGCCAAAGCGCTTCATCTAAAAAAACTGTTTAACCATGAATCTACGTGTACAAAGTAAAATGTTTATTAGAAAGGGGTGAGAAAATAAGTATTACAAAGGAAATTAGTTTACAAAACACCAAACGATATGACAATTGTTTAAACTGTTTGTACATTATTTTTTGTTTTATACACTTTCATTAGTTTGGTTCTTTCTTGAAGTTGTAACAGGTTCATTTCAAATCACTAGACTTTTTACCATTAGAGTGACTTATGGGGTATGCATTTTAAATATATTTTATAAACATCTGAAGCAAACAATTAATTAAATATCGTAATATATCTTTATATATCCTGCTGTCAAGCACGCACACAAAATGTTTTTCTCGGCATACAGGGCGTTCTGAGTGGACACTCCGAATATGAAAACAAACGAAGTATGTTCCTCTACTTAGAACGAGCGCCTTGTCACATTTTGGGCTACTTAAACATCGCGACTAGATACAGGGTCTCCTTCCCATCTGAGCAAAACATCACGCTGCTGATCAGCGCGTCCCTACCCGCCAACGGGGCCACGGGGCGACTACAAGCACACATCAAGTACATTGGTTCCAGCTACTTATTTACACACATTTTACCTACGTCTTTTAATCTCTTTGGATCGAGTTGTGAATGCACTTTGGGGGATACGACAGGAATCAAATAAATGCCACAGTTTGTTGATGGCTTATGGTAAAGAAGGGCCTAAAAGACCAAAAGTTCCAAGAGGAAAGTAAAATCAGAGAAATGTCTACATCTGAAAGGGAACGCGAAATACTTTTTTTTCTGTTAGATCGTAGCTGCAAATTTTCGTCAAGAAAAGTGGTCACTCTCCACGAATAATTTTCGAAGCTGCGTCTGTCATCAATATATACGATTCATATATACACAAATCCATCGACTACTTCATACGTGGAACATACAGCAATACGCGTACTAATTCCTTCCAAATCGGTCGCTGACTCCAGCTTCACGGTTAAACAATTTCCGAGGACGAATGCGTCAGCGACCATTGGGTATTTTCGTAATCATTGAGAAGCCCCAGAGTATTACACGCGGGTACTACCGGTGACACCCCCAACCGCGGTGTCCAAACTCAAATCGTCCACTCAAATCGTTCATTCAATTGCACAGAGTGAAAAATCTGTGAACCACAATAAAAGTAGTACTTTTTCGCTACACAAATAATTGGCAGGAATTTTAAATGATTTGTTTTCCCAATTATAATTCGTTGTCAATACGAGTGGCAAAAACGATGGCAGGAGGACAGCAAATGCTTTCGACATATCTACTTAAAGATTAAAACTGAATCAGCACTGAAACTGAAACTGCAGTAACACACCGAGGAGTATTGCAGAATATACTTGCGTACTAACACTAGTTCCCGAGAAAGAGCGCTAAAGAAACGCGATTACCTTTCTAGAACAATGTAAGTGATCGAATAAACTAGTTGAAACGGATATAGTTCTTTGACGAATGAACCACGATGAAAAACTCCAATTAGAGAGAAATAAGGATAATTCTTTACATTATAATAAAAATGAAATTATGCAGGCCACGATATATTTCCTGTTTTTGAATATGAAGGTTAAAAATTTCATTTTCTCTCAAGTTTGTATTTTTTTCTCATAGAATTTCCTGTAAATATTCAATAACAATCTCTCTTAACTCTATACAAACATTATCCACTGCAAAATTCATACAAGAAAGCAACACGTCTTTATATAGCAAATAATGACTCCCTTATCACATGCATTACATTAACAATAACTCAGAACACAACATAACATTTGTGCATACCTCAATGTACAATACATTTATTCTTACATTCATATATACACTTACATTTTACAAAAATGATAAAATATATTATGCTTTGCTGGATATTGAAATGAATGTAGTCACAATAATAGTGGTTTTGGAAAGCACATTCAAGATTCAAGTATTTGTAACATAAGAAGCATACTACATCAAATAACTGGAGAGCTAACCTGACTACACTTCTCAAAATAATAGTTTGAAGGTAGGAATGACATAAGTAGTGACATGTTGAAATACACCATTTGTATGTACGTCGTACAGCGTTAATGAGAGACAGAGACAAAGAGAAATAGACATAGATGACTTCTGAACAACGTTATTTCTATGAGTTAATTTCGTTTCACTGGTAACTGCTAGGTTCCCTTACGTTTCAAGCAATTACGTTCTGCGTATCACATAGGAACTAAAGATACCCAAGGAAGATAATGGTGTACCTTTATCATGACTGCAGCAGCGGTGCGTATTGCTAAAACTTACACGTAGCACTCTTATTAATAACAAATAAATCAGCATATAATACAATAAATGAAAATACAATATTTTTAATAGAATTTACATACAAAATCTCCACAGTCAGTCAGTCATAAAATTATGCATTCTGTGTACCAGAACACGTTTCACAAAATTGTAAACGTTGTTCTGGAACTAATGAGTCCACACACTCCTCCATTCTAGCGATTTTTTTTTCAAAAGATTGAAATGTGCGCTGTACAATACCTCTTAGCGTCGGAAGACACACAAATCAAGATTACATTTTCTGAAACTATATCTATTCAACAAACATTGCACAGTGCAGAAACTGAATTGCAAATAAATATGAAGCTAGTATTTTTAACACTATTGTAAATATATTAACTTTGCGCTGTTAAAAATTACACGATCACAACATCCAAACTCGAAAACAAACAAAACTAGTTTGCACTAGATGCACAAAGCAGCTGCCTTAGGAAAAGATCGCTAACCAAAGAAACTAAATAGCAACACGCCGTATCGCTCCATGCAGGAATGCCAGAAGAAACAAATGTCGCTTCTACATTAATTTGTTCCCGTAAGATACCAATACCCTTCGTCTCATACCTCATGCATTATGCCTCACAGAATTTGCCTACATGCAAAGATGAACACAAAAGTTCACATGCAAGGACAGATGCATACCACAATTTCCTGACATCATTTCAACTCATAATTTTAACACAGATCTGGATTTTGGAATGCTTATTTGCTTTAAATTTCCACTAGTACAGCCACATATATTCATTACTCTCAAACGATTGAAGCGATTAATGCTGTAAAAAGTGGAATGAAATAAAGGAGGAATGCTCAACAGTTCTGTTTCCTCGTGGCATTCTCGTAACGAGGGAGCGAACGCGGCCAACGGAGAGCGGGCGACGGGCGCAGCAACACACGGGGACCTACCATGATATGTGGGGGCCAGCGCTGCGGCGGCAGGGTCGGCGCGTGCGTGGGGCGGCGTGCGAGGAGGGAGGCGCGCCTCGATCAATTGCGTGTAAACGCCTCGCACCACGTCCATCAACGACAGACAGAATTCGTATCTTGTACGAGTACTTTCGCACCGATTTGCTCCTTGAGATTCACCAGAATATTGCCACGATTTTCAGGCACCCAGACACTTCATTTAAAATGGGTCCGTTTGCTAAAACGGGTACAGTGTACTGTACAACGCCGTTTAATCAAACCGAAGGCGTTTGATTCTTGGTAAATAAACAAAATCGCATTTATATCGCTTCATGTGATTACGTAGCCCAATGATCGCTGATGGCTTGAAATGCCACAATCGAATGATGGCATATAGTAACCATCTACTTTGGATGTGAAATAATCAACAAGGATCAAGTACTAAAACATAAAACCTTTAATCCACCTCAATCTGGTCCCTAGAGATTCTTTATGCCATTCTTTTCATTTTGTCGAATAATTGAAACATAAATTACTACATATACAAAAACTTTCAGAAACCTAAATAAAACTAACAGTTCCAACATGTCATCACTTAAAGACATCATTTTCCATAAGCGATCAGAGGAAGCTCCGAGAATTCATGAAGTATATGTTTATAAATTGATTGAATAAGAAACAAACCCGTTGATGTGCGAAACTGAAAAGTTGGATTTCGTTTCAAGCCAGAAGGGCCTAACCCACATTGCCGTCTCCCTCCGATCACCCCACTCAACGACCCCGCGGCAGCACTGGCGCGAGTGCATATACGCATTGCCTCTACCTACATTTAGAGACAACGCGGCATCGTTTACATTTTCAATCTGTCCTTGCGTATATTGGAATACAAATATCAAAGTAACGGCCATGGCAGACCCATTAGTCACGAGATACTACGAAATGCTGAAGAGTGTAAACGCCTGGAATCGTCAAACGGAGAGAAACAATGGAAGAGACGGACGCTGCGTCTTCGGCTGTGGAAGCAGAGACGTTCGACGCAGGTCTTCCCGTCACAGACACACACGATTTCTGCGGAGCCTCCAAGCGTCACCCCAGCGCTTCCTGTGGGGGCGGTGGCGTTGCCGTCTGAAGGAGCGCGTCGAGGGCAGCCGGGGTGGCCGGCGTTTGGTCCCTGCGCCGCCGTGGAGGGGACGTGGCGGGGCGGGAGCACCGGGGTGGGAGGGGGAGTGGTGGCGGGGCGGAGGGGAGGGGAGGAGAGGGCGTACCTTAGAGCTCCTCCTTGAGCACGAGGGGCGCGGCGGAGGCGGCGCTGGCCGACAGCCCGTTCAGCTTGATCTCGTTGACGGAGTGCGAGCGCGCGTGGCCGGCGCCCGGCGCGGGGCAGCCGCCGGGCAGGCCCGGCACGGCGCCGGGCGCGGGCGGCGCCGGGCACGCCGACTGCGAGCGCGCGTGCCCGTTGCCGTTGCCGTTCCGCCCGCGCCCGCCGCCCCCGCCGCCGCCGCCGCCGCCGAACTGGTCGCGCAGCGCCAGCTGGTACGCCACCTCGAACGCCTGGCCCAGGGTCAGGATGATCTCGGTCGCTTGGTCCTGCAACACGACAACGAGGCGCTCCGTCATTCTACTGGCCATCTCTCACTGCAAAGCGGCTCCACACGGTCGGCATTCGGCGAGTGGCAAGCGACTGTTAGCCCAATCCCCACCAGCTCATGTGCTCGGCGAAGGTTCGCTTCCTTTGATGTGTCCAATAGACAGACACGTGGTGGATAGGGCGAACACCGAATCTTCGCCGCTCGGCAAACCATCCACATCACTCGGAATTCGGTGACCAGTCGCTCACTGTTCGCCGAATACCGAATATGTGGAGACGCGTTTCGGCGCCTTCACACGGTCGGCGTTCGTCCATTAGCGAGCGACTGTTCGCCCAATCCCAAGCAGCCGAGGTGCTCGGCGAATGCTCCCTTCCTTTGACGCACCCAAAAGTGCCACACGCTACGCATACGGCGAGCAGCAAATGTTTGGCTAGGCAAATACCAAGCAATACAGCCGCACTACTCGGGTTTCCACGAGCGGTCGCTCGTCGAAAGTGTGAAGCCGCGATTGAGCACAAAGGACGGCCACAGTTCCATGACATACCGAGCTCGAGCTTTCATATAACTTGTCCGAAAAATAAGCGCTTCGACACTGATTCCAAGGACGAAGTTAACTTTTGAAGTACTTGCAGGAATATCAAACAAATGGCTACCTGAATCAAATTGTACGCAAATATTCCATTTATGAGTGAGAAAGGCAACCGTAAATACGCAAAGGAACCCAACGTGTAAACTGAACTTACCATGGTTTGAACACAGAAGACGTGGCAGTAGTGGCTCTTGCTGGCGTGGTCCTTGGTGATGTAGGCGAAGTGCGTGAGGTCGTCGGCGTCCTGGCACGCACAGTGGATGTTGCGGATCTCGTGCTCGCACACCAGCTCCTGCACACGCAAGCGCAGGCGTTTCTACAGGCACAGATTTTATCCCGGCGCCATTCTAGCGGGGAATAACGCGCTCCGGCTACGACTAGCTGCGCGGCGAAAGTTGGGAGCGGTCAAACGATTAACAGGCAGCACGGTTAACATTAAAACGTTAAACACTAGATCCCTTCTGGTTGAGAACAGGCGTCATCAGGAATGAAATTTGTATTCTGAAGATCTATTCGATCGCGTAGCGATCATCATCAAAGCTCATCTTGTAGGTTTTGGGCGAAATACAAAATTCTGGAAATTTTTCAGAAAAAAATAATTGATAGGACCTGGCGCAACTTTTTCTCAAATTGTTAGAAGGTATCTACCTCACCAGTGATATTATTAATTGGATCCCTTCATACACAGATATCACTATGAGGTTCATATCCAAAATTAAAGCGGCAAATTGTACTTCAAAGCCTGGAATTTAATTAGAAGGAATGATGCAAATGAGTTTAAGAAAAAAGATTCCATCACTCCATGAGCGTTTTTACATTACTATCTTACATTCGTAACTTTGAAGGGAAAAGGAATACAATTAATAAACAAAAAATAATTTTGCAGAAAGATAATGTTTTCGGAGGCCGAGTTATTTAGTTGTTCAAACAAGGTAGCTTCCGGTTTATATGCCAAAACATAAGCGTCGTTCGTTTGTGTTTCATCCAAACATTCGTTCTGGATACGCACCTGCGTGAGAGTGTTGAGGAACTTGACACCGCGGTAGGAGATGGCGAGCACGATGTCCGGCGTGGACTTGGCCTCCTTGGGCGACTTCTTCAGCTTCTGAATGGACTTCTTGGTGGACTCGGTGCCGCGCAGCTCCTTCACCACCGTGGAGCCCAGGTACTGCAACAAGCCCACCGCGCCCTTCCGCACTCGCGTCTCGACGAACCCCGCGTTTCAGGAGGAAAACTAGCGCTCGCGTCTTCGCAACTGACCCTCATTATCTACCACATATGACGGGATGACTATGACAGCAGTGTACATGATCTTCAATTGTAATGAGATGGAATTTTTATCATTATATATCAGTCCTTTATATTTAGTCAACATCGAGAAGTCCATTTGAACTAAACACTGAGAACGTACTTTCACTTTTTTGAAAAAATGGTTTAATCGATCAAAGTTGGAAATCATCACTGAGTAGACTTGATGTCATGGTGATTTTATCGGGGACATGTAAAAGAGTAAAGACTAAATTGGAGCTAAGGAAGAAAAGTGACCTAAACACAAATAGCGAGGCTCGAAACACCGTCGCAAGAGATAAGAAAAACCCGGAATGAGAAAAATGAGAACGAGAAGTAGAAACTACGAGGAACGCAATGCAGAATAAAATAGGCAATATAGATATGTACAGATATATATTAGTTAAGAATATACATAACAATGAAACACGCATTACAGTAAACCCTCGATTGCACGAACTCCCTTAACACGAATTTTACTGTAACACGAACAAAAACGTGGGTCCCGGCAAGGGTTTACAGCGATATGGTCATTAATAATTATAGGATAACACGAATCCGATTATTTCGCTCCCTTGGAATTCATATTAGTGAGGGTTTACTGTATTATGGAGAGAAGAAAACGCGCAGAACCGTAGAGCAAATGTACGTGATATGAGAGAGAGAGAGAGAGAGTGTGTGTGTGTGTGTGTGTGTGTGTACGCGTGAGGGAGGTGGGCGGGGCGCACTTACGTTGGCGACGTACGTGACGCAGCCGGTGACGAGCGCGTGCGGGCGGTGGCGCCACTGGGTGGTGAGCGTGGCGGGCACGCCCTCCAGCAGCTCGGACGGCCCCCGGATCTCCAGCTCGCCGTTGGCCGGCTGCGCGGGCGCGGCGTCGGGCGCGGGCGCCGGCGCGGGGGCGGGGGCGGGCGCGCCGGGCGGGGGCGGCGCCGGACGCGACTTCTTGTGGCTGTGCCGCAGCGTGCCCGTGTTCCCCGCGCCCGGCGCCCCGGGGCCCCCACCGCCCCCGTTCGCCCCCGATGACGCTGGGGGCGCCGGGAGCTTCTCGCGGATCTCCTCCTTCAGCTGCTGGATGTTGTTTTTCTGAAAGCCATCACAAACGGACTACCTTACTACACATGCACACATTTCCTTTCCTCTTTTCGTGTTTTAATGCTGGGTAAAATGCGCTCATTTCACTATATTCATCTTCACTTAAAGACTTTATTTGTATTCCAGCACTACAAATATTTTTTTTTCGAATGCCAGTTACAAGAAATCGTTCATAAAACCACATCTTACAGTACTCATCATGTATTTGTAGTTTATGGCACGAATAACTGTGTCATCAAACATTTAGCCAATAGCAACGAGAGAATCGTGAGAAGGTAGCGGTAAACGGAAACCGCCGACCACTGCTTTTTCGCACAGATGTGAAATACCCTAGGCGTCACAATAAAGTTGTTTCCCAAAATTAAGTTTCATTATCTTATAAATTTACAATGCTGTTGTACCAAAAATAGCTTATGCAACTCATTTATAATATTGGAGTATTGCATTCGTACACATTTGAAGATACGCTAATACTGTCGATGGAAAAAATGTATAAAAACAGATGATTAAGATGGTTTGAATGCACCTACAAAGAACATTGGAAACATACACCTACGCTTTCATTGAAAAATTTCATCTATTTCAAAATAAGAATAGCATTGAAAAGTTTGCTCTATTAACTCAATACACAGTGTCATAACAACAACCAAAGTTATTACTTGGAAATGATGCAATCGAAAATGGTTTTTCTCGTATTAACTCCTTTTGAATTCAGTATCGTAAAAGTATTTCATAAAATACGTGCAAAGGAGTGTATCTTTTTCGTTTAATATTTATTTTTAAAGAAAATAATGATTCAATATTACCATTAGTCATTTTATGGCCGAGATTTATTCTATCAAAATAATGATTCCTAATTTGATTGGGTTTCGGAAAACCAACCACCAACATTTACGCTACTACGCTGGGCGCAAGATCGAACACAAAAATATTACAGATCGTTCAAAACCAATTTCCCCGAACAATTACAAATGTAACAAGGTTTATTTCCATCTAACATCTGCACAGTGAATTCCAACTCGAAAAATAGAAAACCACGTCACATATCTCTCCACACAATTTTTCCATAACTTACCTCAAATCTCCAGAATTCATCCCCCACCGATTAGGCAGAAATACCACTCATCAGACTCGTATTAAAAATAAATTTTGTTTCTGTACTTTCCTTACAAATTTTTCCGAAAAGTGACCTCCCTGAGGTCTCCCCATAAAGGATTCCTCCCCCACAAATGTTAGTTTTAGATTTACGTTATTCGGATTAAGTTTATTTTATGCCAACAATACAAGTGTAGATAAACAATACAAATGTGATCAATTGATCTAACAATACAAGTACTGATCTACAATACGAATGTGCACAATTAAGCCAACAATACAAATGTGAACTGAACTTTTTTTTTACTTATTTAAGGCCGCTTTTCAACTACTACGGTCATATAGAGACCACTGTAAGTAATACTGAGGGAAACAGTAACGGTATACGAACACATACAAACATCCATGCCCCGAGCGGAATTCGAACCCACTATCTTTGAGTTAAGAGACAGCTACGGCTCTTGAGCTATAGCGATCTCGACGCCATCTAGTCCCGCGAATTAAACTTCATGTAATTGGAAAATATTTATACTTTTTTAAGTATTGGGCGCGTCCCCGTAACTACGGACCAAAAACTGCTCATTTCTCTGAGGCCTACATCGGGCTGCGTGAACGCATGTGATGCTTATCTGCGCGGGTGCTTATCTGTGCGGCGGCGGGCGGGCGCGCGCGAGCGTGGGGGCAATCAGAGCTGAACGCGCGCCGCCGGCGCCTGGGCCACCGCGCGCCGACGTCCACGCCCGACTTTCGCGCACGCGAACCGCACGCACACGCACACGCCCGCGCCCATCGCCCACGCCCACGCCCGCACCGTGGATCCATCTCCCATCAGCTCGGGACACACAGAGAGAAACGCACCGGGAAGAAAGTTCACATTTGAAGCGGGCTAAAGGCAACGGGACCAGCTAGTGATGGCCAATTTTAGTAAAACATAGATACTTCGATTCAGCACCAAAAGGTTTTCGATGTCGATGAAAACATCGATAAGAATCGTCGATGGTGGTTGTAAATATGATGAAGCAGATGGTATTTTCCCATTCCATTTTCCATTTTTAAATATAATAATTAAACGAGTTTTATTTTATTGTTTGGTCCCGTACAAGAAATATGTTAATAATAATGTTTGTCGAATGTAACGAAGGAAATAAATATACAGCAGTTAAGCTATTTTTCCATTTATTCACTTTCATTCATATATTATCGAAGTAAAATGTCCTTGATCATCGTCATTAACGTTTCAGATATTAAAAAAATACATCAATGTAATTTTTCGTTTTACAATAAATTTAAAGAAAAAATGTGGAGTAGTTTTTGAGAAAATTTTGTAATGTCCCTCGTCTTCATTTAAAGTACCCCAAAATTTAAAGAAATTGCCTTAAATTCGCAATATCTCGAGCCACTCCAGAAAGATTGGGGAATATTTATTTCGGCAAATTTGGAAGTAGTTAGTTTAGACGTTAGTGTTGTTTACACAGAACGAATTTTTCACCATAAAAAACTTTTCGGTAACAAGGATCCATTTTTTCGGCATCACGGTCCCACAATACGAGTATTTCTGTTTAATAACAGCCGTTTTTTGCTGCAACACACAACTTTCTCTCTCGTACTTTGTATTACTCAGTATGATAAAGTAAAAATCAAATCATGATGTATCCACTCAATCACTGGGAACTGCGCATGTCCCACACAACTTGCACAAGGTGAAAGCTTCCAGTAATGACTAATAATTCGTTTCCACAAATAACAAAACAAAACGAACTAAACATCACATTTGTTTTTAAAAAAGATTTTCATCAGAGAAGTCACAAGTTTTATACACATGGACAAACATGTCGGACGCGTTAGAAAAACCGCGACTCATAGGCTTTTGTTTACTCGTGGCTTGGTGTACCACTAGAAACCAAACGTGTCGTTTAACTAAATCGAGCATCCTGCATTAACAAGCCACTTTTTGGTGAAACACACACAGACACACGTTAAGAGAGACCTAAATACTGATGTTCAACTGAAAATTCTACTTTTACCGGAGAGACGCTTGTCCTTTTGTTCGGCCATTCACATTTATTTAGACTTTCCCTGGGAGGTCTTTTAACATTATTTTAAACTTTGTACTGTTGTGTAGCAGAATCGTTTGCGTTAACACATCTGTCGTCATTTGAATATAAATTTCTGGGTTCTTTTTTTTTTGCACTGGAACAGATAAAAAAATGATTTATTACCTTCGCAAAAATTTAAATGGAAAAAGCCTTTTTTCTTTCAATCGAGTAAAATTGCAAAAACATCATATTGTGTAGTACTTCATAACTTTTTTTTGTATTCGCCGATAGAAACAGCTAAAACCTACGAGTTTCCTCTGAAATAGTGAGTTAAGTAGTTATAAAGTTACAAATAGTTACATATAAATTAATATGAGAAAAACCGCTGATAATCAACCACTGTCTTAAAACGAATGCACGAGCACATGCCACTCAATTTCCACACAGCATAAATAGTGTACATAAAAGACCGGAAAACCTTCTTCCTTCTCATATGGATGCAACGAAGAATGCAGAGCAATGGCGATTTTGAAGCGAAACGCAATTTACTTTACATTTACTGCTAATTCCAACACGGCACGTTTTCCATAGGATTTAGAAATATCTCAGGCCAGCGTTTCAATACATCGCGGGAAATGAATATTTTACGAACGCCGTAACTTCGGGCGAGCCAACCTTACGGGCCAGCTCACAGAACGCGTCCGCCAGCGTAAATGTGTAAGTACTTCATCAGCGCCAGCGTCTGACTGGCGGAGCATGACTTGGCGCAAACCCACGCCATAAAGCTCCGCTTCGCACACAGCGTCTCGGTCAAACTGCTTTGCCGGAGAGACGCTCCGCTGCGCTGCTCCGTGCCCGCCCAACTGTCGAGTCGCACGTTTCGTTCATATCGATAATTCAAATGGTGCTACCCGTGCACCAGCATCAGCACTGGGAAATCCATTTTTTTGGTTTGGTTACATTTACATCTACTTTTGTTCTTTCTAGTCTCTCTCAGTTACGCACGTGTACGCCAAGATTTGCGCGCTTTATTTACTCAACACATGGTAGATAAGTGGAAGAAAAAGATTACGAGACGATTATTAATGTAAAATTCCTTCAATCGATATTAGAAGTCAGAACTGAAGAATTATGCGGAGCAAGAACCGGCCTCGAAAAATAGGCAAACGCACACCGCCCAAAATGCTTTCTTTATTTCTGTCGAAAACGTGGGATCATGATGATGAGAAGGTGGTAAATGATGAAATGTCATTAAAAATGACAAAACGCCTAATAAACATAAAGGATGATAATGAATTATGATCATGATAACGCAGGGTTACAAATCAGTAATGCTACCGCGACGCCGAGAAGAGGTCGCCAGCAATGAGAGACCTTTGTCACTTCACTGACCCTTCAACAACGCGCCATGGCACACATTGGTGCGCCAAAAACACACACAATATGCAACCCTACACCATCAGCTGCACGTAAAAGCATGCGGCCGACTACACCGATTTAAATGAAGTGACTCTTCACGGTCACAAACTGGAAGGAGACGGAGACACTGTCATCCAATCGGAAGCTTCGTTACGACTTAAATTTTTGGCATTGAAACTCCTGACTGGATGGTAGTGACCCCTTTTTTTCCACTTTGAGGCCTTGAAGAGACACTACATTTATACTCCGATTTAAACAAAGTGGCATTTGAAGATCAGGAGCTGGAAGAAGACCCCCTTCCCATCCATTGTCATCCCATCGGGAGCTTCAATACCAAAATTTAAGTTGTAACGAAGTGCCAATTGGATGACTGTGTCCTCCTCTCCTGCCAGCTCGTGACCTTCAAGTGATCCTCTTTTTAAATCGGAGCATAACACAGTGTGGCGAAGCACTTGGTCCAATACGAAGGGTTGGGCCTGCACTCACGGAATCGCCGGCGGCGTCGCAAGCATCGGAGGAGTCTGAGGCGTCGCTGGCGTCGGACGAGGCGGAGGCGGAGGCGGAGGAGGAGGAGGAGGCTTCGGAGGAGGCGTCGCAGGCGTCGGCGTCGGAGGCGTCGGCGTCCGCCTCGGCGGCGTCGGGCCCGTCGCGCGCGCGCATCGCGGCGGTGCGGAGGCGCCGAGAAGACTGAGGACGGCGGCCGGCCAAGTGGGCCTCCGGCACAGCTTTCGCCCGATCGCAGCATCACGCCTCCCCCCTCTCGCCGCAGAATCTCTTGACCACTCTTCTTCATTAACATTTCCCATGCTCCCGTGCGTGTGGCGGCTCAAATCCGATTGCGAAAGAAACTAGTTAACTACTGTCATTTGTGCACTACGTTAAAAGCTCATTAAACCCGAACCTCTTTAACCTGGATAACCTGGGCCAATTTTGGAAAAAAAAAATTGCTGTTGAGCGTAGTAAATGAAGTTTTGTTTAACAGGCAATAAATCCCAATTCTCAGTTCTTCCTCAATAATTGAGTGATTATTCCTCAGTAATTAGTACTCGAACAAATTTGCCAGCGGTCGAGTTCACTGCGGTCGAGCTAATGTTTTTAGGTGAAAGTATACCGATAATAATTTTTTAAACACCATTAAATATATGTTTGGTAAGTCCACGTTCTTTTTTCGTCGTTTTTTTCCTTTCATTTTCTGGATAACCCGAATTTGCATTAACTCGGATCTGCCCCGACCCCAGTTGATCCGGATTAACAAGTTTATACTGAATTTGGGGAATCGCAGAATTTGTTCTCACAGCTTGATCCTTCCATGGCGATATTTTGAAGTGTAGTAAAAATACCTTCTCTGCGCATCCCTCCAGGTTCTTTTATCAACAAATCACAGCCAGATTAACATTGACGGACTGGACTTCTTTCAGCAGGCTCTTGAGGGTTGTAGCCCATTCACAAGTTTTTCGTTCACTTGCATTCCATTATAATCACATACAAATATGTCTTTTGAATGGACCTTTTTGTTGAGATAAATATGTTGTCGTCCAAAAGAAAAGAAAATTAAAAAAATAAAACAAATGTGTCATTCAGCAGATGAACCACAATTGAAACTGTCACAATTAAACACAACAAAATCACCGCTCAAATGAAAAAGTTCAAGTTGCAACCAGTCTTTTTAAGGAACTTATCCAGATTCTGAACAAAACTTTGCGCAAAATGGGGCTAGTCCCAATAACGCAATTTCTTGCACTTTCCATTCTTTTAGAGAGCTGGTCGTTTAGACAAGTTCTTACCTACGTTTTGCGCAAAAAAAATCTAGAGCTCCAATAATAATCGGTGCGGCCTGTGTTTTACACTTCACTTCCGGCTAACATCAATTACTAACTCTTGTATTGAAGACGTTTATCTGCCTCATTGGTTAACAAGATGTGATGGCAAGGCGCAACAACATCGACAATTAGCCACATTTTTCTACAGATCCGGAACAAAGTGTTAGATGCGGTGAAGGGAATACGCCATGCTCGTCACATGTCCCCCTTACACGCAGGAGTGGATAAAAACAACAACAACAGGGCCTGGGCCGGGGAACACCGCTAGTCGTTAACATCTTAAAATGCTAATTACGTTCGTACATACATACACACATACATACATATTATTATTCCTCTAATTCACGACTAGAGATGTTAGGAGTCGGTTGATTATAAAGTCTACTCCAGGTTCCAACCAGCTTCCTAAGGAGTAGATCGAGACACTAAGGTGCTTTTACAGAACTATGCACAAAATATGGGCTGTTCCAAATAAAGCGATTTTTTGCCCTTCCCAGTCTTTAGAATTACCTGGGAGTTTAGACAAGTTCTTGCACAAATTTTGCGAAACAAATTCCAGAGCCCCGATAAAAATCGGGACGACCAGTGCTCTTACACCTCACATTCGGCTGATCTCGATTTCCGAACTCTTGTATTTAAGACGTTTTTCTGCCTCCTTTGTAACGACTTCGTTACTACGTTTTGAGCACATGGCAAAGCGACGTCAACAAGTGGACATGTTTTTTCTCCAAATCCCGGTAACAATAACAATATCCGGTTTGTTTGCTGCGATCATGCAATCCGTTTGAATCTGTTGGTCGTAGAATATTATATAGAATCCAACAGATATCACCGGTTTTGATGAGTGTTCGTACCACTTGGAGCATGTGTTTGGAACTTCAGATCTTCCTCAGGAGGTAACTACACACCCCGTCGTGTCTTTTTAAGTATTCGGTCTTCGTTAGATTTGGAGAAGCTGTGAAGGTATGATCAATAGTTTTTACTTGTTCCTGGCAAATGCGGCATCTTGGAAAATTTTGAGAACTGCTTTATCATAATGTGTCCTCAACACCTGATCTTGGACAGCTATCACAAGTGCTTCCAATTCTGGCTTCATTCTTCCCCTTTTAAGCCACACAAATGATTGATCTTTATTGATATGTACCGTGTCCATACGTTTTAAACATTGTCCATGGAGTGGTTAGTCTCTCCTCGATTTCATTAACATTTTTGTGTCTTATATTTCATGTTTAGTAGCACAGAAGTTCAGTGTCTGTGTTATTCTGTGTGTCTTGCATAGTTTTGGTCGCAATGCTTTTTGCTACATTTACAATGCCTCTGTTTCCCATTCTTCGGTCAGATTTCATGGCCTACCTCTTTAGAGGGTTATATTGATGACTACATACTTTCCCATCCCGACTATTGCATTGTGCCAGGAGGCTTCAATTTGTCTCAGGCCTCTTTCTCCTTCCTTACGTGGCACACATCGAGGATGGGCGACATGATATGTTGTTAGCAGTTTTCTGGGTTTTCAATCCAAATTTTTTATAATAATTTTTATTATTATTATTACTATTATTATTATTACTATTATTATTATTACTATTATTATTACTATTATTATTATTATTACTATTATTATTATTACATATTATTATTATTACATATTATTATTACTATTATTATTATGTGTAGAATTGTAAATCAATGAACGTAGAATGCAGAAAGCTGCACCTCCACATCACCGCACACGCTGAAGCAAAGCGCAGACCGTGAAGCGCGGCACTGAGCACTGCAGTGGCGTGCGTCTTGGAAGGCGATCGCCTCCGCGGGCTGTTTGCTTAGCGCCAGCAGCGCGGTGCGCAAAGGCGAGCGCGACGCGCTCTGGCCGCCAGCTGGTCAAACACACGCAGCCGCCACCTGGCGCCGCGCCGCCGCAACTGCACGTGCTTGGGTATCCTTGGATTGGCAAGGAAGCTTTCAACAGGTTCGGGTCGAAACCTGTCCTGATTTTTTTTATTGTAAGTTATTCACTATTTGTATGTAGTGTAAAAAATTATCTGCCGCCCCACTGGAAGTTGCTGAAAAAATACGAATCACATTTGTGCTGTTATTGCTCGCGAGGACCTCTGCTTACCGTTTAAGTCTGAATTTGCTGGGTGGAAAACAGTAGTTCATTTCAGAGAACATTGTAATCCGACATAACTAAATCTGTGAATTTATTTTGGGCATTCGTCAGTTGGTTACTGGGGATTCGTCGACAAGACGGTTTCTGTTTCGCAGGGCTGCTGCATACATCCCGCGCGAACGATGTTTTGCGTCGTGAAAAGTGTGGAACTTTCCGAGTCTACCTCTATGAGTGTGTGAAATTAGTCTTTAAACATCCGAAAAATGATAATAGCAAAGAAAAACGCACAGCGTGAAAGAGACTACCTCACTGCACCTTCTCAGCGCTTGACCTCAGAGGCAGACCTTATCATCACTCATTAGCTCCGCCTCCGCTACCTTTGCTCCTCGACTGCCTTAGGTCAGTCACCGTCACCTCCTTAAGCGCTTAGCTCCTTAGCTTTAATTTATGTTACCCTGAGTTGGGAATCGCTCGCATTTAGTAAATATCGCTACATCATCCATTTAACATCCATTTTAAATACAGGGCATTGAAAAGAAAAGGCAGTTAGAGTAGAAATTTGCGTGGGAGAATAACATTTTTTTCTTCCTTGCATGTTTCCAGATGAAGGCCTTATTTTCTACAATCACGAAATGGACGCTTTGTTTCGATGAAACCATGAAAACTGCGGATGAAATGCCCAATTCGTAACATTACCATTTTTATACGATCTTATAAAAAATGTTTATATTTCGGGAGCAAAATTTTCGGTTTTTGCTTAATCCTCATTTTCTGGCTTAACATATTGGTCCTATAAGAAAACTCGATTTCGAAGTGTAAGAAACAAAATGAACTATTTTTATCTCTCTAGAGAATGTTTTAATGATTCTTTAACGATCTATATACATTCTTCTTCTAGTCACCGGAAACGGGGAAAATGAGAATAAAACTGGTGGTAGACATACTGTGTATATGATACCAACACATCTCCAATTGAGACTAATGGCTATTTTACATTTTCTTTACACGAAATCACAAATTATGTAAGTCCATTCACTATACTTTAATTCATACTGCAGAAGATAGTATTGAATTTCGATGAAAAGCTGCTACGATATATTTTAAGTGCGTGGACGAGAACATTTTGAAAAATTTCATTTTAAAAAGTTCTTTATCCTTTTATTTTGAGGTTGTCTTCCACAATCTGAGCCGCCATTCTCGAAATGGCTCAATATTTTATTCCCTAAGAAACTTTGTACGTGACACGCGAAGGGTCAATGTGAGGAAGCGTGTGCAGCGATTCGTAAATGCGTGCGGAGGTTTTCAGGTTTGCAGCCGATGACAACACCTTGTATATTTATTTTCATAGAAAGTTCAATTTGACACATCGCTCTGCTTCTGAAAATTACTTTCGGAAAAAATTGTTCTAACGAAGAGATAACTGACCCACTGTAAGAATTCTATAGCCAAGTATTTTGATGTGAATGGCAGTGGCCCATTTTAGTCCCTGTTGAAACAGATTTTATTAGCAAATATTAAAGATTCAATAATAGTTATGTTCGGATTATTTCCAGTTATTTTCAGATTCATTTCTAGTCTAATTTCATTAGATACGGAAGGAACCATCCAGATTGTGGAATTTTGGCATGTGAGATGATGCAACATGTTTTAATTTGCCCAGTAGTAACAAAACCAGACGACACGATGCCTATGAATTTAATAATGAATCACATACCAGACGGTGTGTGAGAATTAAATGTGAACTAAAAAAAAAGGTTCTTAATGCCTAATACATATTTTATTGTAAAATCTACATACATCCGCTTTTCGTGTCTCATCTGTCGCCGTCACATCGGCAGTTTCGCATGTTTCAATCCCTCACTTTTCCGAACTCCGCCCGCTCGTACAATACGTCGTGTGACTGCCATCGCCAGAGCATCAATCGGCCCCCTTTGGCCGTCCGCCGTGCCCCCTCCCACTTCCGCGTCACAACACACTCCGCGCGTCCACCGTACTGACCGAGCGGGCGAGCGGCAAGCGAAGAGCACAGAACCCGGTCGCGCGGAAAGCGGCGTCGCCGAGGGGCAGTTGCACGAATCAGTGGCACACAGCCACGGCGGCGGCTCATTTCGCTTTCGCGTCCAGTGATCCGTCCACGCGCGCCGCCCGCTGCGCTCTCCGAGGAAGAAGAACGCCGCGGCGGCGGCGGCACCTGCGGCGGCGGCAGCGCGCCCGGGGCCGTCCATCTCTCCCACGCGCGCGCGCGCGCCGCCAAAGAAACCACCGCAGCGCGCCGGACGCCCGCGGGGGCCGTTGGATTTCCCACCGGCCGCCGCTGCCGCCGCGTCCGCTCTCGCTCGCCCGTGCCAGTCGGCGGGCCCGCGGCGCGGACCTGCCGCTGCCGCCGCCGCCGCCGCCGCAGCGGCGGCCCCATCGCCAGACGCGACTACGCGCGCGCACGCTCAGCGGCTCCGAAGATTAGTCCGCTGTGTGATGCGCCCGCCGGCGGCGGCGGCGGCGGCGGCGCCAGCCCTCCACCTCCGCCGCCGCCTGCGCTCTCCGATCCGTGATCGCCGGCGCGAGCTGGCGGACGCGCGCAAGCGGGCTGGCGACGCGGCAGGCGGGCGGGCGGGCGAGCGAGCGAGCGGGCGGGTGGGCGGTGCAACTGACGTTATAATTATCGCCGCCGTCGCTGTTGCTGCCGCTGCCAGCGGCGAAGCTGGCGGCGATGCGCGCGGCGCGGCGTGTGTGAGGCCCGTGCTGTCAACGCGCGCCAGAGAGAGACTTTTGTTGCGCGCCGCGCAGGCAGGCCGGCGGGCGGGGGCGATGGCGCCCCGGGGGCGGGCGCAGGCACGGGGCGGGAGCGGCGTGGCGTGGAGCGTCCGCGTCGCGCCCAGCCAAGCCGCGCAGAGCAGAGCCGAGCCGCGCCGCGCCGCGCGGAGCCGGTATGAGTGATGAAAATGCAATGCGTTGTTAGCCTGCTTGTTTGGTGGAAATTATTTTACGGCAAGATGGTTCTGTATTCGTCGGCGTCGCACCCGCCCCGCCGCGCTGCCCCGCGCCGCCCCGCGTCGCCTCTGTTCTTCTCGCGCGCCCGCCCGCGCTTGGCGCGCTGACGCCGCGTTAGACAGAGCGCGCGCGCTCCGCTGCACCTGCCACGGCTGCCAACTGCCCGCCCGGCCCCGCCCCTCCCCTCCCGCACCCCCGCGCGCTCCCTCGCCCCGGCGGCGGCATCATAACTATGGAGTCCCTTTTATTATATGCGGGGCGCGAGGCATGCACAGACTAATTAACCTATGTTCCAAGCAGAGCCCAGGCGGGCCGACGGGCGGGCGCGCGCGCGCGCCTGTTCCCGTCCCGTGCCGAGCTTCTGCTAGTACGCCGCGTAAAGGCTACACGCATCCACAATTCATTACGGTCGCAGCATAATTATATGTTTCCCGCTACGCTAGGCGCGGTTGTTACGCGCGGCGCGCGCGCTCTGTGAGGCACCCCGCCCTCCGCCCTGCCCCGCCCCCCCCACCGCCCGCGCGACGCGCCGGTGGCCCACAATCCCTGCACAAACACCTGACTGGCGCCGTCGGCCCGGGTGGGGGCGTGCGGCAAGTGCCGGGCGGTGGGCTGGGGAGGGAGGGGGGGGAAGAGCGTGAAAAATGACGGCGGGCGGGCAGCCAGACGCGCTAAGCGCGTTAGTGCCGGCAACACATTAATACGTTTTCAGTTATCACTGCCGGCTACGCTTTATTTTCCCTCCGCCGCAGTCCTCTTTCGACGCCGCCGACAGCTGAGGGAAGGGGGGCGGCGCCGCATAGGGGGTAAAGAAGGGTGAAATTGTAAATTATTGCGTCTTCCGAGCGAGTAATTAAATCGTTTTGTGTTCTTTCGTTGGTGATTACGTGCGCTCTTTCCCGTCACCGCGGAAATTACCGCGTTCGGGTTCAAAAACGCGCGCGTCACACGGCGCGGGGACATAGCGACAGCATCACGCTTCGTTCAGAGGCGGAGAGAACGTACGAAGCAGCTACTCACAGGCAGAGAGAGAAGCGCTAGGGAAACTAAGACATGATAAAACCATTTCATTAATATTTTAGGAATGACATTTTTAGACGGGATCAAAAATCCATTTTATTGTGTTATGTGCAGGAGCGGAACGTTCCTGTACAAACATTTCTATTCGATAAAACTACATTAAAAATTGTGTACAAAAATGACGACTGTTATAAAAATTAGGATGTTGAAATGTAGAATCGTCGATACAATAATATTGTAACTAACTTAAATTACCAACAAATCCAGTATTTCAAAACAGTTGCCATTCCAGTAATCACATCACATGAGACAATGGGTTTATCCAGAGCATTTTCATTTCATTTTCAATTTGCAATTATTTTCTTCCAAGAAGTCTTTTCAACGCGTTTATATTACTTTTTTGCATTAACTGGAATTACGGAACAAGACCCTAACGTCACTTCTTCGGTCATTCTTCTACCCGCAAAGAAACAAACTAGTTACATAAAAAAACTCTCTGATTTTAATATTCACAAACAAGATTCTGAGTTGGAAGAATTTCTTTTAACACGAACCACTCCGGTAATCGTAGTAGATGCATGGAAAAGAAAATGTGACTGCATTTTTCACAGCAAATGCCATCATTTTTTCCCAAAGTATTTTCACTAGCGTTAGTGGAAAGCACTCCTTCAATATCTTTCATAAAATATTTCAGTTCAGAGTTTTCAAGCGGGAAGATTTCTACATCCATTTTGCCTATCATTGATGTTCAATAACTGAAATAATTTTGATGTCACCCCAAGGATTTCAAGGGGAAAAAGCTCTAGTCAGCTTTCTAACGACTGCGCCACCGGACAATGGTATAGAACTTAAATACTTCATTTGCGTGGCCGGCCGTTCGCATACAATTTTTACGCGTTTTCCTCTAAAACGCGTGTTTATGAACAAACACTGATAGATCCTTCTTATAAGAGTATGTTCATGCAGATTTACGAGTATGTTTACTTCTGCATTTCCTAATTACGCTGTAAGTAACGTAACTGTGGTAGCGAGTGGTATTAAGTGCACTTCAAGTAATATTAACGGGGTACACTATACAAGAAACATTATGCAAATTACATTATTTTTAATTTACAAATTTAATATATATGCTTGATACTACAAAATGTTACATCAAAAAAGTTTTATATCTTTAAAACAATCTACATCTCTTGCAATACATCACTTTTCGCTACTTTGAATTGGATGTGAATAGGATGCCAACAAAATAGAAACAATAAGATAAAACGTACGAAGAACAAACAATCCTACTTTTTATTAAAAGCAAAAATGACAAAATGCGGTTAAGTAGAGAGCTGAAATTTCTATCACGGTGGCCACTCATTTCCTGAAACAAATTTCCCTGACTTTCCCCTGTTTTCCAAAGCCCTTTAAACATTTTTACCTGATAAGATTTGTACAGTAGA
Organism: Acheta domesticus; assembly: GCA_031308135.1. Taxonomy (NCBI): domain Eukaryota; kingdom Metazoa; phylum Arthropoda; class Insecta; order Orthoptera; family Gryllidae; genus Acheta; species Acheta domesticus. Next base: position 78,329,485 of record JAHLJT010002406.1, on the reverse strand, counting down.
TCACACTAATTAAAGAAAATATTAAATCAAGCCCGAAATTTTAATACGTCAGCTCTCGAATTTCGCCGTGAAAGAGTACAAATTTTAATAAAATTCAAAACAGAAATTGAGCAAAAAACAAAAGTGATCATTTTTTTAGGAATAACATCTATTTTTACAACCATCTCAAAATTTTCCCCGACTTCTAGCAACTCTTCCACAAATTCCCTGCTCATTTTCTAGAGCAATGAGACACTCCGATTTTTTTTTCATCGCGGTGTTCCAGCAAGCGGCAAACCTCGCTAGGTGGTGTACTCACCAGCTGGTTGAGGTCGTGCGTGAGGTCGTCGAGGTCGGGCGCGGCGCCGCGGTAGTGCGCCGAGGAGAGCGCCGCCAGCCCCTGCGGCGCGCCGCCCGTCGACCCCACGGACGCCAGGATGCGCCGCCGGTGGCCCACGCGCCCGATCTCCAGCACGGCCGTCAGCTCCACCTGGCACAGCACCGTGTCAAGATGATCTACTGGTGGCAGTGGCACGCGTCGTGGCACCGTGCCATGCCACGAGCTTCTCTGCGCAATTAGCGTCGGGAAATGGAACTATTAGTTGTAACCCCGCCGCGCCGTTTTACAATAGTGATGGCGTTGTCTCTAGTGGCGGCATCGACCTTGACAACACTGTCGTAGGGCGAACGAATTCAACGTTTGCAACACAATACGCGGAGAAAGACTGTTGGGTTGTAGTGAGCTGTTTTGCTCGAGTAGTCGTACGTAACTAAATATTATTTATTTATTGCAGTTTGGAGGCTCTTGAAGGAAAGCCATTGAGGCTCATTGCTACCCACAGACACCTACAGAGAGCTCGCTTTGCCTACCACAAAGTCAACAAGGCAGTTACACCATTATTAGTGGAGATGATAGGCCGAACAAGTTGAATGCTTATATGTCAATACTGTGAAAAAATCTCCGAAATTGCTGTATGCTGAGTTTTGTTCGTGTTCAGTTTTACACTCTCAGAAATATCATTAAATTTAATGTAGATTAATGCACGGCTGTACATAAATCTTAATATACCTTGTACATTACGTATACGTAGCGATTTGTTTATAATTTATTCATTGCAGTTTACGGGCTCTTGATGTAAAGTCATTGAAGCCCGTTGCTACCAACAGAAAAATTGCACAGAACTAAAAAATCCACTAGGCTATTACACCATATAGCGACGACCCCCCCCCCACCTCGAACACCTAACGACAGAACCTTTAAACAGTGAGTTTCATTAGTTGCCATTTGCATTGTCTCAAAAACAAAAACAAGTGTAAAAAATAATTGTATTCCATACATGTGAACATCAATAGACAGAACTGCGTTCCTCATAAAAGTATTTTTGGGGGAAACGGAGTTACTTTCTTGAAATAGAAATGAGCATCGTACTAGTCATATCGACACCCCCCATAAATTAACCAATCTCATATTGCGATCGACAACATTAAGGCAGTTCGATTTTAAAATGCACTGGAATGTTTATTTTAGAAACTCAGAGGTAACGTGAGACGCATGTGCGGCGCGCGCTCCGCGAGCGACGGGACGCACCTCCCAGATGCGGCGCACGCGCGCCATGTCGGTGTAGAGGTGCTTGCGGAAGGTGTCGGCGTAGCAGTCGAGGCGCAGCGCGTGCAGCCACGCGTCCACCGCCGCGCCCTCGCGCCGCTCGGGGGCGGGCGGCGGCGGCACGGGCGGCGGCGCGGGCGCGGGCGCGGGCGCCGGCTCCTCGCCGGGGGCGGCCGGCGTGGGCGTGCTGCCCTCGCCGTTGCTGGAGGAGGACGCGGCCGCCGCCGCCGCCGCAGCCGCCGCCGCCGCTTCGGCCGCCGCGCGCGCCGCCGCCTCGTCCGCCAGCTGCGCCTCCACGGCGTCCGCCGCCGCCGCGGCGTCGCGCACCGCCAGCGGGAGCCCGCGCGCCGCCTCCAGGATGGCCGCGCGGTCGCGCTCGCTGTCCAGCCCCATGTCGCGCAGGTCGCCGTCCTCCAGCACGCCGTTCTGCGCAGTCACCGCACCCACGCGACCCCACTCACCTCGCGCTCCTCAGACGCAACGCGTTCGCTGATTCATTAGTGATTCAGGGCGCACCAACTGCTAATAAGGTCTTTAGTCCCGTAAATGTACTGCATGTTTATCGCGGGAGGTGGTTGTGATCTCCCTGCGCTGGATAGCGAGGCCCGGCGCTGACCCACCTGTCGGCTTACGGGTTTTCCCCAACCTGCTACCTCCCACCAGCGGGGCATCGCCCGTCCAGGACAAGGTCTAAGAGCCCAACTGGTCTCCCAACATGTGTGGTGGTATAATGCATGTAAGTGTGTGTGTGTACTTAAGTAGTGAGGATAGGGCAAGGAAAGGACAGAAAGATCGCACGCGGTCCGTTTGTTACGATACTGCTCTGGCATTTCACCTGGTGTTGGTCAGAGAGACCACGGAAAATTACCGATCAGAGCAACCGGCCGCTAGAATGCTTCTCCAGTCAGCGGCTGAATTCGGCCCAGCTATTTAGCGAGTGTCGAAAACCCCACCAACGTTGGGAATCGAACTCTAGGACCTCGCGATCAGAGCACGCAAGTGACATCATTTGATGCCATGAGCCATATAAGCCGGTAAACGCATTCACGTCACCTTCGTTTCAGAAAACTATAGCAACAAGAACTGGTTCTTTGAAACACAATGGAATCCAAATTCATTTCAAAGGTAAAAAAATCATCTTTGCAAATGAATACAATTACAATGTAGTCGTAATGTCACTTCGATCGTAGCTTTCCTTTCTCTAATTCCTTTAATATTTCGCGAAAAAGCGAAGAATTTTCGGCAGCAAAACTCTTATTACAAGGCCCGGGTAAAAAAAGTGTATATCCAGTCGATAAATTTAGAAATACAATCCTCTATCACGTAGTGTATCTAGAATCCATGTTAATCTTAAAAATAAGTTCTTCCGTTTTCCGCTGTAGGAATTCACAAGCTCGATAGATGAAGAACAATTTTATTTTCTAAACATTCAACAAATGTACGATCGAAACACAAAACTATTTCGAAATTTGGTGAGACCGAAGCTATCTGCGCCCAAGATTTGCGAGTGGTCTCAGCTGCGCGGGTGACGCCGCGTTGAAGACTGCGATGTCGACTTTTCGAGCATCATGTCATGGTCTTCAAGGCGTTCATAGCCCGACGTCCACGACGTTGTGGTGGAAACATTTGACTTAAGAGACTTCGATGCGGCGTCATCTGGTCAGCCGAACGCATTCGCACTTTTAAATTTAGATTAAAATTTTACAATAATGAAACTACAATACTAATGTCAATAAATTTAGTCGCCTCAAGTTAATTTTAGACGTGACCCTTTCAAAGGTACTCCCAACGCCCGTCCTCTCTCTTTTTGTGTCTATGAGTTCCAACCACCCTTCTGTCAGCACTGACATCTACATATAGGGAAGGGAATATGCGCTAACGGTCACAAAATGGGGACTGTAAGAAGGTAAGCGACATAGATAAATTGCATCTACTATAACCATTTCTTCATAAAGTCATTCATTCTATAGGGACTTCCAGAATTTGCTTACGTGTACAAAACTGTAAATATACGACAAACAATTTTTATTTTTTCTGATTCGTTATAGCTTGTTATTGCCTTCGATGTAGAACGATACACACAACTTTCCTTGATGGACAGAATCGTGGTTACGAGGGAAATATGAAAACAGTTTAATGATGCAACATGTTGTTATGAAGGGGATTATAAATGGGAATTACGGGAGGGAAATATCAAAGACAAGCTGAATCAAGTTAACATCTAGTTAATTAGTAAAAAAGTACACATGAAATTAGATAAAAAATAAAATATTTTATGTATCACTGATGTTGATGGGTTCTGATGATCGAGCGGCGATAAAAAGCGGGAGAGTCTTTCCCCCGAACCCTTACAACGCCCTTGGTGCATAAATCACCGTTCCATTCTTAAGTGTGCGCTTTTGCAGAGCAGCGGGCCTTGGTAGGCGGGGAGTGTACTCACGATGAAGTCGAGGTGGTCGTAGCCGTGCGCACGGAAGAGGCCTTCGTACTCCGCCAGCCCCAGTGTGGCCAACCAGTGGCCCACGGAGGAGGTGGCCAGCGGGCTGCCCGCGCCGCCGTCCGCGCGCGTCAGCCCTGCGCACGCCAACGCACGCGTCACACGCGCTGTACACGCGCTGTACACGCGCTGTACACGCGCTGTACACGCACTACACACGCCCGCACACAGCATCGCACGCCCAAGCACGGTAGCACGCCGTTCATTCCCTTTCATTACCAATGGGACACGTATGTCCCGCTGGGTTATGTAGCTACTGATGAGGCAAACAAGTGTTCAAAAATGCTGTACCGTCCCATTGTTGCTGCTGATCAAAGCGATCTAAGCTTTCCTGCATTTTACGTTCGTTGGCACCTAGGCAGTTGAAAAAATTGACTAATTTTCTACTTTGAATTGTGTAGATTGGTATACGAAGGAAATAAAAATTCCAATAAAAATTAAAATTGGTAGAGAAAGGGTTAAAAAGCATCCCATCAAGGTCACGAGCTGGAAGGAGAGGGGTATTATCATCCAATCGGGAGATTCAATTCCAATAATATAAGTCGTAAGGGGCCGTTCAGAAATTACATAACGCAAATTTCGAGTATTTTCAATACCCCCTCCCCCTTGTAACGCACTTCCCTATCGCTATGTAATGAGAGTAACGCTGCCTCAGACCCCCTCCCTCCCCCTTTAGCGTTACGTAATTTATGGATGACCCCTAATGAAGCTCCCGATTGGAGGAGAGTGTCCCCCTCTCCGCCCAGCTGGTGACCTTGAAGGGATACTACATGAAAATCGGAGGACAGATTTGGGTGGCTCACCACAACATGAGACTCGTTTGCTCTGGACACACATGCTCCTTATGAGCAGACACACTTTTACCACGAGAAATATTATTTGAAAATGAAGAGTTAAGTTACAATTATTCCGATCAATTTTTTTGAAATAATAACATCCTATTTCTCATAGCCTCTCAAATATTTACAATGTAATACTTATGTATTATGAACATAACTTAAGTGGTGACAGCTAAAAATTGAATGAGATACGTGTGCTGAGTTTGTTCAAAGATCGTAAATTTTCATTATTTATTAGCTTCATTATCGACATACACATGCATTTGCGAATTGCGTAGTGTGGAAACTTTATGGTATTATTATGTTCAGAATTACTACATTACATATTTTAAACTTTGTTTCTCCTCTTGCAAAACTTGCAACACGATCTTGTGGAACAGACACTTGAAATGCCAACACTTGCTGAAATCATCCCAGAGTAATCTAATCCCAGGTGAGTACATCGCCACCGACAGACTGCAAACCCAGCATTCCGCAAGTCACACTTCGCATCCCCATCGATTGCACAATTAACGTTCAAACGCTTCTCACCCGCGTATACTTCTACCGCGCCATTACCTTCTGTCCCGCCCGCCCCCGCACGCGAGCGCTGTTAGGTCACAGACATTACGCGCCAGCACTAAACGCCCACCTTCGCCCACCCCGTCCGCGCCGGCTGCGCTGGCATCAAGCACACCAGAGCGGCGGCCGGGCCGCGCAATTGGCCTTCTGCCGGTCTTTAGCGCGTATGAAATTTAGCCTTTTATTTGGGCGCACGTGTTTATTTTAGGCGGCGGCGAGGGCGCGCGGGCACAAATGCGCTGTGCAGCCATATTATTTGTTGACAGTCCAGCGATGCAAAACTCCGGACCCCGCGCAACGCAGCGCACCGCCCCCGCCCCCGTCCCGCCCGCCCGCCCCCGCAGCGCATGCTGCTACTGCTGCCACCACCGCCGCCTCCACCAGCACGAGCGCCGCCCAAAAACGGGTAATTACTTTTTCATGAAAGCAAATATATTTTTCATTGTTCCCGGCCCAGGAACGCGCGCTGGAGGTCAATAGAGTTTTTGAAAGTTTGCGCTGCAATCCAGCGCTGCCGGCAACGCCCTCGCCACCGCCGCCGGCGACACAGCTCGCCGCCGCCGCCGCCACTCGAATGCGGCGCCCTCAATACTGCATCGCCCACACCTCGCTGCTGTCTCGATATGCAATTATAATCACAAGTGTGATCTTGCAAAAGACGGGAGCCACCACGATCGTAATACCTAATATCATTCAAATATTCTAAGCCTACATTTTCTTATTTTTATTTTGGTGCGAAATAAACATTCATAGTTACAAAAAAATTGCAACGAAACATCAGAGAAATGACGTTTACAAACTACTTAGCTGCACTACGTGTGTAATACTAATTCTTACGAGTATTAACTCTTAAAACTTATGACCAGAGAGATAAAACTTCCAGGCTGAGTAATTTATGCCAAGTGTTTTAAAAACCAACAATTTATAGAAATATTCCCACTTTTTTGAAGTTTTGTTCCAACTTTTTACATTTTTCTAACATGTAGAGCATGACATAGTGAAATAAGAGATATTTACTCTTCAAAAATTAATATTTCCTATGAAATTTAATATTATCGCACTTCTAAAGAACTCTTCTTGAACCAGAACCAATTTTGGACCAGACTTTGGACTAAAAAAACTGTACACATTATCAGACTCCTTCAGCAATCTGCATTTACAGAGGAAATAAAACAGCTTTAGAACGATGAGTTTACGAAAATCAAAAAACAAGTAGGTGACAATTGAAATTTTTGAATTCAAATAGAAATTTTTATTTTCAGTCACAAGATTATTTCATTATTTCAATCACAGAAGTACAACCGAGAATTAATCGTTGAAAACAAAGAAATGGTGTCAGGCTTCTCAAATATGACGTACCGCGAGTCTTCAACTGGATCCGTGAAAAGTGAAAGGTTCCCAAACTCCCAGAAGTCCTACAAGAAGACACACTCAAAAACAATTCACTGAGTGTCCCTGTCCTCACATTAAGGGCATGCTTTCAGACCGTTTAAATAATATTTATACAACACATCTTTGTTAATACTAAGTCCAAAGAACCTAAGTAATCGGTGTATTGTAAAAAAACGTAATATCTGATTATGAAATGTATCCCTTATATTATATTTCCTTGCCATGACACAAAGTTTCGTTCACATTATGGCGAAATTCGTAATAAGCAAGTACGCACTGACATGGGGGGGGTTACTGTTGTAAATCTCTGACATAACGGAACGTAGTGACTACAGATTTTAATGCCAAGTGAACACCAATATCAAGTTTGGGCATTATCATTGAATTGAATTTTATCCAAGATTATGGAAACCCTATATATTTTTATTGTCGTCACTGCTTATCTTATATGTTGCAATCAGGAAGCCTGCGTTCGTCCGTCCCTCGCTCACAGTTTTGAGTTTTGTTCGCTAAAAATGAAACTCCTACAATTATCACAGATTGTTATTTATTAATTTACTTTTAATACTCGGATTACAAGGCCTTCAACAACTGACTCTGAGGCTAACGAGTGACTATCTAATGAGCAGATAATTATGGTAGAGCAATCGTGAAATGACAGACGAAATGGGAGAATCACGAATAAGCCTCCCGAAAGCTCGCTTTGACCATCGCACATACGACACATTATTACGACACATCCCCCCTTGTCATTTATTTTCGAATTCACCGATTTCGATTCTTTCAGACTCTGTAGAAGTGCCATCAGGGACTGTGGCGCAAATGCTAGGGAGTTGTAAATAATGACCTCCTCATTTAAGTTCCAATTTTCCGCCTCCATCCAGTTTGAAAAATAAATTCTTCATAGACTGAAATTATCTTACATTTCTGTAACTTTTTCTCGCCCATTCACAGTATACCCTGGTGAAAATTCATATTTATTTGTGAACTGTAGTATATTTCCATATAATTGTGTGCATTGATTCGGAAGTTTGTATATTTCAGTTACACTAGGCTGGTGCATAAGACCGTAACGTTTTATCGTAAGTTTAAATTTCGCAAGTAAAACTTAACAGAGACCCCAAGAGATAAGTTAATCATTAATAATATATTCTACTTCTTTATTTACTACTGCCAAGCTGGGGTAGTTTGTGATTCCATCCTGCAGAAATCTTGGTGCTTGAAGTTAAAGAAAGCCACAAGCCTGATTTGAAGCGTTTTTTCAATCGGAAAGGATACCTGATAGTTGATAACCCTGATAGTTTTTCGAGAGAAGAACGAACAGATGAAAATCGGAGAGCAGAAGATTTGGTGAATAAGCTGGATCTGGAATGTCTTCCCAATGCGATTCTTGGATAGTTTCTTTCGTCAGGTTAGCAGAGTGCAGGCGGGCGTAACCGTGCAGAAGCATCACTTCACGGAGTCTTCTTGGTCGATTTTCTTGGATTGCGACTGGAAGGCATCTCAGTTGTTGGTAATAAATGTCGACAGTGACGGTTACACTTCGAGGAAGTAATTCGTAGAAATCTACACCGGCTTCGCCCAAACAAAAGCCTAACAAAATCTTTCGTGGTCGCACATCGGCATTTGTTAGGGATGTTGTTTTTTGTTAGGGGTCAGTTCGGAGTATTTACCCGCAACAATACTGGATAATACTGTTCACAAGTTATGGACGAGCTAATGGATAACGAGCACGCAAATATACATATTTCAGCCCTCGCTGGTTTTTGTGGTTTTGGCTTAAAGAATGCGATACCCATACACCCGATTTTTGAACTTTTCTAGTTGAACAGAAATGTTGCATCATGGTTGAATGATCACTGTTCATTTTCCAATTCTCAAAAACAATGACGTGGACCAACATGGATGAAAGTGTTTAAATGGTAATTTTCAAAGGCCGAATATCTTCCTGAACGTGGAGAATCACAGATGTCAAAACGACCCCCCCCCTTGAAATGAGAAAGCCTTTTTTTGTCTTGATCTCTGTGATGACGTTGTCGCTACACATCAGCCAAATTTTCTTAGTCGCCTCCGCAGCTTTCGCCTCTGTACTAAAATCCAATACAAAAACAGGTCGGAAATGTTCCACTGTCCACATGACACTCCATTTTCTTTCATCCATAGCAACATTCACTATTTGCAAGAATGCAAAATTTCAATGCAGAATCGCAGGGACACTACTAGAAATTTAAGAACAAATCTACAGTGAAACATTTACCCCACAGCAAGAGGACCGCCGAGACGCAAAGCAAAAACGCTACAGACTTAGGCACCAACCCAACATTTTAAATGGGCACAAAAAGAGTTATTACAATAATTAATTAATTGATCATTTCAGTGTTTAACATAACTTAAGGACGCAAGTGTACTGGACGAATGCCTGAAGGATTCCTCTCTTTCCATGAGGCACTTCTGACTGCGTACGTATGACGCAGTATACAAAAATTAGCAATTATAGAAAATTTCTCCTACAATTGCCGAACAAAAGCCAGCATTTCGTGCCACGAAATAAAATTCTCCGGCAATTTGATGCCTTCTAATCCTTATTGAAGTCCCTGCGTTCTCAGTGTCAGCGACTCCTTGGTAGGGATGCGACATCGATGTGGATGTTTTCAAAACATGAACGTTTTTGTAGAAACATCGATGTTTTAAGCATCGATATTGAAAAACATTGATGCTTTTTAGTCGACGTATTATTAATATAGATGTTTGCTAGCATCGATGTTTTGTTATCGACGTCGCATTGCCAGTCCCTGGTGCACTCACCGAGGCGGTTCTGGAACTCCTTCTCGAGCTCCGTGACGAAGACGGACTCGCGCACGAGGCCGGTGCCGAAGGAGGCCATGATCTCGGAGATCTTGTTCCACTCTTCCTGCTCGTCGAAGGGGCTGAGGATGGACAGCGAGCCCCCGCCGCCCCCGCCGCCGCCGCCCCCGCTGGCCTTGTCGGCGCTGCCGCCGCCCGAGGGCACGCGGCCGCCGCCGCCTCCACCGCCGCCGCCGCCGCCTCCGCCCCCGCCGCCGCCGTCCGCCGCCGTGGCGCCGTCGTAGACGTTCTTGAGGCGGCGCAAGGTGCGCGGCCGCTCGGCCGGGGAGGAGCGCGCGCCCAGCGCCGCGCTCTGCGACGTCGACCCCTTGAACAGCCCTGCAACACCAACACACACGCGCACATCAGTCAGGACACAGGGCAAAAATATTCACATAAGACATATGAAACAGACATTTCAATTAGAGGTGTTTTCAATTAGTCGATGTTTTCAAAACTTGCGATGTTTTTGTAGAAATATCAATGCTTTTTGTAGAAACATCGATATTTTAAACATCATGTTTTAACGCCGTTTTTTTAACATCGATGTTTTGTAATACATGTTTTTCCCTTTCCGATGTTTTGTTTCTGAATAAAAAATGCCCATGATCACAATACTGTAAAAGTTAAAATATGAAATAATAAGTCATGGTAACATTATTAGTTTCAGGTATTGGAACCAAAGGACCGCTGTTTGTACGATGTTTCTTAACATCGATGTTTTGTTATCGATATCGCATCACTAATGTCAATATAACATACACTACCAATATGACATGATTCAGACATATCAAACAAGTGAGTGTTTCGTAAATTTCTATAGTAAATAACTAGGTCGCTAATGACCTTCGTATCATTGCGACTTTTATAAATACAGCATATTAAAAAATTAAGTAATTGTTCCTATAACGTTGATAATTTCTCCACCATTTTAACCTTTTCCACATCTTTTCTGTCAATCATCTCATGGTTATCTTACTCACCTAATGGTCATTTTTATTTACTACCGGTATTTTGAAATGAAAATTTTCATTTTCAAAATATTATGGATGTTCAAATAACAAATCAATATAGTTAGAAGGTAATTGTCATGTTTAAATGACTAAAGTTGTGAACACTTCGTAACGGAAGGTAAGCGAAGAACGGGTCGAGGTTTTCAACACCACAATTTCCCCAACAAAATAAAACTTAGTAAAAAAAGGGCAGTAGAGACAGGCGTCACCACCAACGCCGCAGCGCGCTGGGTTTAAAAAATTAGTTTTAAAAAATTAATTTTCGCACCTAATACTCTACGATGTGTACTGAATTTTACAAGTGATGTATTTTTGTAGAAAGAAATTGCTGTGTTATAATATTTCATAACCGTTACTAAGGGCGAGGAAGTACGTGCTGTTGTAGCACCTCTAGTTTCAGATGTATCATTAATCGAGCACAATAGTTTAGTTACAAATTCTTCCCCATCTTTTTCTGAGAAGCGGGATCATTAACTTGAAAAGATCAACGGTGGAACGATAACTACGTCTGTTGGCTGGTGTGTTACTCTACATGATACTCTTTGAAAACCATTCAACAATTCAAAGGAAATTTTGATGTATTTATATTCCAAGCATCATGATTTCAAAGAAAACACGTACCTACTTGGTACTGAATTTTATTGTTTCACTAATGCGGAGGAATTTTTTCATTCCATTTCAATATTTTGTAACTCATTATTGTCTCAGGCCTCTGAAACTTCGAAATGTGAAAATCAAACCCCCAAAAATTTAATGCAGACATTTTCTGGAACCACTCCTCTTTACGAAACAGTTTCGACCTTCCCTGTGCTAAGCCAAAGTACTCAAATCCCAACGAATCAACCCAACGCAACATTACCGAGATAAAGGTTCAGATACGAATTTTTTCAACATACATCCAGGAAGCACTTGGCCCACGTGCGGCGCCGAATGCAGGTGGGCACCTGGAGCGTCGGGGAGCGCGTGCGGGGCGGGGCGGGGCGGTGCGGGGCGGGGGCGGCACGCGCGGGTGGTTGGGGGCCCCGACCGCGGGGTGGCGCTAGCTGCGCGCGCTATTTCGGAACTTTCGCTCGGTGTGCGGCGATTCAGCACCACGCCACCACATTTCCAGTGTACATACGCAAAATATACTGTCAATAAAGGTTAACTGTGCCCCACTACTGCATATTGATTTTTTCACATATTTCCCCTCTCCTCTCCGCGCTCTCCGGAGGGAATCGCGAAAAAGTTTCCCCGGATAAATATTGATATACTAAATTGAAGTGATTTTTATTGTAAAAGGAGTAACAAAACACTGAGCGTACGCACGACAACGTTAATTTGAGGAAGGTAAAAAACGGGAAGAGCGACAGAGAGAGAGAGTGAGAGGGGGAGGGGATCCCCGGGCGCGGAGGGGAGAGGGGCGCAGCAGGTGGATTGTAGCGGGGCGCGCGAGTGTGTGTGGGCGAGGGAGGGAGGGAGGGAGTTTAAAAACGCCGGGACCAACCAGCGGAGGCCCGCGCCCCGGCGGGGCGGCGCGAGGTGGCGGGGACAGACGCTGGCAGGCGCGGGGGAGGGGGCAGGGGGTTTCTATTAATTACTGCGCCTACCTGAGGAGCAGACAGGCGCGCGAGAGCGCCGCCGGACGGAACGCGGCGAGTGTAATCTGCATAGTTTGTCCAGTTCACGGCCGAGAGCACCGTGGCTGTTTTAATTTATTAATTTCCAACTTTTACTGTGTCTGAATTTACGAGGTAGAAAGCTGCCGCGCTGGCAACGGCGTCGACGGAAACGTGAGAAAGCCCCCGAGCGCAGGGAGAGGGGAAGGAACGAGACGGCGGGGAGCCGGGCGGGGGCGGAGGCGGGGAGCGAGAGGGCGAGCGGGGGAATGTTGGGAAAAGGTCCTTTTAATTAAAATGCAACGTCACACAACCCGCGCGGCGGCTACTCCAGGTAACGGTAAACAAAACACGAACGCCAGCCGCCGCACGCGCACAAGTAAAGTAATAACGGCAGTCGACGGCCGGCTGGGAGGAGGCGGGGCGGGGAGGGGCGAGGGCGGGCCACGGCGGGTAGCCGGCGCGGGCGGGGCGGCGCGGGCAGGGCCTTCTAACGTATTATGTTTGCCAAGCGTGGAAATAAAGCGTAGGGCTCCGCGGTGCCACTCGGAAATGAGCTCGGCCCGCGGAGAGCAGGTCTGCTTTCTTCCCCTGCCCGTCCCGGCCCACGCCACCCTCCGCGGCCCGAGGAACCACGCCGCGACGGCCGCCCCGCCCCCGCAAGAAACCCCAAAGGACTTGCTGGCGGAGACACTCTCCGGGAAGATAATTATATATTGCACTGTGACGCCTCTGATGACACAATGGTCGAGAAGAAGTACCGTCATTGTACACGAGAATGTCTAATAACCTCATATAATGAGGCTCAATAATAATACAAACGAAATATCTAAATTCTTGAAGATCTCCAGCACTACAGTTTCATTGAATTCAAGTAAAATCATTCCTCCCGCATGAGGTCAACTGATGAGTATTATTCATAAAATTATTTGTGGCACAACCTTTACAGGTTCTTTCTCCTCACCTCGAACAATACGATTTCAATCCTTCCAACGAGCACATTAAAAAAACAATTTCTCCATCAACTACATTATGGATTATTCAAATATTTTGCCAAGCAGCAGCATCTGTCTTGTAAATACTTTAATCAAGTTTAATTGACATAATCACACTGAATTATGCAATAATACATGACTTACAAATGACTACGAATGTTGACTAAAAATGAAAAATCTCGCTGAGAGCTTAATAAAAATGATTTCACAAATCAAGTTGTCACAGTCAAACATACTTGAAAGTTCCGCAAAAAATTAACTTTTTTCCTTTTTTTCTTCTAATTGGTTCTTGAAATTTATATTCACATCTACCAAACAAACGGGTCTTCAAATCAAAATATCAAAGGACATCTGCAAATGTTTTCAAAAAGTAAATTTAATTAATGGCTTCGTGATACTACTTTTATAATTACTCTACAGTATTTCTTCAATGAAAATAAATTCACGTTCCGCCCGTAGTTTGTTAAATGTAGTAGTTTTAAACAAAGTACAAGTTTATTGCTCTAGATAATAAAAAAGGACATAAATATAAAAACCCAGTTTGCAAGTAGATACCTTTTCAAAATATAATATGCTAAGGACAGATGCCCGTTTTATGCAATCTATGCGTCACTGTCGACACACAACCATGTAAATACGCTACTACTAGATAAGAAATAACCTTTCAGTGGGGGATCCAATAGATATAAGACGAAAAGTGTACAATTTTGTTCATGCTATAAAGAGCACAACCAATCCGCAACACATTACCCTGCAACATTAATTACCTTCATGAAGAACTCGAAAACGGCTCAGCTGAGGCCCGAAAGCGATCCCGAGTTATTTTACTTAGGTGTAATTTACAAGATAATACCACTGTGAAGCAACAGTTTTGGAGGTTAACTGTTCTGGGTACCTTTCTTACGTAGCATGGCTGTTAAGAAGTACGTAAAATTTCAAAATCTCTGTAAAATTATATTGACTCTTTGTTATTCTGAGCAATTTAATTGCATGGGTCTGTTTTTCTGCTGTTAGTAATCGTTTCGAAATATTAAAATGTTTATCCTCATACGGTATTAGGCCTATTTTATATAACGTCAAATTCAGAGCCCGCTCAGTTTGGGTTCCAGTTTGAAGCCATTTTGATTTTTGAAACAATGACTTATGAAGTGCGCAAGGGTTCAAAAACCATTAATAGAAAGAATTCAACACTTAAATTTATTTATAACAGGTTAGTAGTTAAGTCACACGTTATTTGCCCACTACAACTCGACGTATTTTGAAACAATCGAGATGGCATTAACTACAAAGTGATGATCAGCAGATTCTGAGACTAATATCAAGTTGCATAGTAGGTGCTTTAGACGTTTGTCCGCGGCACCTTTCCCTCCGCCTACGAGCAAATATTAAAAGCACAAAAACAGATTTTTCTCATCACTCGTATTCATACTACTTTTAACGCATATATTTGTGAAGTTCAAAGAAGCATTGCCACTTTTCATTTCGAAATTTGGTTTCCTACAAAACAATCTGTTGAAAGTGGACATGTGTCTTGATCACCAGAAAATTCCCTTGCATCGAGGGACGCTTACAGGCGCCAATAGTCTGCAGACACGGGTGCTAACAGAAGTTGCGTCGACCTGCAACTCTATCTACCGGGACCCGGCCGCCACCACCTCCATTCCACTTACCTCACCTCATCCCACCGCTCCCCCATGCCATGCCAAGTCACACCTCGCCCCGCCCCGCCTCCGCCTCGCCTCAGCCTCGACTCCGCCCCGCCTTCGTCCCGCCTCCGCCCCGCCTCTGCCCCGCCTCCGCTCCGCCCCGCATCCGTCCCGCCTCCGCCACGCCACTGCGTCACCTCAGCCTCGACTCCGCCCCGCCTTCGTCCCGCCTCCGCCCCGCCTCTGCCCCGCCTCCGCTCCGCCCCGCATCCGTCCCGCCTCCGCCACGCCACTGCGTCACCTCAGCCTCGACTCCGCCCCGCCTCCGCTCCGCCCCGCATCCGTCCTGCCTCCGCCTCGCCTCTGCGTCGCCTCAGCCTCGACTCCGTCCCGACTCCGTCCCGACTCCGTCCCGACTCCGTCCCGACTCCGTCCCGACTCCGTCCCGACTCCGTCCCGACTCCGTCCCGACTCCGTCCCGACTCCGTCCCGACTCCGTCCCGACTCCGTCCCGACTCCGTCCCGACTCCGTCCCGACTCCGTCCCGACTCCGTCCCGACTCCGTCCCGACTCCGTCCCGACTCCGTCCCGACTCCGTCCCGACTCCGTCCCGACTCCGTCCCGACTCCGTCCCGACTCCGTCCCGACTCCGTCCCGACTCCGTCCCGACTCCGTCCCGACTCCGTCCCGACTCCGTCCCGACTCCGTCCCGACTCCGTCCCGACTCCGTCCCGACTCCGTCCCGACTCCGTCCCGACTCCGTCCCGACTCCGTCCCGACTCCGTCCCGACTCCGTCCCGACTCCGTCCCGACTCCGTCCCGACTCCGTCCCGACTCCGTCCCGACTCCGTCCCGACTCCGTCCCGACTCCGTCCCGACTCCGTCCCGACTCCGTCCCGACTCCGTCCGACTCCGTCCCGACTCCGTCCCGACTCCGTCCCGACTCCGTCCCGACTCCGTCCCGACTCCGTCCCGATTCCGCCCCACCTCCGTCCCGACTCCGCCCCACCTCCGTCCCGACTCCGCCTTGCCTCTGCGTCGCCTCAGCCTCGACTCCGCCCCGGCTCCGTCCCGACTCCGTCCCGCCACCTCAAGCCACACCCCATCCCGTACCGTCCCGCTCTGGGTGTCCCCGCCACGTTCCGCCACGCCTCGCCACTCCCCGCCCCGGACGCCCCACCCGCTCCACCTGCCCATCCAGCCACGCCTCTCCCCGGCGCTGGCCGCGCCACAAAGGCGCGACGGTCGCCGCACCGCGGGGCATGAAACCGCGTTTAAGGTAACTTCGTTTGCCGGCGAACTCGGCGCCGTAAGGCAGCGGGCAAGGGAGACGTATAAGGCACATACACACACACGCACTCACGTCCCGCTCCGCCCCGCACACACGCACGCACACGCTCCCGCACGTACAATGCGCCCAGCGGGGAGGAAGAAACCGGCGGAGGGCTAATTCTGCAGACGACGGCGGCGGCGGCGGCGCGGGTCGGAATTAACATATGCATGCCATCAGGACGGCATATAACGAAATGTAAAAACACACGCAATGTCTTTATGCAAAGGATAACTAAGTTTCTGTATTTTTGAGTGAAGAGGACGTGGCGAGAGGGGAGCGAAACTTCGCTGCGGAGAGGCGTGTGTGGAGAGCGCTTCGCGGGCGCGCAAGCCGCCTATGAATAAGACCTGCGGCCTCGGCGGGGGCAGCGCTCCCCCACTGCGGCTACTGCGGATACGGTGCGCGTTATTAGGACTTGCCACGGGTGTAATGCTGGCCTTACATTAGCAATTCGTTTCCGCAATATCTTTCAGCAATTTGTTTCTGCTTCTTGCGGTCATCTTTACACTAGCAAGAGCAAGGAGACGCAATGTATTGTCAGAAAGATCTTAGCAAGATGTTCCGGCAATATATTGCCGATCGTTTACTTCAGAACCTTCTGTTGCCGTGTATGGTGACGTCACGAGGAAAATGGTGTGTGAACTTTGAGGTTATACCTCACTTTCCGACATGTAGCAGCCGACTAGTAGCAGGCAAAGAAGTAAGTTGCGATCGCACTTATTGTGCTAAATGAGAATATAAAGAAACGCCAGCCATTAGTGAGGACGTGTGAGTGGATTTTAAGAAGAAAATAAAAGGGGGCTCGTGCAATTTCGATACAGGAGTCTCAATATTTTTCATAAACCAAATGTTTTCATGGCCAGCATAAGAATTCTTGATTCTACCTCTACATTACCCGTAAGTATCTACACTGTTTCCATAGGCAGGTGTGCAGTGCCCTCTCAAAACTGATATCCTTTGATTTCAAATGTCTGGGCGCCAATGCTGTAAGAATGATTAAATCAGATCAGTCAAGAAAGCTGACAATTATACTATGTATATTTTTTAGGACGATAGTAAATTAAAGTTAGAGAGTTATGGATTGAAAGAAATTGGACAAAATAAAATGATAATTACGTAAAAGAAGGAGGCGTAAATGGGAAATATGGTTTAACTTAAACTCCATGAAGCTAGAAGCGGTATTATTTTCCCGTTATCCACTACGTGATATCAAATGAAGAAAAAACGTATTGAAAAAACCTTAAAATTAACAATAGTATGTAAAAAGTAAAACATAAAAAGCATTTTAATAATCATGTATTGTGGATAAGAAACCAAATTAACCAGGAATAATACATCCTACACCTGAAATGCAATCATTCAAAGGTATCGCTTACGACATGAAACATTTACAATAATAAATGTATAATAATTTACAGTATGTCGGATTGTCAGATTTAGAAATCCCACCACACAGCAAGCGAGTAAAAAAATGATTCAACGTACGTCCCCATCTAACAAATTCGACATTGTCGTCATTATCGTCGTCCTTCACAGCACTTGGAGCGCGACGAGCCATGGAGCGACCGGGGAGGCAGCGACGTAGGTAACTCGCAGGCAGGCACCCAACCCGGCCGCCCCGGCGAGGGCGCTCGTCCACCGCGTCAGCTCCGGGGCGCCCGCCGCCCGCCGCCAAACATTTTTCCATCCGCCGCAACTCAACGCAACGCAATGCAACGGATTGACATAAAAGCGATGCAACGCAAACAAAGGGTAATTATAACCGCCAAGTTGAAACGAACTGGCGCGCGCGCCCGCGCGAGCGAGGGAGCGAGCGAACAGGGGTGTGGAAGCGAGGGCGGACTTTTGTCCTCCGGCGGGCGAGAGAGTGAACGCGCGGGTGGATGGGCGGGGGCACGAGCGGACGGACGGATGGGTGAGCGGACCAGCGGGCGGACAAGCGGGAGGACCAGCGGGTGGTCGAACGCGTAGGCGGACGAGCGGACCAGCGAGTGAACGAGCGCGAGGTTGAGCGGGAGGACAAGTGGGTGGTCGAACGCGTAGTCGGTCGGTCGGTCGGTCGGTCAATCGGTCAATCGGTCAATCGGTCAATCGGTCAATCGGTCGGTCGGTCGGTCGGTCGGTCGGTCGGTCGGTCGGTCGGTCGGTCGGTCGGTCGGTCGGTCGGTCGGTCGGTCGGTCGGTCGGTCGGTCGGTCGGTCGGTCGGTCGGTCGGTCGGTCGGTCGGTCGGTCGGTCGGTCGGTCGGTCGGTCGGTCGGTCGGTCGGTCGGTCGGTCGGTCGGTCGGTCGGTCGGGCGGTCGGGCGGTCGGGCGGTCGGGCGGTCGGTCGGGCGGTCGGTCGGTCGGGCGGTCGGTCGGTCGGGCGGGCGGGCGGGCGGGCGGGCGGGCGGGCGGCGCGCATCCAGTCCAATTAGTCGGTCATTCAGATGGCGGTGACGGCGTTCGAACGGCGCGCTGCTTTGTCCGCGGCGTTTCCGCGTCACCTCGCGCCCGGCACGCCGCTCTCGTTAGCGCGCGTAGTGTAGCGTCGCGCCGACGCCTATGGCCCGCGTGCTCGCCCGCCCGCGTGCCTTCGCGCGGTCGTCTGGACTATCGCGACGGGCCCCTGGGATTGGCGCACGGTTCACGTGGAAGATACTATGTGCTTCGAACATCGAAGGTCAGGCGGATTTCTTGTAGCACATTTTTCTGGAAGTCCTCGCTGGATGTAGGAATTGAAGATGAGAAAAATGCGGTGAAACGCGCAGGGAAATCCATTTGCATCGTCGCGACTCTAGATAGTGTCATTGGTCTGTTCAGATTATCGATATGAAAAGACATAAAATTAGTACAAATAAAACACAATTGCTCGTGCGAGCTAGAATATTGCTCGTTCAAATCATTACAAGGAAGCACCTTCATATATAAATATGATACTATTTTTATATGACAGAAACCTATCATTATTCCTATCAATGAATAACTGCCAGGAAGTACTCGAAGTATTCACATTACTTTTTCAACATGGCTACGAAGTATTGCTCATGTGCTGCAATAATGTCACGACTCAAAATAATAATTTCGAGATACGACCGATATTTTATAATACCCTCTATACATAATACGTCATGAAGACAAAGTTTTGTTCGAATTATAAGCAGCAGTAGTAGTGAGAGCGATGACGTACGAATACTTACATAAAGGTAGGGGAATGAGTTGTTAATGAATGAAAGAAATTATGGAGAGGAGAGAAAGTGATTGAACCTGGAAAGGTATAAAAAGAACCATTTTATTGGGGTATAGGATACACAGGAGCAGAAATTAGAAGACAGCAAGGAAGAAATTGATGCGAGTAGGATAATACAGAAAGGGAGAAAGAATTATGAGCTCGAAAAGTAAGGCTGTGAGAACATTCTGGAAAATATTCCATCAAGTCTATTTTGGACCAGGATTCCGAGACTAAAAAATTAAGAAAAAAGAAAGGTATTAGGAGTAGTTAGACTGGCTAGTGAGAGTTTAGAAAAAAGCATTTCGTTAAAAAGAAGGAAACAACAAGGATATGTAAAGGGAAGGTAGAAACGTGGAGTCTTTCGACGACAACTGGGGAAAGAAGGACAGACGTACGAGAGCTATAATTTTATGAATCAGGTCATAAGAATTCTCGATGAGAGAGGGACAGAGATAAATGGATGCTAGATTATTTAGAAAATTAGAGCGAAAATAAAGAGGAAGAAGAGATCACGAAAGGGTGGTATGAAGAAGTATGTAATATCGAACACATGGAAATATTATATACAATGATGTACTTTTCAGAATTACAAAATTTCAGTTTTAGAATATCCACGTCAACAAGAAACGAAATTTTTAAACACCCAAGAACAATCAAAATGAAAAAAATATCAAACTCGTCATGCAGAGAATATTAAACCCAGGTGTTTCCAAGAGGGCTGCGACAAACCCCTTCATTTCCACGAAGCGACATCGAAAAGATTCAAGAGAAAAAACGGGGCGACGCGTGAAGAATGACAGGAGAGGAAGGCGTGCGCAAGATTAAAAGCACGTCTTTCGCCGCCACGCCCCTCCCCCACAACACCCGTGTATCAAGGATGCGCCGAGGCACTCCGCCGCAGAGGAGTCGTTTACGAGGGCCTCGCGACGTCCCCTAATTTCCGAACGCGCCACCGCGCCGCGCCGCGCGCCAGGATCGCGGGGGGGGGGCGCGAGTTATTAAACTCCTCGCGCCGAGCGACGGAGGGCGCGCCGCGCTGCGCCGCGCCGCGCCGCGCCAGCAAAGAAGCCGCGAGAGTGAAAAAGACGCTTTGACGCCGGTCGCGCGTAGACGAATTAGGATACGGGGCGGGGCAGGGGGGGGGAGACACTGTGGTTAGCTGAAAGTTGTGAGAGAACACCTATGAGGAGCCTACACTCACTCGCACGCACGTGTGCGTCAAAGAACGCGCCGCTTCTCGCTGACACTCGCACGCGCGGACAAAGACACAGCAGGGCAAAGGGGCGCGGACGTTCTAAGAGGAGACGACGAAGTTCTAGGCGAGATTCGACCTGTGTTCAAACTGCCTTGGTATTACCACGCAATAACAGGCTCAGAGAGCGTATTCTACAGTGTACGCCTTGTCCAAAACAGAACATGAAACAATAATTCCACAATAGTAGCTGTTTTTGAAACTCAGAAATGTCGTCCTCAGATCCACATTCTTAGCCACAATATTGTGTTACATCCAAAGCCATACAAATTCCCATTTTTATCGTTTTTATTTATTATGTGTATTTTTAAGAGAGGCAATTGACTATAAACATGTAGAAACGTAGAGTTGTAGAAGCGTTTAAGCTGCTTGTAGGTATGTAAATTTTATATTTATTTCTATGAAAAGAAAAGTAAAGAAGAAAACGCTCCTCTCACATAGAAAATTACGCTACACTTTCTAAACAAATGGACTCACAACCAAAGAGTAGCAAGCCTTCCAGCCTGGTAACTCGGTGCTATCGTAAAACATGTCAAGAGGAACGCGCAGGACAAAATAGCTGGGCGGAGTAGAGAAAGGTACGCGCAGAAGCAGAATTTTCGAATCTTCTCGGCGTGTAAAAGACACGTGGTCATCAAAGAACGACGTCCTCTGCAGTCCGCGAGCGCATACACGCCTTCAAAGGCCGCTCCGAAGGCTGGAGCTGCGCTAGGCGGATGGCGAAGGGGGGGGGGAGCGCTTCCGTCACAGTGAAGAGAATGTGTGACACCAGAAGAAAAAACGCATGACCAAACTCACTGGAAATTCTTGTTCTGCGTTATCAAGAAACTTCTATTATATTCTCTAGCAACTAAGATCCTGAACATGAAACATTGCGCTGCACAAGACGCAATATTGGTTCAACGAAAAAGCATTAAATCGATTGAAGAAAATTCATTTTGCCTTGTCAGAGAACGAAAATCGGAATCATTCCTTGGTAAAGGGAAGACGACCATAGCGCATCTTAAGAAATGCAATGCTCCACGAACATAGATTCGGTAATCAAAAACACATTATCTCCAATTTCCCACCGAAATCAGACGGAATCCTCTTCTGTACAATTTGAAATTCCTTCCTTAAAAATCGTCTACAGTCACGAGTAGGCCGTAAAATCACATGGTTTCAGACAAAACCTTCACAACGCATCAAGCGTATCAAGTCTTCAGTACGTTCTGTCTGAGGCGTTTCGGCCCACTGTAGACGCCAGCCGGCACCTTTCCGTAGAGACTCGCCCGGAGCTGTTTGCTTTCGACTCCCTCCACCCTCTCCCTCTCTCTCCGTCCCTTGGCGATGCCTCCTCTTCGCCCCCCTCCTCGGCGCGCGACCTCCTCCTCCACCGGCCTTTCCCCTCCCCCGCAGCGGCGCGCGGTGTCGCCCGCGGCTTCCGTCTACGGCTACGTGATTAAAATTACAACTTTAATTCACCTTTTCCACCCCCGTCGCCGCGCGCTCCCTCGCTCTCTTGACTTCAAAAACGCGCCACTGCCCTTCGCCCCCGCCGGCCCGCCCGCGCTCACGCGGCGACGCGGCGACGCTCTAGCTGACGGGGACCGCCAAAGTTCGCTCCTAATCCGCTCTATATGCACATGAGGAGCACACAAGGAGGAGCGTGAGCCGGGTGAAGCATCGTCAGCGAACGAGGAGTTTCATTGTGATAGTCGACTTAAACAGACTCTGCTCGATCTCACCGGGGCAATCTTGTGTTTCAGACCAACCAACCACATTCCTTGGTTTCCTTGTTAATTTCTTATTAATGTAATAATATAATGTAATAGGCGAACTCGCTAATGACCATGTCATTATAAAGCGACCTAAAATAAATGAATAAATAACTAAAATCTTCCTTGAGTTTTCAATTACAACTGCTTACTCTGTATGTTCGCTATTTTCAATGCCTACCTAATTACGCCATTGATTTCAAGAAAAGAGATAACAGGACACTCAGTGCAAAAATATTCATTATGACTGTACGAAGCAACTACTCTGAAGATCACAACTCATTTACTGCCTTCAGTTTTATTTGAAAAAAGAGGAACATATAGTTATAAATTTACATTTCCGGTTCGGACCAATTTTTTTATGATGAAGTCAAAATACTTAGTAGCCAATAATTGTCTCTAAGTTCGGAGTAAGTCAGCAGTAGGCCATAGCTATTACAAACTAGTGGTGCTACAGAATGGCACAGGCTTTCCCGTATTAGTTTTCTATTTTCCTGGATCTTCGCTAGCTATTCGGAATTGCCACATACTCTTTCTTGCCAGCTACCATCTATCATCGCCAAAAGTACATTTTTTTGTCATTTTCTTAATTTTTCGGTTTCCTATTGGTAGAACAGAAACATTAATTTTAGAATATTAAAGAACACAAAAACCTAGCCGTAAATGGCAATTTTCTTTTAAAAATTATGTGCCGTTTAAGAGAAAATGGCGTTTTAGCACTACTAAAAATGCGAAATTTGAAGCTCATTTTCACAGAAAATTTTTGAGTTTTCAAAATACTTTTTTGAAGTTATTTCAAGCACTTACACTCACAAATATAATCATCTTTACAAATTGCGGATAATGTGCATATTAAAGATGTCAGAGATCTTTCAAAAAATTTACATTTATATAATTTTTGAAAAAACAAAAAAAACTCAAAATAAACTTCACGCTATACTAATGAGTGTAATTAGCACTATCCGTTACAAAAGTTTCAAGAAAAAAATTGCAGCCATATACGAGAAAATGACGTTTGAGCATTTCTGAAAATGCCGAAATTTGAGCTACTTTTCACAGAAAACGGTAGTGTTTTCGAGACACTTTACTTGACATTATTTAAAGCATATATACTCGTAAATATAATAATGTAAAAAAATCGCCGATAATGTAAATATTAACGACGTGAGAGACAAGTAAAAAAATTAACATTTTGGTAATTTTTGAAAAAACCAACCGATAGACCAAAATGGCTTTTATGTCATTGATAGAGTACATTTACCACTATCCCTACCAAAAGTATAAAGAAAAAATTTGGAGCCGTTTTTGAGAAAATTTTGTTTTTGTAATTTTTTAAAATTGCACATATTGCACGCAATATTGCACGAAAACTACCAAAATTGTGAAAAACATTTACATGACCTTTATTAAAGAACTCAATATGCAGAACAAATTTTATTTGAAGAAAAAATCTCTATCTTCAATTTTGTAGTTGGAGAAAGACGCCGAAAAAAATTCAAACTTTCACAATTTTCGAAAATTCAGAGCTGTACGTGAAAATCGGACCTATGCCATGTTAAAAAGTGTATTTTCCTCTATTCATACAAGAAATTTAAAGAAAAAATTTGGAGCCGTTTTTGAGAAAATGTTGAAAATCCCCGGGGGGCTTCATATAAAGTACCCCCAAATTTTAAAGAATCTTTTTCAAAATCACAAAGCTTCGACTAGAATCAGATCGACTGGGGAATATCAATTTTGAAGAAAATCGACCGAACGGTTTAGGCACTAGCGTTGACCACAGACGGACAGACGGACGGAATGCCGTCAATCGATTTTTAAGTATAAAGAAGCAACAAATCATGGATTTTGACCACACCATGAGACAGAGGATTTTTTTTCCTTAATTTAGCAATAGGTTTTATCCACTTATTCGTTTTCACGGCCCGGCAATTAATTTTTTTCCGCCGAAAATTGGCCATTTTTTCGCGCAGCATTACATAACTTTCCCTATACTACGTATATCATTCCGTGTATACGTACGTATACGGGAAAGTAAAACAACTACACATTTAAGACGTTATTATAACACCGAATGGTGAATTTAAAAGCGAGAGATACAACTGGCAGTGCGCTGTACAGAGCTGTATTCGATTTTGAAAATATTTTGTCACGAATCAACAGATCATATTTACCAAATAGCTAGCAAAATAATAATTTGAAAAGCTTATTTACATATTGACATTTTACATTTTACTGGATCGTGCAGTTGAACAGTATTATCGCTTTGCGTAATGGAAAAAATATTAAAAATATTCCCATTTCCGCAATGTCATAATCTCCTTCAAATTCATCGCCACTGCTCATGATTAAGGGAATTATCGACATCGGAATCGTCAATTAATAAGGGCAATAGTCCTGTAAGTGAAGTGCATGTTATATGGCGGGAGGTGACGGTGCTCCTCCGTTGCTACAAGGCGAGATCCGATGTAACACATCGACTGCGTGGTTTTCCTCTCCTGGTATCGCTCCCAGCGGGCTGGCGCCCCAGCTAGAGCTAGCCCTAAGCTTCCGACTGGCCTCCCGATGTATGGTAATGTACTACGTGTAAGTGCTAGTGCGTGTAAGGGAAGTGAAGGGGACAAGGATACGGAAGGGAAGATCGAATAAGGAAAGATGTCGAGTAATTAGCGAGTACGTAAAATTACCAATTAGAGCTGCCGGACGCTAGAATTCTCCTCCAGGCAGCGGCTGAATTCAACTTATTTATCTATTGTTGAAAAATCAGCCAACGTCGGTATTCGAACCCTAGGACACACCTCTCCACGACGTTGCAGAGGCGTCAGACGTTGCCACTGATTCATCACAGCCGATTCGCGGCTCGCGACGCGTCCCGTCAAAGAGCGTTACGTTATAAGTTGTTTGCTGTGAGAGCAGGTGCCTTTTTTCGCTCCTCTACTCGCTGAAGCATGCGCGGCGCGCGGAGCTGTAGAGCGTTTACAGCCTTTTAACGCCCGCCGCGGCGCCCAGAGCGCGCGCGCCTCCCAGGGCGATTATTAAACGCCGGGACACAACAACGCTCGAAGAAACGCCACGATTTACTGCGCTTGAGAACGATGGGACAGGGCCTGCTGCTAGCAAAGACAGAAAAAATAAAGAACGAAATGAGGTGGAACATTGGTAAAGGATGTTCAAATTTCCTATGGAACGGCAGGCGCAGAACTCAGTAAAAAACTTAGTTTCACACGAGTGGTTTGTGTGTTGTTTAAACCGTCTTGGATTTATTAAAATGACCCGAGCGATGAAAATATACTCTCACCAACAGTGGTGGATTCACGGAAGGGAAACACGGAGAAATCCCATCTACCCACATTGGGATAAAATGCCCTAATTCTTGGCAAAAAGTCAAAAAATAAGTTGTAAAATATCACAAATTAACATGAATACAGTATTTTAATATAATCGCCATTATTACTCACGTTGGTTGTCCTGGTTTTACGTACAAGGTGCTGGAAGTTGGCACTTCTGTAGGCAAGTTGTAAGGCGCGAGTGTGATACGTGTGAAAGTACAGAATATTTTGTTTCTTATGTAGGTATTTTGGTGTTGAAAACGTAGTCGCATTATGGATATTGACAAAGAAAGTAAGCTTTATTACTTCCAATAAGAATAGTAGTATGTAGTTATTCACCTCGCGGAATATTCGTGCCTATAAACATACCCTGTATTTGTTATCAAATTTTAGGTTATGTTCATGTGTACATTGAGTTATAACTAATATGCCGCAGTTTGTGCTGAATCTATTTCTATATTATCATTCAACTAAAGGAGATAATGTTTTACCTAATTTTAGTTGCCGATTCCTGCCGACTTAGACGAAATTTATATCTCTTCAGGTGTGTGTCATATCAATCGAAAATACCTATTCATTGTGTGGCATTCACCGGAGGGAAAAAAGAGGCAAGAATGTACAGTTCTCAATTATATTGTGAGTGCATGTTATGATAATAATGTCTGTGAAGATCTTTGAAAGTGAAGATAAAAATAAAAGATTTTTGCCACAAACTTAATACAAGATGGCAGGAAGGTCACCGAACTCTAAAGACGTTCTTTTCAAAAACTTCTGAATGACTTTCTGGGGATTTTGTGTGCCCACAGAGCAAATCGACTGAATCACATGGAGACAAATCTCGAGCAGGGCGACCTGTTCGTTCCTACGATCTGAGAGGTCCAATCGAAGAGTGGCTGTAAAAGTGTCCTTCGAAAACGACCATCAGGCAGATTTAATGGTGAAAGCCGCAAGTATATCGGTTCGAGCTTCGGCGAAGAGAGATCTAGTTGTTGTTCTGGACCAAGTTACTGAAACTCCGACTAGACCACCGAAAATTAAAAAAATATTAAGTAATTCCCAAAACAAGAAACTATCAGTTGCATTATCCGAAGAGGAGGCATTATCCTATTTGCTATATAACAATTTGAGAAAGCAACAATAAATAAATAGAAGGCTACTATCTAAAACCCACAATGCAGATATTTTCCCATCATACGAAAAAGTGAAAATAGCGAAAGCAGCATGCAGGGGCTTAAATGTCACAGATAATGTAGCTAGAGTCTAATGGCGGAAATACTGCACGGCGCGTCTTTTCAGAGCCTGCAGTTTTTTCGGGAATTACTGGTGATAATTAAGACCTAATTAAGAGATTTCCTCCTGATCCTGATAGCCATGTAATGTCAATACAGCATTGACCTTGAATATTTGGCAAGTAGTATACGGAGACTGCAGAAGTATTTAGAAAACTCTACGATTTGTTCCCTATGTCTGTGAGTTTTCATAAAGTTATTGTTCATGGGAAACACATACTTCAGAATAGTATTCTGCCACTTGGATGCCTGGGAGAAGAAGCTTCAGAATCCAGAAATATATTGTACAAAATGGACAGATAGACTCACGCTAGGAAGGATAACAGAATCCGCAACTTAACAGAAATTTTTACCAGAGCTTTGGAAACATCGGATTCCATCATTGCGACTGACACGCTCCACAAAAGAGTTCCAAATAAGAAGAAAAAGGAACTTCCGTTTGAAGTAATAAAAATGTTCACTTGCCCTGCACCAGAATCAATTTCATATGAAACAACTGAGGAAATATATCAACTTGTTGAAGTATCAGATGAGGATGCTGTGGGATAGATTCTTTGTAGTGATATTAGTGAACATTACTTAATCTTAGTAATATGAAGTCTATTTCTTTCACAACAATATGGAAATTAAATGAAAATACAGATTAATAATTTCATAATAAAAGTTTCTTGCGAATTTTTAATTCCTATCTTTTCCCACCTCAACACAGTACGTATATGAGAACCGCCATATTGAAATTTTGAAACAGGTAATATGGTAAATGTATTACCTCCTTTAGGTCTACATGTATACCAACTTTCAGGCAATTTGCTCTTCAGACAACCGAGTTTTGACTTTTGGCCAAGGACAGCGCCCTTTCATCCCATAGTTCTACCCCAAGAAATTTCTTGAAACATAATGACTTTTCTACGTGAAAATATATTATTTAAACTACTCAACCATACTCGTGATGTTTTAAAATCTTAAATGTAAACTAAAATGTCATGAATTGATCGGTTGATTTGTGATTTCGTGCGCGTCAACTGCTATGGTCATTAGTCCCGTAAGTGCATTGCATGCTTTTGCCGCTCAGCAATAACTAACGCAATAACAGCAGCAGACGACTGCACTGCGAATCACTGTGGATACGTCATATTCCGCTCCCCCTTGCATCACCTCTTGGTCCACGTGCCGGCCACAGCCGCGCAGTCACTCAAAATAGCGGCGCCAACAAAAGGGGAAGATGCCTGGCGCCGCGCCCGTGACCTCTTCGGAATTCTGCCTTCACCTATAGTTCCTAGATATAGAGTAGCGCATTCCTTTGCGCCGAATATTTCGCCATTTTATATCCTTTTGAACTGTATGATACTGTGGGTAAGTTAGGAACCACCAGTTTTCCAAAAAACAATTATTTACAGGAGTTACTCTTAGAAAGGACCACTTTGACAGGTCAGGAAACAAATGAACGTCATGCAGGAAGATGACAAGAGATGGTGATGAAGCCATTTGCAAAACGACGCACGCACTGACAAAATGAGTGCATGGACTTAACTTGCAGTGATATTGCCAGCAGTGTCCAAGCGAAAGCTGTCCAAGCGGTCCATTCTTATAGTAATCTATAATATTCTTCAAACTCTCCACAACGCCTTCGATTGTTATCATTTCTCCTTAACTCCTAAATGCTGTCCGGCGAGGCTATCGGGTGAGAGGATTTTAAATGGTGGCGGCCGTTCATGTTGTGTTACTCTTTAGTCTAGATCTAGGGACTTCCCCTTCACTCGCGCTGCAGCGCCTTCCAGCGCTGGGGGACATGTTTTTCAAAGGAGGTTCTCTTTGCATTCTACTAGCCTGAGTCCATAGGGTTAAATTTTGTAATATGAGAGGAAGAATAAGGTTTGAAAAAGATTCTGAAAATAATCGTAAACGTTGTTAATTTAGAAAGAACGACTTTGTTCAAAGTACGTGGGTTCAACAACTCTAATTTAAGTGTTGAATTGTATATTCGAGTTTCTCGATGACCCTTTCGGTCTACTATAAAATGTTCCCGTCGTATTACTCATGACGTTTCGAACAATGCATTGTGTATTAATTGGGTACGTTTTTTAAAACAAAGTTTTTAAATTATTTGTAAGACGTTACCTGGCGCTTTATACTGTAAATTTCTCAGAAACACTACAGGATCTTCATTACATTTCTTAAAGCGTTCAATTACAATATAACTCTGATTTTTGGATATCATTTTCAAGTGTTCTATTTCAATTTCTTTCAAGTTTCAACTTTCTTTCAAGTTCTGTGTCGGAACTCTAATTACCACGAGCAAGAAGATCGAGTGAATTAAGAAAGTGTGCATCAATTTCACGTTATTTTACTTATCTCATCTGAAATAGTAAAATATTATATCTCATTATATCTATGAATAAAGTGAGTAAATCAATAAAATAAGAAATACAAAAGAAAGGCCAAGTGAAGAACTTCAGTGACATTCATCATGGAGCAACATCCCTAAGCCGAACAGCATATGGAACGATTCAGTTATTTATAATCTCAAAACGCGACATTACTGGAATTCCACTGCTTTCAAGCGAGGAGAAGCAGCTGTATTTGCAAGTCCATTACAATTTGCCCCTTCGACGTGAACACGGACGGATATACAGAATGACAAGTGATCGGACTTTTGAGAATTCAAGGCTTTACCTTTCATTTCCAGTTTGAGAATTTAAGTTTCCCAGGTTCTGTTTCGCACATTATAACACATTTTTTCAATTACTTAACCACTCTAAATTACTCGCTTACTTTTCTATAGCAAACGAATACTGGAATGAAGACTTTCGCACAAAAAGGATCTTCTGTTAAGTATTTCTAGGAATAAACAGACTCAACTTGAAATTATTAAGTTCGATTTTTTTTAGGCGGAAAGTCAATCTCGACGCTCATGTGAAAGCAGGTTTTCAGGCACCTTATTCTGTACATCGGCTATCCAAAAACGTCAGTCTTACCGTGAACACCACTAGTTTTCAACAAGCAACAAGAAATATTTTTCCAAAATGGATCGACATGATTATACATTAGACCTCACGAATTTTGTGGAAAATTGAAGGTTATCTGACATTGATATTCATTTTTTCAAGATTTTTCAAAGAAGCTAATTTTCTTTCGATTAATTACTCGGGAATAGGGTAAAAATGTGCTTAATAACATTGTAAGACACCCATTTTTAATAAAACTTTTGAATTTAGGAAATAAATAATCCCCACGTTTGCTACATTCAGCCCAAGCATTTTAATTTTCGGTTTTTGGTTCTTATCATAATCTATTTTTCATTACAAGAATTTTTAAAAAATGTTTAGAAATAGTATTAAGAATCTTAAGAGTTTTCACATCAATTTAAAATAAGTTCCGAATTCCAGTTCCGTGTATTTTTCAAAACATGTTTTTTATATTTAATATGGCTTATATGGATAGAAAATATTTAATTATATATAAAGTGAGAAGATAGCAATTCAGAGAACAGTCTATCGAAAATAAAACAGTTCGCAATAATCTAACCATTCTCTCTCAAAATCTCTTTCAACATATTCATAACTCTCATTTCTTACTGTTCTTTTAAAAGTTTCTTCAGCTTTTGTAAGTTTCTTTTGGGCACCGGAGTTCCAAAGAGGATGAATTATCTCGTGAAGTCAGAAGGACGTGTTTTGTAACTTCATGGCATGTGATTTGAGCCGGACATACAAAAGTTAATCAACTTGTTAAGGCCAAAGAAGTTTATTACTCAATATCTGTAACTTTGTATCTATTAGCGGATTTTTTTCAGAAATCTTCACATTATCGGGTTCAAAAATAAGGATTACAGATAAAAGATGAGAATCGTATCCGTAACGACGATATCGTAATGTGTCACGACTGCTTAAGAATAAAAAAATACATGTACCACTTCACCACTAAAATTTAAATTGAAATGATCATTACTCAATTTAGGGAAAATTGAAGATTCCTAGACGCAAATGCAGCAAAGAAACTACACGAGCACACGCCAGAACTCATCACATTTCTCCGTCTCATTTGATCTTCACATCTCAATTAACGATCATTGACGTCACGCTCATTCCGCCAGAGCCATTCCGTTTAAAGCTATGCGAAGTCAATCACTTAAACGACTGCAGCCGATCGATGATGGGTTCTTCCCTCCCCGAGTGCCCCAGCGGGCGGTCATTTCGCGCCGTATCGCTGCGCTGCTGGTTGCCGCGGACGCAGGCGGCCTTCGCCATCGCGCCGGTGGCTGGTGAGGGTGGGCCGTGGGGCCGGGGGGCAAGGCGAGAGAGGCGAGGAAGCGGTGGCAGTTGGGCCGTGGGGCGTGGGCCGGTGGGGGCGGGAGAGGCAGAGAAGCGGTGATCGGGAGCCGGAGGCGGAGGGGGGGAGCGGGAGATGTGGGAAGCGGTGACCGGTGGGCTGTAGGGCGAGAGGTGTGGGCCGGGGTGCCAGGGGCTGGGGACCGGGGATTGGGTCGGGCATACTGGGTGGGAGAGGTGGGGAAGCGGTGACAGTTGGGCGGTGGAGCGAAGGGCGTGGGCCGGGCCGGCTGGGGGCCGTGGGCCGGGGTTCGAGGTGTGGGCGCGGGGGCGGGGCTGGGGCAGGGGCAGGGGCAGGGACGGCGGCGGGAGCGAGTGCGCTTCCGCCGTATTCACGGTCCCCGCCCCCGCCTCGCCGCCGCGCTCTGCCGCGGGCTACAATGGCCGGCTTCCGGCGCGCGGTGCCGCTGTCCGCCGTGCCGCGCCGTGCCGCGCCGCGCCGGCGGGCGCCGCGCATCCCGTCGCCTGGGGACTTCGCGTATCGCGGTCACGTCTTGATCTAGAACAGGGGTGCCCAAAGGGGACAGCATCGACCCCCCTGGGGGTACTTTGCGTTTCCACAACATTTTTTTTTATATTTCAAATATTTTAAATTTAATATTTAAATATTAATATTTAATATTTAAATTTAAAAAAATAAAAGTTTCAGATACATTGCGAATAATTGTTAAATAGTTAAAGGCCCTGATACGAGAAAATATTATATGCATGTTTCTCAGAAACCATTACGGTATTTCAACTTCCATAGAAATACCATTGTCAGTGCATAGGGTCTAAGCACAGCAATTATCGCTATGTAGTGTTCGTAACCAACGCTCTTTTTAAAAGCATACATTCATTACACAACGTATTCAATGTTTCCCGAAAATGTTGTCAAAACATCCGGAAGGACAATTCTATTTCCTCGTGAGTACATAACACCGCATTTTACAAATGGGTTACTTAAGATCAAACTCAAATGTCAAAAGATCTATTTGTTAACCTTTGTCATATAATACCATTCTGAGAGAAACTTCAGACAAGGTGAACGCCAGGATAAAGCACATTGCGTCAACAACACGCAAGATCACTTCGTACCAAAAATGCAAATCGCACCAGCACATATTGTGCATGAGGCGGCAGAAAGTGAATGTTGGCGAGGATCCCCGACGGAACACGCAAGCCGGGCCGCCGGACAAAAAGGCTCGAAAGCGACTGCGCCGGCGCGTGGTGCCGGAGATCGAGACGCAGAATCCGGCACGCAACAGCTGAGAACCTCGTGCCGCGCCGCGCCGCGCCGCCCGCCGAGTGCGTTTCCCAGCGAGTTTTTCCGCCCGCGGCGCCGCGCCGCGCGACTCCGGCAGCTCCCACGTTCGCTGCGACCTACGAGCGTACCAGCCCGGGCCGGCCGCCGGGGCGGGCAGAATGGGATGGAGCGGGACGGGACGAGTGGGTTGGGACGGGAAGGTGCGGTGCTGGGACGACGGGATGGGGTAGGAGGGGCCTGGCCGAGACGGGGCGGGACGGAACGAGATGAGATGGGACGGGACGAGCGGGATGGGACAGGACAGGACAGGACAGGACAGGACAGGACAGGACTGGACTGGACGGGACAATGCGGTGCGGTGCGGAGCGGCGGGACGGTGTGGGAGGGGACTGGGCGGGGAGCTTCGGGACGGGGACTGGGCGGGACGTTGTGGGACGGGATGATACGGGACTGGAGGGGACGCGACGGGGCGGTGCAGGGCGGACAGGACGGAGCGGGGAGAAGTCAGTTAGGGAGCAGATCCCGGAAACGGCACATCGAGCAGGAGTTGAACCGTAAACAAAAAGGTTAGCTAAACAATTGAGAGGAGGAAGTGGGAGAGAAATGAAAAGGCACATTTTCTATAACAAACATTCCCATGCTCCCATTCTAACAGTGAAACAATAATGAAGACTGCAATGCATTCCGAAATTTGAGGAAAACACATTGTGAAGATGAAATCATAACTGTATAAACAAATATGTTTCGCAGCTGACCTTGCAGTCTCAGTGTTGATACCTTTTTCATTATGTTTACAAATATGAACTGCCTGGCTACATTATCTCACAACAATACACCCAATTCTTCCTGTTTATCTGTTAAAATGTACGAGAAATATTAGAAGAAATTTAAGTCAGTAGATAAAAATGCGGATAGTGGAGAGAAAGAGAGATAGAGACAGATACAAAGTCAGACAAGGAAAAACATAACGGAGAAAAGTCGAAAATTTATTTATTTTTATATTTGGACGGTGTTATGCATTAACAGGCTAAGCGCCATTTTTGAAAAAAATGACATATGGACGCCGTCACTTGCAATGGACCATGTCCTAAGTGTACGCAAAATGTTGGCGCCAAATCTGTAAAAATAGCCTTATTAATGAAAAATGTGCATGCCATCAGTCACATCAGGGATTTTATTTTTCGCAACAACCTGCTGTAAACCTAGATCTTGAAAATCTGCTGTTCTTAATTTCACATTATGCAGGTAAGCGCCAGATATCCCACTCATATTTGCGTAGTTTGGCGCTTCAATGAATGCAATAATTAAATTACAGTTTTTAGAGATGAAAATGTAATAAGACCTTTGAACACGATTACCTCAAAACTTGTGTGATATCGCATAGCCGGTTGATGCCTAACACAGTCCATTTAAAAAAGAGACCATGATTAAAAATAAGGTCATCCCGTTTGTTAAGAATCGAAATCAAGAGAAGAAAACTTCGCACGATGACATAACGGAATACAATTGACCAGAAGCCCATTAGAGTAAGGAGGGCAAAAGTAGAAGACCGAGAGGCCTTCTGAATGAGTCTGCGGAAAGGACCCGAGTTCCTTCGAGCAGGGCGCGCTCACTCCCAAGCGCCAAAGAAGTTGGCGCGGCGCGGCGGGTGGCCTCCGGTCGCGAAAGGCGAAACGGCCCGACGCGACGGCGCGGGAACGCACAGGCCCCGCCATCTCCATACAATCCCGCGCGGCCCCAGTGGCGGTAAATGCAGACGTGCAGCCCACAGAGGAAGGGCATTTGCGAAATGATCTTCTTGACTTTGCGATAACATTCATTATCACAGTAAGAGCAGGGGTACCTCAAGGTTCCGCACTATCGCCGCTCCACTTCAATGTTTATTTTTCAGGCATTCCCAAATTAGGAGACTCAAATCTTGCATTATTCGCAGACGATACTGCAGTATACACAACGCATGCTGATATAAATGTAATGATATAAATGAATCATGTATCGCAAATATTTGATTATTAAATGTAATTTGTTTTCATATGTGTCAGAAAGATAAGAATGAAATCTTATCAGATACGTACGTAGTAAGAGGTTGTATGCCCAAATGTTATGTATTGAAAATAAAAATGAACAAACCCCTGAAAGGCAAAACTGCCGAACAGGTAGAAAATAAATTTAAAAACAAAATTTAAAAAAAATCATTATCACAATCATTTTTATCGACAACAGAACTCGAACGTGCGATTTGCAGCAAACATTCCTCGATATTACTGAATGTTCATTTTCGTCGTTTTTTTAAGCTTTATGATGCACTGAAACTAAAATATTTCATGTTGTTCCTTGATTACTTGCTCTGTTATTATTATTATTATTACTATTATTTATATTATTTGTTTTTTGTTTCGCGAATCGGTCGTAATGGAGCCATGCGATACGTGCAACCCTCTGCGGTTCAGACATGATTATTGGGCTAGGTGCACGTTACTTTTTTTACATGGGGAAAAAGAAATTTCATGCTGATTCCATTTTTATATCTATGTTTAAACTTATGTTTATTGAACTCATTTAGTTAAACCGCTGTAGGAGTTCAAATGTGACTACTGAAATAACAAACTATTAAACGAAAGCCTGTAATGAAATTCATGGGACCAATAACTCAGACTTTAGAGAATGAAGACTAGTAGAATACCTTGGAATTTTATGTATGTATATATTAATAAATATATATATATATATATATATTACTATTATTATTAGGAGGATTGAATTATGAGATGATGATGATGATGATAACAGTGAATGGACAATCACAAACACAGAAACACAAACCCACACAATACCCCAGGCGGGATTCGAACCCGCGATCCTTCCGAGATCGCCTCGGCACTACTGCTTTAGCGATCTCGGCTATCCGGATCGAATTTAATAATTACTATTATTAATATTATTATTATTATTACTATTATTATTAGTTGTTTAAGAAAAATACAAGTAGCAGTAGCTTTTATAGAATGTCGCGTAAGAGGACATAAATAATTCTAAACTAAAAATAGAGAAAAACAGCAAAACTGCTTGAAATGAAAAATATAGAACCATAATTCGACCATGATGTACGTACCACAGCAGTGCACAGATTTATCTGACAGCACACGCCACCGCTACAGGATATCCGCGTTATCACATCTGCAGCTGCGCCCTAACGAGAGCAGCTGCGATATGAGTCAGTCGTAAATCCGAAAGCCGAACGGCGCGAGATGCAGCCAATAAGCTGCCAAATCACATAATTCTGCGGATTTCCATCACGTAATTCTGACTGTATAATATACTAGCCAGCGTAGGATAATGACGAGGGACTTTATCCGTTCAACGTTGTTTTCAATGCAGAAGTCTGAGAGAAAATAAGTGCCAACACGCTGGCTCTCTACTAGAAGATTTTTTTTCTGACTTTCTGACATTTAATATTATTAATGTTTCAAAATATCTGTACCAGTAAATGGGAAGAATAATGAGTTACTGACCGATGACGAAAGAATTTATCAAAACTTCTAGCAGTGCATTTAGATCAATGTCAACTTAATTTCCATTCGTAATCCTATATCATCACTCACGTCTAAGATTGAAGAATACAGTGTGTAAGATTAATTAATTCCCTGAAACGACAGTGTTTATCAGAATGCATTTCGCACATTGGAATCTACTATTTAGCGGAATCCAGCGAACTGGAAGATAATAAATTACATTTGTAGAATCTTAACACCTACTGCTATTGGTCCAACAGCAAAGAAACACGTTTTACTACAAGCCAACAGAACTGTGTTCTGTTCCAAACACGTCTTTGTGTCTAATGCGGTTCCGAGAAGCGTCGAGCGAACCGCCTTGAAAGGACACCGCCCGTGATAAGGCGAGCGCATGACAAGGCCAGCGGCGGTGATAAAAGGACCTGGCCTTTGTTCGCGACGGAACTCAAGAGCACTGGCAGCGTGCATTCGTCGTCAACCAACTGCGTTTGTGTACGTGACGAGCGGCGTGTCCCACAATGATTTGCAAGAATCTCATTTTACTCATAAATATACCAACTTCCAGTGCGAATCAACTTCTGAGTGCCAAAATAAACTGATACAACGAGCACTCGTCAATTAACACTAATATGTACTTCTAGTAAGACAATTGCAACATCGTAGTTGCACCATTTTCTTTCAGGTCACATAAACGCACTGTGTACCAAGATTTATTGTTTGAAACAATTTCTAAAACATTTCACTCAATATTAACAACATAATTCCAACAAGGATTTTAATTAGACTACTCACACAGCAAATTCAAACGATAGTAACATGAAATAAATTTGGACAATAAATTCAGATACAATATCCGAAAAATGAGTACATGAATTGAAATAAAATTGAACTACGTGAAATTACAATTATATTCCGAAAATACCATTCACGGGCAAAAAAAACACAAAAACAATAATAATAATAATAATAATAATAACAACAATAATAATAATATGAAGGTATTTGACTCGACTATATGAGTACATTCTTTTGGTCAAGAATAAATCATTAAAAACCACAGTACGTACAAGTAAGTTCAAACGACTACTGCTCGATCCAGCCCAGCCACATTTCGGCATTTCGCATCGGCTGCACGCAAGACGCCTTACGGGGCGTGGTCGCGTACCCCGGGAGAGCGAGCAGGGGAGGTGGGCGTGGGCGGGGGCGGGGGTGGGGAGACCGACGACGATGAGAGGCGCGCGGAGGAATGGCACAACCCCCTCCCTTCCTCAACATCACCTCCAACGCCCCACGCGGGGACAAACAGGCGACGCTCGGGCTCAACGTGTAGTCGACTCCGGTTATAGTGAACTTCTAGGGACTAACATGTTTGGTTCACTATATCCGATGGTGTCAAAATTAAATAGAATTTCTCCATAACGATTGATTTTATTAATATAGAGATACAGCGAAATACATTAACAACACGAACTGAAAATTTCAATGTCTTCAATCGTCCTTAAAAAAATAGTTATTTTCAATTGTCTGCTTCGTACATTTTCTATTAGTAATTCCTCTAGATCCTTCTCCAGAGTTCGTGCTCTCTCTTCTTACTTCATTTTGCACCTTCCTCTGTCTCTTAAGTATCGTAATGCAGTCTTTTACCTTCAAGGCCTCTTGCACTGTTGGAACATCGTCCGAAGATCCTTTTACACGCCTAATAACATACGAGATCCGATGAATTTCCAGCACGTATTTCCTACGTTCACTATAATCAAGTTTCAGTTCACTATAACCGAATCTTCTTGTGCATTGTACGAGACCAGTGACCTAAGTTCACTATACCCGAGGGTTCGCTATATGCGAGTTCACTATAACCGGAGTCGACCGGAATCGCAGATACACCTACGTTCGTTCGCTACTATCCAGCGCAAAGATTGATTTCTTTTAAAAATGTACGTTTTAATTTATAAACGATTTTTTTAGATATCCCATACGAGGTTTGCAAGCGAATTTTTATTTTCAATGTATTTAAGAAACAATAGCAAGCGCCTGGGAGGTCAGCTGCATTTGTACGTTTTTTAATGAAAAGAGAGTACCTCCTTCGTAATATGCTAAAGTATGAATGAAAGCTTAAGCTTTTTTTGAACGGATTGACTGCTTCTTGAAAAAAGTAATTACCACTATGTGGAGAGTATACCCATTAATGGAACTTTGTATTCGACTTCTTTTCACGTCATCGCTTTACCGTCATGCTTCGCAAACAAAAGTCATCAACTGCAATTTTAAACCGTACGTCCCACAATTGCACGACTGCTGAAAAATTAACTCAAAATAATATCATACTTTCAATAAGTTTTTCCAGCAACGTGATTTATTCTCGATTTCCGAACCTCACACACATAGATAAGTGTTTCCGGTTCAAATAGGATTGATTGATTGTTGGTGATTCCGTCAACTACTGAGGTCATTCGTCCCGTAAGAGTAGTGCATTTGTTAAGAAGGGATAAACGCGAGATCCAACCTTTAAGTATCATCATTGGCTTCCTTTCCTCATCCTCCTTATGTGTTATGCGTCGGGGCGTCTCGAGGTCTGTTTCGGCCAGGACCGCCACGCCGCCAGGTGGCAATTGGCGCGGCTCATTCATTAGAGCGCACGCATGACTCACGGCGTCCACGGCGGAAGGCCTTGCGTACTAATGGCCGGGCGCGCGCCGCGTAGCACAGCGCAGGCCCTTGTCTTGCCATTGCAAGACTCCTCAATGTGACAATCTGCGAGACGCGAACAACACGAAAAGTGAAGCCGAAAATATAACGAAGATCACAAAAATTAACAAGACACAGGTACGATGCCACTACGCAGGCGATGGATGTGGCACCGGATCAGTGGGTAGCAGCAATGGTGTAAATGAATAATGTTCCGTGCGCACCGACTACTTACTGCATTAGTTCCAAAAGTGCAGTGCACGTTTTATCCGAGGAGGTGCGGGTGTCCATGGCCCATTTGTTAGAGTAGTGCTCCGGAATTTGCTTGGTGCTGATCGAAGAAACCATGGAAAACGCATCATCAAAGCAGCCGGCCACTAGAAATTTCCTCCGGACAGTGGTTGAATATCAGGCAGCTTCGATGTAGGTGCTGAAAATCCGCACAGTCGCCACTCCTTCGCGTCGTGTGTGTGTGTGACTCTGTGTGTGTGTGTGTGTGTGTGTGTGTGTGTGTGTGCGTGCGCAGTGGTTTGATTCATTGATTAGTTTCCGGGCGCGTCAACTGCTAAGCTCATTAGTCCCGTATGTGTAGTGCATGATTTAATTGCGGGAAGTGGCGGTGATATTCCCCGCTGGATGGCGAGATCCGGCGCTGACCTACCCGATCGGTTGCGCGTTTTTGTCCCCTACCAGGTGACTACCGCCAGTGGGGCACGCTCCAAGCTCCCGGTCTCCCTGTATGTGTGGTAGTGTAGGGCATGTTAGTGTGTGTGTGTGTAAGTAAGGGGAGAGGATACGACAAGGAAGGCAAAGAAAAGATTGCGTTCCGTGGCCCGTTTGTTAGGGTACTGCTCCGACATTCGCCTGATGTTGATCGAAGAAAACAGGGAAGACTACCGCCGGCCGCTAGAATTCTCCTCCAGACAGCGACTGAATTCGATCCAGCTTTGAAAATAATGTTGGAATTCCTGCCACCGGGAGTGGAACCCTAGGACCTCCCAGTCAGAGGCACTGCCGCAAGCCAACTGATGCCCTGAGCCACCTAAGCCGAGAGGGTAAGGGGGGTGG
Source organism: Acheta domesticus (assembly GCA_031308135.1). Taxonomy (NCBI): domain Eukaryota; kingdom Metazoa; phylum Arthropoda; class Insecta; order Orthoptera; family Gryllidae; genus Acheta; species Acheta domesticus. Next base: position 78,289,513 of record JAHLJT010002406.1, on the reverse strand, counting down.
AGGGCGGTGGAGGATGTGGCGGAGGCATCGCATGCGTGACATCCGATCGGGTGCCGGGAGAGCTCGCTGGCAGCCCCGCCCCACCTGCCAGGTGCATACGCGATGCGGCCGGCTGACGTCACGTGCATTCTTGCCGCGACCTCCCGCGCCATTCGCAGAACGCTGCGTTCGGAATCCAAAGAGAATTTTCCAACCGTCTCTTTCTGGAAACCTACGACACGATGTGATCGGAATGCGAAATAAGAAGCATACATGTGCAATTAGCTCTAAGATTAGAACAGGCGTGGCTGGCCGTTCTCGTTTCGTCGGCGCTCCATTTCGCTTAATTTTGTAAGCGAACGAAAAAAATAAAAAATTGTGAATTACAATATGATAAAATGCTGCTCAATTAAAAATAAGTACGTTAAGTAATATTACAAAGGCCATGTACGTAGCATTTTAATGATAACTACCTTTCAAAGCACTTTCGACGGACTAAAGACTTACGAAAAATTTAGTTGGAATATGTAAAATACCAAAGTATTTTTACACTTTTAATTTTGAATTCACTGTGGAAGCTTTTCACCGCTTGACACCTAAACCAAGGGTGGTTTCTGTTTCGGTTACAGATTTATATTACAACCATAACTTTTATTCCCTGTATTTATTTTCAAATGCTTGCGCGGAATATTTTAAATGGGTAGAAATTATAATGTCTCCTATACCATATTTATTGTTTAAAGAACTTCACTTAAATCTTCCTGTTCTTGCGTTCCTGAGGGCGAGGATTGCAGTTGTGTCTGGAATTAAACCGGTTGATCGAATATCTCCTTGATTTTTTTATGCTCTCACCTTCTCAACTTCTTGAGCGTCTTGAGACACTATGTTAAGGTACATGGGACTATTTACTGTTTCCAGTAAGCATCACGACATCGTTTCGGCCAGTGTGAAGAGCTTTTATGTAGAATTGTTTTGTTGTCGTTGCTGTGTTTCTTTCGTGCTTACTTTTACTAATATCACGCCAGAATATATAAATAGAGAATTAATATATGATTAACTGTATGATGGAATGAGCTTGCAAAAATCGATCAACAAATACTTTTTAACTTTTTTTCAAATATTCCCAAAGTTACCGTAAGAGAAACAATCCTTTCCATCACCATTCCTAATATTTTATTTATACGTGACGAGAGTTCAATCCGCAAGAGCGGTTGGCGGTTCTATTTCTTTGATTTTATTGGTCATAAAATGCTGTCACATACAATTTTAACACGACCGCTATTGCCTTTAACAGCTAAGCTGGATGCCTTGCCTAGTGCGCAATGGTTTCTCTACCGATAATGTAAAAAGGACATGAAAAATGCATGAGATGAAGTGAAAAGCGTGACAGTATTCGCCGGTCTCGATATACGAACAATTTAAAGCACAGAAGAAAAAGAACAAGGGGCGACGAGAAGAAAAGGGAAGAGGAGGCACAGGGCAAAGACACAAGAGTTGAGAATGAAATCCAGAGGACACGAGAAAAAACAACGAAAACAGCGGACAGTGAGAGGGGAGGGAGGTGAAGGGGAAAATATATGTGTGAGATGGAGTCGCGTGGGAATAAAGCGCGGATAGGCACGAGCAGGGGTGGATCCAGCCGATCATTTTCGAGGGGGCCATCGTAAATTTTTGGTAATAATACACATATTTAATCAAATAATTAAGAACATGATTCCAGTCATGTTGTAAATAATATGTATTTTAGAGACGTTCGACCTCATTTGGGAGATCTTCTTCAGTATTCTACAGAGACAAGGTTAAAATACTGTAAGTATAACACTGAAGGGGACCTCGCAAATGAGGCTGAAACGTCCGTAAAATACATATAATTTACATGACTGGAATCATCATTCTTTATCACTTGATTGTTTGATTTATCCAGTGTTCCTCGAACTGTAAACATATTTATTATATTGTATAGCATTTTTGTAGTGTGTATATGGTACTACACAATATGATTTTTTAAAATAATTACATAATTCTAACATAAATATTTAAATCAATTTTGCCAAATAAAAGAAGGTAAACCAAAACTCTAGGCCTTGGAAGGGGGGGGGATGCCCCCCGCCTGGATCCGCCACAGGCGCGAGGCGTCCTCCGTCTCCGCGTGAAAGAGATGCAGCTGCTTACGCAGTGGGCGGCAAAAAGCGCGTGGGGCCAGCCGCATGCTTGCGCGGCGCAGCGCGGCGCGGCGCTCCCGGGCTGAAATCCGACGCCGCCCGCGTCGCCTGCTCCCACGCTCCTCCCCCCTCCCGGCCTGCAACGGTTCCGGGTGGTCGCTGTCACCGGAAGGGCGCGCGCATTTATTTATTTGGCAAAGGGTGCGATCTTTCGAGACTACAGACCGTGGCATTAGGGGCTAAGGCATGAACGTGGCTCTGTCCTGCGTTACTTTCTTGAAGGCGATGGCAAGGCGCTTGGGGAAATGTAAAATGTGAGAGCGGAAGTGATTACAGAGTAAAGAAAAATTTAATTAGAGAAACTTTTTTTTAAACACAGATCTTGTCTTATTTTTAAATGAAACTCGTTATTATTATAATTATTATTACTCGTTCTTCGTCATTTAATTCCTCATAAAGCTCCTCTTCATACACTCCTGTTTTGCTTCCGGTTCGGAAGATGCGAGTTCTTCACTGTTTTCAACTTATGATGCGCAGTGTCTCTGTGAAGTGACTTTCATGTGCTGACCGTTACTAGTAGATGAATAAGTAGAAAAATACTAATGCATAGTAATCTTCCTCCACTGAATTTCTTATAATCCATAAATATTCAATTTGAGAGGAAATCCTTGATTTCACGGAGAAGTGTAAAAAATATAAAGAGACATTTCCTTCGTGTTCTATAGAAAAGCCAAGTGGCGGCCCGCGAGCTGCATGCAGCACGAGATGCCATTTGTGACCCGCGAAAGGCTATTAGTCTTCAAAAGTGGAAGTCCCTTTCTTTCTTGTCGAGCGAGAACATAGTTCGCCTAGCGCGCTTGCCCTGCCGGAGACGACACCCCGTTAATGTGAAAATAGGTTAAGTATATATTTAAGAATTTTTTTCTCGTAAATTAAAAAATTCAAAATCATACCAATGTGTTTCACTTCGTCATGAGTACCCGCTGATACCACGCATGGTAGCTCCGTTTTACAGTAGTTAGGAGAACTGTGGAGATCAACAATACGGGTGAAGTCAGATGTGGATCGTCCGAGTAATAAATAAACATGGCCCTCAACCGCTTTGAATATTTTAGTTGTGGCCCATGAGACTTTGCAAGTTCGAAACACCTGATATTACATGTGCACGTTTTCTTGAGCCCCGAAATATCTACCCCTACTCCTTTGACAACATTAATTGAATTAAGATTAAATGACAGTAACGAGCATTGTAGACAAACTCTGATAACCAGACATATTCGCTCCCGCGTAATAGTTTTTCGATGCAAAATAGTTTCCAACTACAAACTTGAGACAATTTATTTTCTGTCAAAATAACCAAACTCCCCATTCCTCCCGCAACTAGCGAAGCGAGAAAAGAGTGCGGATAATGCAGAGGGATTCCCCGAGAGGAGAGCTCGCTCGAATCAAGTGGAAATGTTTGGCGTCCACCTGACCGTTCCGAACGGCCCTGCCTCTTCCGCTCGCCTTTGGGCAGCCCTGCCGGCGGGGGCGGGCGCCGGGGCGATAGCCATCTCATCGGCACGCGCGGCACGCGTGAATGCGTGCGCGCCTCAAGCGCCACCCCGCTCCCCTCCCCCCCCCGGCCACCGGAAGCGAGTGTCGTTGGACGCGGGGCCGCGCGGCGCCTATCTTATCGCAGCTCCCAGCCCACTTATCTTGGACCCGGTCGTGGAGTCGAATTCGTGCGAAATGTTTACGGTTGCCAGTTCCTCCACTCTTATCCCTAAATCGATAAGCACGGAATTATGCCTACACTCGAGAGAATAATACATGAGAATTTACGAAATCGAAACTGGGAGTGTAACGCCGGCGTCGTTAGCTGAATTGCTTAACTATTCCTTGGCTACTATGCAAATCGAGACATCACGGATTCCTGGGCGGGTGACCGTCCGGAAACATCGGTTGTTAAATGTACCGACCCGTAACGCACAAGACCATGTTGCTCTAGGCATAGACAAATTGATATTGTTTCATCCAACATTTTTCCTCGTATTTAATTACTCCTACCTTACTATCATTTTCAATAAAACCGAAACTTATTCCGAAGAATAATACTGAATTTGCCCGTCAAGTGTCCCCTTGATTTTCTATAAAAGTGAAAAATTGGGACGAAATTCATACACTGACGAGTGCTTGATTTGAAACATCCGTCAGCCGGTGCCCGCAAAAGCTTATTGGCTTAGAACCGCAGTACTGTGAGCGGGGAGTTGCAAACTACGGTCCTGATGAATGTGTAAGCGCGTCGTATCACAACTCCGACGCAATGTCAACAAGCACGTGCTGCGTCAGGCCTCTCCGAGGTGCTTGGCGTTGAGAAGGGGGAGGGCTGCAGGCGGAGGCGTCGAGACGCCACCTGCCACGAAGTAGAAGCTTTGCGACGTGCTCCGCGGCCTCCGCCCTCGACTTCTCACCAACGGCCAGCCGGAGGCACACGTGCGAAATAACAAGCGTACAACTTCGCGGCCTACGATGGTTTTTATATCTGTCGCCATACTGTTAAAACGACTGGCTCAAAATCTGCATGTACGAGTGAATGTGTGTGTGTGCGTGAGCGTGTGCATGTGAACGTATGTGTATGTATCTGTGTGTGTGTGTGTGTGTGTGTGTGAGAGAGAGAGAGAGAGAGAGAGAGAGAGAGAGAGAGAAAAAACAAGTGTGAGTGAGTGAGTAAAAGCGTATGTGGGTGTGTGTGTCAGCTGTGAGTGAGTGTGTGTAATTGAGCGTCTGTGCGTGAGTGTGTTTGTGTGTATATGTGTGTGTGTGAGTGAGTGTGTGTGTATGTATGTGTGTGTGTGTGTGTGTGTGTGTGTGTGTGTGTGTGTGTGTGTGTGTCTGGATGGATGGCAACGCTCGTGCGTTTGAGGGGTGTATATGGAGGGGTGTGCAAGCAAAATTAAAACGGAATGTAGTTCAGAAGACAAACTGCACGGCAAGGAAACATTCATAATAAATCCCATTAATACATGTCTCTTTCGCTTTGTAGCTAACTATTTAACAGTCACCAACGTGTTGAGTAGAGGCTCATTCAATTTGCATAAACTTTCTGCTCCACGTACGAAAACCAGCGTTCCCCGAGCAACAAGGTAGCACCTTGACCCAGTTGTGCCCTCTTAAGTAGTGGTCGCGCTCTCCGACAGTAGAAAATGTGCATTTCTCCGCATTCGCAGCTTCCGGTTGAATTCGTAACGTTGCTGTTCTAAGAGGAAGTGCTATTCTGGTCCTCGCGTTTCCTGGTAACACTGCAGCATATTAATGCCTCACTCTAACAACGAATCGGTCTGCAGAAGAGGACAGGAAAACAGGCGGAGTTATCGTGAAGATGACGTGTTTCAGGTTTCAGAGATTTGCATGAAAACGTTACGCTCCGATCGAGTAAAGATATTTTATCCTCAATATTCCAATCTCCCGTGAATCAACCAAGAAGGAAGCTATGACAAAATACTGAAATACACACTTCTAGCGTCAATTGAACATGAAATGAGTTTTACCAACCACGTTATAAAAGAATGGAACATACTATCCAACCGAGTAATAAGATGTTTCTTTAATAACATCAACTGTTAACTACCTCTCCAAAGTGGCATTACCTTTCGGGAAGTCATTATAAAAGAACACTGAAAACAACACAATTGAAAGGGACAACAGTGCCACTCACATAACGTTAACGGCTTCCCAAGCGATTTCGAATTCCTTCTCTGGCGTGGCGCCAGATGGGATCTCTCCCGTGTTTGAGGCGAGCTACTGCTGCTGGAACGGCATTCCCATACGTTCTGCCACCTGCAGAGGAATCACTCCCGAGGATGTTACGAAACGCGGCTTCGTAATGGTTTATTTTTGAAGCGATGAATATGGAGGCGGTCCGAGCAGCTGCGAGGATTGGGAACGCAGACGCGAAGACTTTCACACATGAGGGGGTACAGTGGCCACGCGCATGTTGCATCCAGAAAGCACGAACTCAACGACTCTATATGATACGAGGGTTCTAATACTTAAATGCAATTAATGCTTTATGAGGCGTTAACAATACCAAGGCAAATTAATTCCCTGATTATATTCAAATTCCGGAAAAAGAATGGAGCAAAACAAGCTGTTATCAGGTATGAGAGCCAACAAAGTTTGACGCACTATTACCTCCATGAAATGCAGCCTTATCTGATGAACAGGATGCACAAATATGTTACGGCGTTAACGAGCGTCACTTCGTTCAACACTCTTTAGTAAGTAACACGCATACATACATACATACATACATACATACATACATACATACACACACACTACAGAGATGCATTCACACTTCGTAGGAAATAACATTGGCATATTACTGTTAAAAAACAATACAAACTGGTTAGTCTCAAGTAAAACTGTTGTCACACCATCCCAGGAGTTCAGAACCCTTTCTATCAGTATCAAGAAGACAACCAACCAAGCAAGCACCAAAATTAAATTCTTCCCTTTTAAAATGTTCAGAACACCACACCCAACCCACGCACCCGCGAAAGAACACGACCACAAAGAGACACCGCATATCATCCGACTTCGTGATAACGCATTCCACCCAGGTGGCAACGCGCTGTCTCGCAGGCGAGCGTTGCCAACCACTGCGTACCTGGCGCCATGGCGGAGCCGTCGGCGAAGAGGGACTCCAGGGCTGCCCTCCTACGCGCCCCGAGTGCAGGCTCCCAGGCGCCGTCCGCAGCACTCACCGCGCGAGCGTCCTCGACCGCGCCGGCCGACCGCGCGTCTACCGGCGAAACATCCGGCGACGCCGACGACGAGCGGCGCTTCGCCTCGCAGCGCGGGCTTCCTCCGGAGGGGGGCGGGGCGGCGCGGGGCGGGAAACGCCGGGCACGGCCGCGACCTTCGCGCGCAAGGCGGAGGCGGCGGCGACCGCGAATCGTCACGCGCACGGAATCCGGCGCGGCGCGGCGCGGCGCGGCGCGGCGCGGTGCGCAGCGGTCGTTGTGCTCCGGCGTTGCGCACTGCTGCGCACGGACGGGCGCGCGTGAGGCGACTGGCGCAGCGCTGCGCCGCGGGACGGCACGGCGCGCCACGGCACGGGACGGGACGGGGGCCTCGCCGGTGCGCCCCACTGCGGCGCCTCGAGGCCGCGGCGTGGCCGCCGCCGCCGCCGCTGCCAGCGCTGACGTGCCCGCGTCCCGCCGCGTCCCGCCCCGCTCTACAGCCAAGGAGGCGGAGATAAGACGCCGCGGCGGCAGTCGCGGGGCGTTCGCGCCTCACCTTCTTCTACTGGCGGATTCGCTCGCGGACACAGGGGGCCCTAGCGCCTCTATAGTCAACCCTCATTAACACGAATTCCATGCAACCGAAATAATCGGAGTTCGTGTTATAAAAAATCGTATTATCCGAGTTTTATAAATGTCATTTTTACTGTAATCCCTCGCCGGGACCGAAGTTTTGTTCGTGTTACGGCGAAATTCGTTTTAAGTGAGTTCGTGCAAACGAGGGTTTGCTGTATTTTGCTCCATTGAACACATACACACGGAAACGTTCAGCCTAAGTCCAAGACTGAAGAGTCGTACAGACAACCCGACAGAACGAGATTGTATGTCAAAATTACGGTGTAAGATATGTAGGTGTGTTCACTCCCAGTCTAAAACTGAAGCTTAAGTGAGGCTAGTTCTCACAGTTCTCGCATATAAGCGCTGCGATCTTTGGGTCTCAGTTGGCACGGTCGTGATTGGTCGCGATCCATTCGACAGCTCTATGGTCATCTGATTTCTAATTTCAAGTTAGTGATTTATCGTTTCGCGGTGGAATTGGTGAAGTCTAGAACGAACAGGTATGAAAATAGGTGAGAAATATTTTGTAAAACTGTGTAATAGCTACAGTTCAAGATGTCATCTTAAGATGTATATCTTACACCGTGACCCAAACCGACCGTGCGCACTTTACGGACAAGCGAGGAACTAGCCTCAAACTGGCTTCAGAAAATTTGCCCCAAAGGCGGCTAGTTGACACACATATATCGTACACCGTGGTCAAAATGCATTCACATAAAAGCTAGAAACATCATTATGCAAAGATTGATAATAATCCAAACTATCCAAGAACTTTTATTTATCCAAAACACAAAAGGAGTCAAAATAGAAATAGTTTGGATTCCTTCTCATAAAAATATTGCTGGAAATGAGAAGGCAGACACAACTGCAAAAATGGCAACATCATTACCAAATGTTGACCATCAAATTCATGGTACCCAAAAAGATATAAGAAATCTTTTCAAGGACTCTTCTTTAAAATATTGGAACTCACAATGGAAGATGGGGTCTACGAAGCTACACCTAGTAAGAAACTCTATCCTGGAACCAAGTCTACCAAGATCAAATTTCAAAAGAAGAGAAGAAGTCGTCATAACAAGATTAAGGATCGGTCACTTTAATCTAAATTACTGTCATCTGTTCAAAAATTCTAACCCTGAACCCTGTCCTAAATGTGGCGCTACCATGTCTACTTCTCACATTATTCTCGAGTGTCAAGAACTTGATAATGTCAGAAAAGCATTAAAAATAGAAGGCAGCTTATATTCTATGTTCAAATCAGAAGAAGGTTGTAAAAAAATTTTGGAACTACTAGAAATAAGTAAGCTGTTTAATGTAATATAATAATGAGACAAATGTTTTAATAATATATTGATAAAATGCTTACTGTGAAATGATACCATGTTTGTAACCTTATGTAATGTAATATTCTGATGTAAACAAACTGAGGTCACTGATGACCGAGCTGTTAAAAAGCGACCATAAATAAATAAACTAAAAAAAAAAGGATTGATGATATGGTTTAAGAATTTTTTTAGTAAGTTAATTTTGGGGAAAAATCAAGTGTGAGCTAGTCAAAACATGCAGTTTTTACATTCACTTCAGATCAGATTTGATCCTACACTCCACTCCTAGGGTTGCGAAAAGAACGCAACACATAGCAAGTCATTTTTATCGTAAAACGAGAGCAATATCAAAATTGATTTACTCAGAGTTTAATTGTTGATGAGTTAATTAAAAAGCGCATGCAGTTACGAGTCCGCAGCGTCGTATATTGCGAGGTCGGAGTTCCCAGACCCGACGGAGGCGGATTTCCGACACCCGCTAAGAACCTGACCAAACGACTGGACCAGCCATTTCCGGTCGAGAATTCTAGAGGACTGACGCTCACGTGGGTCGTTTTCAGGGTTCTCCAAATCTTTAAACTATGAGCCAGGGACCGTTCGCGATCCTCCAATCCCCCTCCTGTACAGAGTCCTATTAGACGCGGGTGGCGGGCTGACCCCCCTCTATATAAGGCTATACTACAAATTGTAGAACAGACACCAATAGTAGTGCAAGTACGTGCACGTCACGCTTCCGCCAATGGTGGGTTGCAGTACCAGAGAAACACGTCTACGGCAATGCAGAATTTGCATTACTAATTTCCACTGCGAATTGAAAGAACACTACGCAGCATCTGGTTATATGAGACGTGTCTATGGTTTCGTTAGATACCCAGGAACTCGGGAAAATGCAATATTTGATTTTGTCTGAAAAAGGAAATATTTGATTGTATTATACTCCATCTATCTCTTAATGAGCGAATCGACTGAATTCTCATATTCAGTACGTCACTACTTATGACATAGCTGTCGTCATGCGACAGCAAGGCTCGAAGGAAGAGATCGCCCGCCATAAAATATTTGAAATTCACATGTTGCATTATGGAACAGCAACTTGTACGCTATTTTTGGTATGTTGTACTAACTATACTATGTTACTGCAGTATTTGTGAGAAGACTTATATTGGATAAAATAATTCATTGATTGCAATGTTGTACGGGAGTATTTTATTTGTTGTTTTTTATTTCCGTGCGTGCAACGTTTTGGGAAACCATTTTGTGTGGTTTTGTTCAGTAGTATTTTCGCTGTTCCAGGCCACTAGTATTGTTCTGATTTTTCTTCTTAAATCTTCTCTAGATTAAAGAAGTTTCCTTCATGCACAAACATTCTCACACAAAACAGAACTAATTTAACGACAGCTATACCATGAACTCTTGGAAACGTGAATGAATTCTTCTACTAGACTCCTCACGGTGACTCATCGCCAGCGTTCAGGGAATGATGGTCCTTCAACTACTTCACAAGCTAGTGCATACACTTGTTAGAGCTCTGGCTTCCTTAAGAGGCAAACTAATCTCGGGACGACGAAGATCTCACAGAACAGAATCCTTTGAAATAATACATCCTTTAAAACCTCCTCGTGGTCGGACACTTATCCTTGGACTGTGTTAAAAGCAATGATAAGGGTCTCACCAGAGTTTAAGAATATTCCTTTACGTCAATTTTGTCGAAAATGACTTTAGAATGAATTCGTCACAAATACATAATTGTACTTCAGGTGATCTTAGAAATGAATACCAAATGTATTGGTCCTGTTAGGGTAGAAATTTATAAGAATATCTGAAGTATTTTTACTCCCTTTCGATGGGATAAATCTGGTCAAAATCGAACTCTTTAACAGATTTACACTATTTGTATTGAAAAGACCTTCACTAAATCGTCCCATCTGTTATTCATCCCTTTTTTTCTAAAATGCTGCACTGCTTTTTCAAACAAACTGCAATACTCATAACTTACCCCAACAAGCCTTTCATTTGAGTAAAAGTGTATGTTCAGCATAAAATACGTTATTTAGCACTGTATACATGGTATATTTACTAAATTACAATATTTACGGAAAACAAAAACTGTCATAACAAACTTCCAATTATATTCATATATAAATAACAAATTAATTGAAATCGCAGTACCAATAAATTACTCAAAATATAAACAATGTGGTAAAGTATTTTTAATTAGTAGTGTTCTATTTGTTTTCACCAATTCAAATACAAAATAATATTGGATTTAGGGAAATTAATTTTAGAAAACTAGAGGAACTACAAAAAATTGCGAAATTTGAGATGAGTTGTACTATCGCTATCAAGATAGTAGTGAATAATTAAGTAAACAGAGCTGATAATGTATTTTTCAACATTAATGAAGACAGCATTCACATTTTATATGGAATGAAATGAACCTTATCTGCAAGAAAAAGAATTTACAACCGAAATGTAGCAATGAACGCATCGCATTCAAATCTCACAATGAATGAACGGATAGATAATCAGAGCAGGTCATGAAATAACTTTCAAGTGGTACAATTCACAAAGTTATCTTCAATAATAATTGAGAATATAAATTACCTACAAAGATCTGGACGGCAGCATATTTTATCATTAACGGGTGCTGAGCGTATTATCCTTTTGGGGATCCATGAACTAATTCAAATAGTTGTAATTTTGAATTCCGTTTAATAATAATAATAATAATAATAATAATAATAATAATAATAATAATAATAATAATAATAATACCTTGCGATCAAAATGTCGTTACCAAGGAGGCAGAGAAACGTCTTAAATACAAGAGTTTGGAAATCGAGATCAGCCGAATGTGGGGCGTCAAAGCACAGGTCGTCCCGATAGTTATCGGAGCTCTGGGATTTGTTCCGCAAAATTTGTGTAAGAACTTGTCTGAACTCCCTGGTAATTCAAAAGACTGGGAAGTGCAAGAAATCGCTTTATTTGGAACAGCCCACATCTTGCGCAAAGTATTGTAGAGGCACCGACAGTCCCTAGATCTACTCCTTAGGTAGCTGGTTGCAACCTGGAGTAGACTTTATATTCAGCCGACACATAACATCTTTAGTCGTGATTTAGAGGAATAATAATAATAATAATAATAATAATAATAATAATAATAATAATAATAATTACTGGCCAATTTGATTAAAGAAAGAATGTGAATATCACTTTTAGTTTGCTCTTTATTGAAAGAATAACGCTTCTGGGAACCAATATCGCCCGAACATTCATTCTTGAATAAAACAAAGTTGCACTCTTCACTACATCATGCCGAACAATTTGATATATTTAAATAAAATAGCTTCATTTGAAAATAAATGAATATGTTTTGGTTGAAAGAATTATTATATTGCAATAAACGTAATAAAACATATTCCGTTTTAAAAACATTCCTGGCAATTTTATTTCTTAAAGATACATAAACAAGGGGAAACTATACGGTATAAAATGTTAATTCATTTAATAAATAATACAAATTTCATAAAAATATAAATTCATTATAATTTTTAAGAAAATGGATGTCATTTGTCAATACTACTTCGATAGTTCGTAATGCTAGGAGATTCCGTTGTACGTAGTTGAGTTTTGAGTACTGAAGGCGTAGCAGAGACAAAGAAATATTAAAGAGATTACACAGAAAAACGTCAGGAGATAACTCAGAAGATATAACCAAAACGTAAGTGAAATATCGAAGAGTAACGCAGTCCTCTGCACACAGAATTCTCTTTATCAGCTCGACAGAAAAAAACTGCTCTAACAACCTGTCCATTTACCTTGCTAACATCCATTTATTTTTGACAACTTACTAATTCTGAAAAAAAAGTAAGTATTCTAGAAATGGTTCGTTTTTAACAAAGTGTGTCAAGTTGCCGTAAGTGCTGTAGGTACATAATACTTTTGAATGCTTAAATATCCACGTGAGAAACATTCAATAAAACCACGATAATATTGCAAAGCAAACAATAGCATCAGCTCCTTTTCAATTTTTTGATTGATAGATTGATTTGTGATTCCGCGCTTTAACTGTTAAGATCAACAGTCCCGTAAGTGCATGTTTTTTTTTTTCTTCGGGAGGTGGCGGTGATCTTTCCTCGCTGGATAGTGAGATCCGACGCGGACTGACCGTCGACTAACGGGGTTTTCCACAACCAGGTATCTCTCACCAGCGGGGCACCGCCCCAGCCGAAACACGCTAAGTTCACGACCGATCTCCCGGCATGTGTGCTAATGTAGTGCAAGTGTAAGTAGGTGTAATTACGGGGTAAGGATAGGACTAGGAAGTGGAAGGAAAGTTCGCACGTCGTCCGTGGCTCGTTTGTTAGGGTACTGCTCCGGCATTCGCTTGCTGTTGATCGAAGAAACCACGGAAACTACCGATCAGAGCATCCGGCCGCTGGAATTCTCCTCCAGACAAAGGCTGAGTTCGACGCAGCTACGTAGCTAGTGTCGAAAATCCTGCCACCGTCGCATCTCGAATCTAGGACCTCCCGGTCAGAGTCACTGATATGACATCAGTTGAAGCCCTTCCGGTGCTCCTATCAGAAACGCCGGAATGTAACGGACATCCGCAATGGCTCACGGTCCATCTGAGCAATCCCATTTCCTGAGGCTTGTTTCCCCGGTGCTATGCGGCGCCGCGGTGTCGAACACCGGTGACTCAGCGCCGCCCGCTGCGCGCCGTTAGTCGCAGGCGTCGCGGCGCGAGGCGACGCGATGCGCGGCGCCGCGGGGCGTCGGGTGGCGCCTTATCGCGCGCGGTGGCGTCGCGGCGCCGCTGTCTCAGCAGCGCGGCGCCGAGCCGTCCGCCCGGGAGCGCTCGGCCGTCGGGGAAGCAGCGGCCCGCTTCCATGAAGCCAAGCGTCCACCCTTGCGCGCGCTGGATGCGTCCAGACACGCACCGCCCAAACACTTTCAAGTAGATCCAGCAGTCTTATTCTATCTTCACCTTTTACTAATTACACTTTCAGTACATCTGGTCGACGATAATCGATAACAGACTTTTATTAGTAAATCGATGAACAGTAAATCGACGATATTTATTCGTTTTACAATATTGTACGTGAATCAGAATGAGTAAAACAAAAACATGGTGTACACAATAAAATGTTTTGCTACCCTTCGTAAGTGGAAAAGTCAGAAACGCCGGAGAGAAACGTATAATGAAGAAGAACAAGCCAAAGACTTACGAAAAATGCAATGTCTATGAAGACAGTGCCAAAGATGCCCTTGCGAATGAACCATCTCTCTATCTAGAAAATTATTGGTCGGTACAACCATTATAACGTGTTCTCGTGGAAGGATACAAGATGTTTAAGAACGTTCTGCGGTTTTGATCACGAAGCGTGGTAAATTAAAGATAACTGTTAGGAGGATATTGAAAAGTTTTTCAAGTTCCTCTTGTGATTTAGTAGAGTGGAATAACTACTTCTGTACCCAACGTTGGGCATCCTTCCTTACCAGCAATGTTCCCCACAACGGGGTGACATTGTCACACATTATAGGGAATTTAAAAAAAAAGTCCGATACTATTCAAATTCAACACCATTTTTAGAGAGCTTAAGCAGCTCAACAGAAAAGATCTATCATTATTCTTAATAAAGATGAACATTACATAATATAACATAATAACAACATTAATACGCGCAATATTTTTATAGAAATATTTTTGAAATTCATTTTCTACGACGAACTATTGTTCATTGTGGGAATCATACAAGGAATACATGGCAAATCGTTTTTTCGCAGTCATTGTGATTCATTTTCTATCGAATACAATAAAAATAATAATTCTAACAAAAACTGTTAATCGAGGTAAGCGCAAAACAGCAAATTGTCAGACAACCTTGGGACAGACGTCATCACTTCAAATGTAACATTTCATATTTCCACTTTCTGATCATGAAGAAGCACTAAAAGTAGAGGCTCTTTAATCACTGTGTTCTCAGTCAAATTAACTCTACTCTTCGCTTGATTATTTCGTTACTATTGTCGTAAGACCAACAGAGAGCAAATAATTGATGCACTTGAAGATTGTAAAGTGATAATCGAGGTTTATAGCCAACGGATTGGGTGATCTGTGTTATCGGCTATGTGTTGTTCAATACTTTTCGTAATTCCACCTTCTTAAAAGAAAAGATAAGTAATAAATACCTTTCTATTGAAAAGGAATAAATCAGTACCAATTTATTTGTGTTCATTGCTCTTAACGGACGGCGTCATTTAAGACCGGCTTTTCTTTCCCATCTGGCGACGTTCTGCCGATTTAACAGTCAAGAAAAGGATGTTCGTTCGGCACTGGATAGGAGCTGCGATAGGGCGCAAGAGTGACGTTTCCACATCCCTGGGCCCGGCGCCTCCCAATCCCTCGTGGCACGGTCAGCAGCCGTAATTGCCGCACTTTCACGCTCCGCGCCGGCCGGCCCGGCCCGGCCCGGCCCGGCCGTCCTCGCCCCCGACCCGCCGCCTTTCGCAAATTGCGCTCATTAATAAAACATACATCGCAGGACGGGCAGCTTACAGGGACCGCCACCGCCACCGCCATCGCCGCCACTCGGACCCTGGGAGGTCGCGGCAGGACCATTGCCAACTGCTGCTCACGCGAAACTCCGGGACACGGTTTATATCGAAGGTTCGAAAAATTATCCTATACTTCAAAAGTTTTGCACCGGTGTTAGTGACGTATAGAGTTCAAATAGACTTCTTCGCACTCAATGTAAGGAGAATGCCTCATGAATTATACATACTACATTAGGGTACAAGCACCACATCTTAAGCAATGTAAACTGAAGTCGAAAAAATATAAAGCTCTCAATCACACGACACACATTTTCTATTCGAATACGCTATTCTTCAACGATGCTATCCTTCTTTTATCAAAACAAATAACCATTGTTCGTCAAATTGATGTACTACTTACAAAAATGATGATTTCTTTAGGTGCTTCGAAACACTGCAAATCAAGGTATCAATGCGTACCTGATATTTAAGGAAAGACACTGTAGAGCTTCTTGCGAGTGACTACCTAGCAAATCGCACACAACACCTACTTATCAGAAACTACCGACGATACGAGCCCAGCAAAATGTCGCGCTTGTCAGCAGGAACTTGTTATCATACTAATTGAAAATATACATGAGGGAAAATCCATAATTCCTAGAAATGTTTGCAAAACATCACTGATTACATGATTGAGGAAGTCGGCATTACTTCTTTCAATCAAATGTTTCACTTATTCCATTTCGCCACTGACGACGTTCCATGCGATATCGCAACGGTGAAACTGCCAGTGAGATAAAACACAACACGAACACAACAGTTATATGTAAAGTTTCGTTAACTGCCTCCGGACTCGTCAATTGCTATGGACATTAGTCCCAGTAATATGGTGAATGCATTGTCCCGGAAGATGGCGGTGTTGGTAGCCCCGCTGGATGTTAACATTCGTCACAGGCCTATAGTTCAGCTTGAGGGGATTTCGTCTCTACATGTATCACCGTGAGGCACCGTTCCAGCCGAATTTCGGCTCCGGTTTCCAGATATGTGTGGTAACGTAGTGTATGTAAGTGTAAGTGTATATCTAAGGGGAGAGGATAGGACAAGGAAGAGTTAGTAAAGATCGCTTGCGGTCCATAGCCCCTTTGTTAGGGCATTGATCCAGTATTTGGTCCAAAAAACTAAAGAGAATCTACCGATCAGAGCAGCCGTCCCCTAGAATTCTCTCCCAGACAGCCGCTGAATGCGACATACGTAGTAGCTATCTACCTAGTGTCGAAAATTTGTCACCACCGTGACGTAAACATTATAACATTCGGGTCAGAGACGTTTCAAAGGCAACATGATGCCAGCTCTGAGCTAACTCGACCAATACGAAAGATAAAGAATAAATATATTTCAGAAAGTGAGTTTGGACCCTGCAATTCTCTCCACGGAGGGTCAGGAGTAGACGACTTAAACCGCATTTAAAAATAAATAAATAATTTAAAAAAACGATAAGATGTAAAGGGGAGTGATTACATTACAAATAAATGTTTTATTTTGAACTTATTCAAATAATGAACTTATTCATATTAAAGTGTGAACTTCTTAAAATTATTCAACTATTTATTTTGTACGAACTTATTAGAATTAGATTAATAATGGTACTAAGAAAATGAAAAGTAATATCTCGCAATGGATAGTTTTAGTCTAAATAAATAATGTTTAATGTCCCTTGCCTTATAAATGAAAGAACAACTGAATGGCTATTTTGAAGGTTGAAATGAACATCTTCAAGCACGATTTTCAAGCATGAGTCTGAAGAAAGTTCAATCAGAGAACTTATTACTAAGCATACAAAATTAGTGCCAGGCCCACATAATCTGCACCATATTCCCTTTTCTGATATTCCCTTTTAGCACTTCCGACGGAAGAGCGTATCGTGGCGGCAACCTGCTACTTGCCACACAGGAAGTGCTGATTCGAGACCAAGAAACAGACGACACTCGCGTGGTGGGTATGCAAGTACTGAATTCTGAAACCTGAAGAGCTACTGGTGCACCGTGTAGATGTGCCACAGCAAAGGTTTCAGTACTTTAGACCTGTTCCCGATCAGGGCTGTGAACCTGATCTTGTGTATTAATATACTAATTGTAAGTACCTTAAAATATTTTCAATACATTACTCGAAATTATACTTAGGCTACTTTCTTCATCCTTGGTGAGCTGGAGGGGGGGCAGCACATACCAAACCAAATTGATGCTTCCAATTGGATAGCGATGCCTATCTCACTAGGAATCAAGAAACGTAAATCGGAGAATAGGTTCTACGAAGAAAGGAGGGAAGTAGAATTTACAATTGGAAGCTTGTCCCAAAACAATGCAGACAAGCAACAAAATTCATTAAACACGTTGCAAACTACCGTATATTCCTCACACTTATTCATCACACCGGCTATCAGCATGTCCAATGCTCTGAAGTGGGAACAATTTCCCTAGGAAGTGAAGACCAGAGCGCTGTCCCTCCTGTAGGATCTTACTCCCGTTCTCTTCTGTGGAACGGACATTTGTAGTTCATTTACCGTTGAAATTGGTTTTCTATAACTCGGGAACAAACATTTTTCAAATATTTTTATTTTTCTAAAATAATTGTTTTCTAAATTCATTTTTTCGTTTTTTTTTTAAATTCTGGCCCTCAAGAAAATGTGCGCAGATAAATCTCTTTCCCCACACGTCATATACAGTTTTTACTGTTTTTTGACAAATAAAATAAATAAATAAAAAATAAATTTAATCCACCGCCCTCCACGGACCACCGCACACCCTAAGGACCCCTGCGATAATCGATGACCTCCCGACACCGACAAAATCAAATGTGAACCAAAACAGCAATGCGAGCGGGACACAAAGGCAAGAAGAATGTAATACTAAATTTATGAACCGAACGAATTTAAATCATTATAATTGCTTGAATTTCCAACACAAAGGTTTTATTTAAAAGCGCAATTTCAAGACGGTTTGCACTTTGTAATAAAACCATAATACTCTTTAAAGTCTTGCATTTCTTGGGCCCTTGTATTTGTTAACGATTTAATTTAGCCTCTTTTGTTTTCGTAGAATACACCAAAAATCTCTCTTGTTCGGAGACAGGATGAAATATGACATGCACAGAACAAGAGGTTTAGGCTTCCATGAGATTTAGAGACCAGAGAGGCAAGCCAGGATGTGATAGCACAACAGTCGACGACGTGGTGTCGCCAGAGTATCCCAGAGCATTCAGATGAGATGTGCGCTTTGCGAGGGACTATATCTATATGTACCTCTCACATATAAAAAGTGAAATGGCTTCAAAATCCATATACGGAATCTTACAGGCAATATTTTATAGCTACAGGTGATTTAGAATTAATGTTACAAACTTCTAGGGCATGAGGAGAGGGGCAAAGATAGTATTTTATTCCAAAGAACGCGATGAGAAATCTGATATAACAGCAGTATACAACTGCTTTTTAAAGAGCGCGCCCCTGATTCGTGGATAATTCATCCTACACTCCTGGTTGACAAGTACACGAACTCTCAAAGGTCACCAACAGAGTGCGTGAAGCTTGCAAAAACAATGCAGGATTAGT
Source organism: Acheta domesticus (assembly GCA_031308135.1). Lineage (NCBI taxonomy): Eukaryota > Metazoa > Arthropoda > Insecta > Orthoptera > Gryllidae > Acheta > Acheta domesticus. The sequence continues at coordinate 78,270,555 of JAHLJT010002406.1, read as the reverse complement.
TGCCTACCAAACAGGGGCTGCACTGATATGCCTACTAATTGAACATTTCTAATTTCGCCGTGGCAATATAGAAATTAACAATATTTTCTCAGAAAATACATACAGCGGAATTCTTTAACATTTTATAACACTCACAATTTTTTTCTGATTTCTAACGATTGTTCTATAAATTCCCTGATGTCTCCCTGACTTTTCCAGTGAAAAGCAAATTCTCTGATTTTTACCGGTTTTCCATGTGTTCAGAACCTGCCCCCCCTCCTGAAGCAGTGATGCGACATCGATGACAAAACATCGACGTTCAAAATTAAAACTTCGATATTAATAATACATCGACCATTAACCACCGATGTTTTTACATATCGATGTCTTACGGCTGGTTTAGTAACCTCCAACATTAAATTCGCGAGCAACAATATTTAATTTGATAGTTTCCCAAGTATTAATTTATAATTAAGATTTACGTGAAAACAGTTAAAAACTATCTCCATATGCGAAATAGGAGGAAAGAGTCGTACGAAATATCAGGTCGTGGCGGTCATCTCGGGCGAGATTTAATCTGTTCGAAGAAGGTAGTACAAACAGAATCATTTGAATCGAACACAAACTGACAGTGGTACCATCAGTTATTTCATATTTTAACTTTTACAAAATTGTAATGAAGGGAATTTTTCATTCACAAAACATTGAGCACAAACATCGATGTTGATAAAACATCGATGTTTTCAAAATATCGACATGAATGTGGCATCCCTAGCCTGAAGTGCGAGGCGGGCGCCGCGTGGCCGCTCCACTTCCGCGCCTCCCACCTGGCGCAGCGGTCTCGCGCCGCGCGTGACTCGACTCTCGATTCGGGGCTCTCGTCCTTCCGAGAACACGCCTCGGCACGACGCTCCGCAGCAACAGGAAAAGGAATATAAAAGAGACTTGGGGCGAAGTGCTCCCAGCGTTTGGAGCGTGCACTTAGCACTTCAGGTGAGAAGTACGCCGAGGACGCTAGTCGACACAGAGATTTGATCTATGTTATTTGGCGTCAGTTACAAAAACTTTGTGCTGAGGTGTATCATGCCAAAGGAATATTTCAAAGTTGTATGTAACAATGTAACAACCATTTGGGCGAACAAAAATGTCTGATGTATGAAAGAAAATTTGCGAATAATAATTTGGCAAAAAAATGTTTTTGTGATTCATAGAACTGAAATTTTATCAGAGTATTACACTAAATTGTTCTCATATTGTAGAGAAAATAATTTTGAAACTTATCTCCAAACGAGTAGCGAGTGACTAAAATGACATGGCAAATCATAGAAACAAAATATTAGATATACTATTTAAGCAGTTACTTTAAGCGAGCTTTCAAAAGACGTTAAAGCGTGTTTAATTCTATGATTATCAAGTTCATAAAAAGCGATAAAGCCAGAAGAACCAGGCAACATATTATATGAATTTTGAATAGTCCAAGACTATTCCTCTTTTCATAATGAAACCCACCCCAGTACAATTGTTCAATGTTTGGAATGTCGAATTCTTTGTCAGTAAATTATGGTATTTTATTCACATAATAAGCCATAATTAGTAATAGTCATTTTAACTAAGAGATTAAAGGATTTGGTGAATTTCACATTAACAACCTTCTTTAATTTTTGAAAATCCAATACTCAGAAATTAAGAATACTAAATATGGGCTTTATGGAAAGTGTATTCTGGACCCAGAATCACGATTGATTGACTTCTTGGCAAACGCAAAAAGCTTTTCATCTAGCCTTTTTCGTCGCTGGAGTCATCTTATCAAGTACGTCTCAAAGTATAGAAGATGGTAGTCTGGCTTTATTGTGGCTCAGTTAATATTCCCTAGCGATGCTAATCAAATCTAGTATATGCACACGTCGATTCGTAAGCTAAGTACTGGCCACCAGACCATTTAACTAAATGAAGGTAATCCACAGGTAAGATGCTTTGAAGACGAAAATACCATAAGCGCAGCCGAGACAGTGAACGAGGCGGCGCGGGGCGGCGCGGGGCGGCGCGGGGCGGCGCGGGGCGGCGCGGGGCGGCGCGGGGCGGCGCGGGGCGGCGCGGGGCGGCGCGGGGCGGCGCGGGGCGGCGCGGGGCGGCGCGGGGCGGCGCGGGGCGGCGCGGGGCGGCGCGGGGCGGCGCGGGGCGGCGCGGGGCGGCGCGGGGCGGCGCGGGGCGGCGCGGGGCGGCGCGGGGCGGCGCGGGGCGGCGCGGGGCGGCGCGGGGCGGCGCGGGGCGGCGCGGGGCGGCGCGGGGCGGCGCGGGGCGGCGCGGGGCGGCGCGGGGCGGCGCGGGGCGGCGCGGGGCGGCGCGGGGCGGCGCGGGGCGGCGCGGGGCGGCGCGGGGCGGCGCGGGGCGGCGCGGGGCGGCGCGGGGCGGCGCGGGGCGGCGCGGGGCGGCGCGGGGCGGCGCGGGGCGGCGCGGGGCGGCGCGGGGCGGCGCGGGGCGGCGCGGGGCGGCGCGGGGCGGCGCGGGGCGGCGCGGGGCGGCGCGGGGCGGCGCGGGGCGGCGCGGGGCGGCGCGGGGCGGCGCGGGGCGGCGCGGGGCGGCGCGGGGCGGCGCGGGGCGGCGCGGGGCGGCGCGGGGCGGCGCGGGGCGGCGCGGGGCGGCGCGGGGCGGCGCGGGGCGGCGCGGGGCGGCGCGGGGCGGCGCGTGCGTGGTCGGAGGCAGTGGAGTTGCCTGGACCTGCTCGCAATCAGCCCCAGCGCCGCGGGGCAGACGCTCTGACCCCGTTCGCGCCCGCGCAGCCATCGCGCACAAGCGCCGCCACGTCTTACCACTTCTTCCCCGCGGTCATTCCCAGAACGAGACCTTTCCACCGCGCACGGAAGAAAGAAGAACCTCCTTGAGGAGGGCAAATACGGCGGGAGAGAGGTAAATTGAATTAAATGCCACAGGATAGTTAGATCATTCATCTCAAATTTGCTGGTAAAATCACCTTTAATGACGAAATTAAAAGTTAGTAATATTGAAGACACAACGTAACGTAACGGAAAACACATTTCAGCGAGAATGACTACCTGTATAATTATGCACTTAATTATTCACAGTGCACGCGGATCTCAATACCGCAAACGTAAATACGAGTAATGGACATTGAACCAAAAATACAAAATTTTAATATCGAAATTTGACGAATTTACGAAGGTAATTGTTCGCACTGGAATCGTATAAAAGCAGTTCATAGCGCATTTTTCCTTAATAATGTAGGTGTGTGAAAAAGGCTATTGGCTTCTTCAGAAAGTCCATCAAATTGTCTGTTGGATTTAATTTAGTGATCACGCAAAGGGAGGACACCGGAAAACAATGTTTAACTTTTACTGGCGATAATTGACAAAAAATAAATGTCGGTACGTGGACTAGATTTGGCATTTCGCGATGTGATCGAGTGCGGGTCAACGTCTGGTGGCGCGTCCATCGCAGCAGCTGGCCGAGGCCGGGCGCTGCGCGGGGCGATGGGCGTCTCTGGCGCGGCGCCAACGCAGGAATAAACGCGCCTTGGGGGCGGGGCGGCGGCGCGGCGCTCGGCTTTGGGCGAGGCGGGCAATGGTGGCGGCGGAGGCAGTCGGAGCGCGCCAACGGACGGCGGGCGGCGTCCCGTCTCGTCCCGTCCCCTGGACTACGCCCAGCGGCGGGAGGGAGCAGCGACGTCGCCCACGGCGCCATGTGACACGCGACGCACAGGTAACTCCGCCAGCGGCAGCCGCTGCCCCCGCCGCGCCGCGCCGCGCCGCGCCGCCCAGGGCTCCGCCGGCCCAGCACGTGCACGCGTCGCCCTGCTGATAGCGGCCCCTACCCCGCGAGATACGCGTTCCTGCGCAGCGACCCCACCCCGCAGCCGACACACAGCGGACGGGTATGAGCCCTACTGCGCTTCACGGCACTCGGGCAAGCGGAAGGGAAAAGGCCAGGAGGGTGATGGTGCTGCACGGACTCCTACCCAGATTTCTGTGCTAGGAACATAACTCAAACACGACACATATCTTGCATATGTTTTCCACGAGACGATGATTCGCAAATTTAACTCTAAAGCAGGATACAATATCTGTTTTCAAACTTCTAATGACTCTCTCAATTACCGTATGATAAAAAAAAAATTGCACCACGTTGGTACACGGTTCAATAAGACTAATTGTATTTTTTTTGTCTGAGAAATAGCCATAAATAAAACTTGGAATAAAACAGTAGAGATGTAGAAGTAAAACAACTCACCTGTCACTAGTTTATCCCCCATAGCACTGAAGTACTTCAACGTTGCCTTTACTGGGAATTGCCCGACTACATCTCATAGTCAATTTTCACTAATCGCCGCTTCCCAGCTAATTCCCTTACACTTTTCGTTAACTGAAAAGGCATAGCCAGAACGCATTCCATTTCGTTCATCGGGTGTTTAGGAAGAAGTAAACATTTTTGTTAAGTTTTTTATTCACAAATAGATGTTCTCGCATCAGTCCAGACACAACCTCCTACATAGCAAGCCAAGATCTTGCTATGTTGCCAGAATCTTCGGAAATGTGTAAATGAAGTCAGCAAAGTCAGAAGATACTCGTGATATGAGGTTTAAAGCTTTGTTTCCACAAACTTTGAAGTGTGCTTTTCAACGTTGGCAGTGCTCTAAAAGTCTAAAAGGATGTGCTTAAGTTTGTTGAAAACAGACAGAAGTGGGTCAGGTATAATCGATCAGATAATACTAAGCAGACCACGGTAAACACAGAAATCAATCTCTGGGTTGATAAATAAACGGCTTAGGAAAAGCTGATCCCGGGATGCAGTTGGTGTACGCCCATCTTTACCTATTGTTCTGGATTGACTTCAGATATATTCTCTTTTTCTTTAGTATACAAAGAAAAATAGGAATATCATAATTGATAGATAATAGAGGGAGTGACGAGTACCAAAGACATACGAGGAGGCGTAGTTACATAAAATAATGGTTACCAGAGGTGCATCATCATTAAGATTAAATAAAAGAGAGGTCGCTTGCATATTACGAAAAAACAGAGAAAGCAGAAGGGGAAATGTACGGCATAAATTGGAAGCGCCTAAAGCTAAGCATGTTCAGTTCGTAGGGAAGTACGTTTACAGTAAATAATAAGTTAAATTGTTTAGTAAATAATGTAAAGTATAGAGAACTGATAAAAACATTACGCTACAATTAAGTAATTGGAAAGGACCGGAATAGGTGGTTATGTCGCACTGAAAGTTTAATGTTAATGAAGATTCATAGGAATTTGAGAATGAGTGTGAAGCACAAAAAATAATTATATATTTGTAAAATGGAAACAACGAAGTGTATTGCTAGTAGAATGTAGAATAGATGTAAGTAATGCAATTCGGTACGTTCAGACTTGACGGAAGTTCATATTATAGTAGCCTGCCGCACGGGAGAGATACAAAGAAATGAACTTGGCTTGTCTTTATGGTACAGTAATTGATAAAGATATACTCTTTGAATGGTATGAGACGACCATAAATGTATTTTAAAATATATTTTGAATGTTTTATAGTGATGATAACAAGTTCATAACGATATCCACTTACATAATTTCCAAAAAAATTAAAGTGACAATGTAAAGACTGTATACAGACATGGTTAGTTCATGCCACGAGTAGAATAGAATTAATTTTAATTTTTGGGCAACTTACAAGTAAGACAACATATACGAGTTTGTTAGCGAAGTGGGAGCGTGATTCTAAAAACATATAAGCGTCATGGGCACAATAAAGTTATCTTCCTCTATTTCGTCTTACAATAGAAGGCAACTAACAGCAAGAGCTATGATAGAAAATGTACACTAACTTCAGGGTTTCTTATCAATACTTTGGATAAGACGGCTTTGGAAGAGCGCGTCGTGTTTGGGGAAGGCGGCAGAAGGGATAAAGGCAGAAGCTTGCTGATATACGACGCCGATTTGTCGGAGGTCGTTGCCCGCTCACATAACCGTAAATAACTACCAATTCTGTAGCAGTAAATTTCTGGATAACATCTGAGCGGTTCTTGTTGCCTATCAGGAAGACCGACAAATTGTGTTGTGGAATGTATCAGGGTTGCCCACTACTGTTTTACATCCAAAAAGTATTTTCATTAGAAGAGAATTAAAGGTAGTAATAAACATTTACCAGTTCTAGTTAGAAGACATTATAAAACAGTACTAAAATGGCTTAAGGAACGAATAGTGTACCACAACACCAGAGAAGTAAGGTAAGTAAATAACTTTTGTATCCACAGAAGTTAAATTACTTGGCGCATCAACATACTTCAATATCCACTGACAAATATTATCTGTTTGAAACAACTTGAAAAGGAACATCCAAAGCACTGACAACTTCTAGTGTTGTTATGGCTTTGGCAGGGTTTGCATTCGTTGTGTTTCGAAAACCATCCTATTTCACCATTTAAACAAACAATAACAAGTCACGAATAAATTGGCCTAGATTCTACAGAAATATCTATTGGAAATGGAAGCACTCATTCGTTCTAATAAAGTAATTATTCCAGCTTCAATTAAAGAATATTTAATCCTTTTGGAAAACTCATAGTTTTTATCTGTTTTATTAAGAAAGGTACATAACAAAAAAAGCGGGAAATCGGCGAAGATTTGGGAGAAGTGTTGTAGAAAAGAACAACAATAAACGGCCCGGGAGCCGAGAAAGTGTTTCTTTGGCGGTGCATCGCCTTACACTTTACAACGTTAATGATGTATAAATTACCCCCAAATACATTTTATTAAACTCCAAAAGTTAGGGAGAAGTATTGCAAAACGTAACAGCCTAGATCGCTTTGAAAACAAACGGATGTGTTACAGTCCTTCGTATACATTTGAAATGCCCTGCGGCCGACGGACCCACGACACGAAGCAGCCGTTGTGAAGACGGTGTGGCTGAAACAATCTACGAACGCTCCCTCCCGAGAGGCAGATAAAACAACCTGGGACGCGCACACTATTCCTACACAGGGCGAAAGAGGATTTCGACAAAATTAAATAAATACAATGAAATGCAGAGAAATAAACTGTATTTTTACACTTTTCCATTTTCTTTTTAATCGATTAAAATGAAAGTCACATAAAACATCATAGGCGAGAAGGGACGCGGCACCGATGTCGATACTTTCAAATCATCCATTTTTTAAATAAAATCATCGATGTATTTAATTTGAAGTCGAGGATTTTTTAATCATTGATGTCGTGTATTTGATGTTTTTTACGTGAGATATATTTTACGTAAAAATAGTCCCATCGAAACAAAATTCTGTAATAATTTTCTGATATTCTGTAATTGAATATTGTTCACACCGAAGTGACGAAGAGCGAAAAATAAATAAAATGAAGTTTTCAGCAAGAAAGAAGCCTATGTTATTTTTGACTTATAGGATAAAATAAAAACGTTGTGTTAATAGTCCACGTAATTTTTTACTATGTTTAGACAGTATAAAAATAAATAAACGACACCACTTTCAAATTAAATTCCCTATCCGCGTGCACTTCAACGATTACCAAACCAGTTTTAAAACATCGATGGTTTGGGGTCGAAGTTTTATTAATACCAATGTTCTAATTTTTAGCGTCGATGTTTAGGAACATACTTTTTAACATTGATGTTTAGTTGGCCATGTCGCATCCATGCGGGGGAGACGTTTGTGTGTCGCTTCAGCCCACTGTGCGGCAGGCGAGGCGGATTCCAGCCCGCGCGGATATTTCTGATACGCCGCCACTACATCCCGCTCCCTCCGTGGGCTGAACGGGACTAGAGTCTGCGTCCAGACCATTGTGTAACCCCGCCCAGGAAGAAGAAAAAACAGGCTCGCTTGCAAGCGAAATTTAGAGAACACCTCAGCAGAATCCTGTCCTCGCCTTCATCAGAAGAGAAACATTCTCAGCCACTGTAAAAAGGACGATGTCCGGAAAAGAAATAGTCGAAGGCACCTCTTCACAAAAAGAAGAGGTCAAAGAAAATAACAAAATAAAAAAAATATCAACGAGCAAGAAGTCACCTTGCTTACGCAAGAAGTCTTTCAAAACACTACCGTTAGTAAATGGCCACACTAAAAATTAAATGGGATTTGTTCTAACTTGTATTTAAGTTTTTGTATCTCTTTCATGAGGAATTTTATTCCTTGACTCTATTATTGTATTAAAGCGTACGTGTATTATAAGCAACAACGCGACATCTATTTCCTCCAGTCGAGGGCAGTGATGCTGACGTTTCGACCATCATATCGTGGCCTTCTTCAGGGCTGGAGTGCGCCTTCTTACGACGAAGTTTCTTCGAAGTTTGGCGCATTCCAGCCCTGAAGAAGACCACGATACGAAGGTCCAAACCTCGGCATCAGTGTCCTCGCCACGGCGTCACTCGGGCAGCCGAGAGCCTTCACATAATACTGCCACAGACGTCCTGTCCCCCGGAAAAGAACCGCTCCAGGGGACTCTCGAGGGGTTCCCGCGAGTCAGCGGCTCGGAGCGTGAAGGCCGGCGCGCCGCCCGTCGGAAGCTGCCGCCGAGCGCCGGCGCGGAGAGGTCGCGTGGCGTCGTCGCGTCTCGTTAGAGCGGCCGCCCGCCTGCGACCGGTTCCGCCAGCGCCACAGCCACACAGCCACGCGCCGCCGTCGCCGCCGCCTCTCCTCCCAAGTCGGCGACGGCGACCCACTGACCCGTGCTCTCCCGCAGAAACCGCCTCAGCGCGCGCCTTGCCAAGAAATGTAGCCGAGCGTGAAGCTTCGAGCCTCTCCGATTGATTCATCAATGATTCCAGGCGCGTCAACTGCTAAGATCGTTCGTCCTGTAAATGTAATGCATGTTTTTTCTTCGGAAGGTGGCAGTGATCTTTCCCCGCTAGAAAGTGAGGTACGGAGCCGACTTACAGTCAACTAGCAGGGTTCTCCCCAACCATTTATCTCCGACCAGCGGGGCACCGCCCCAGCCGGGACAAGCTCTAAGCTCCCGAGAGACCTCCCGGCATGTGTGGTAGTGTAGAGCATGTAGAATAAGTGGGTAAGAATGTGGGAGCATAGAAAGGACAGAACAATGATGAGGATGAGAAGAGCAAACCAGGAAAAACAACCAATTAGAGCAGGTGGCCACTAGAATTCTCCCCTTACCTAACTAGTGTCGAAAATCTTGTCACCCGCAGGGACTCAAAACGTACCGCATCTGACATCCTGGTCAGAGGCACATCAGTGACATCAGTTGCTGCCCTGAGCAACCTCTCCCGGTCGAGCCCCTTAGAGGATAATTAGACGAGTCTCCACGTTTGGTTTATTTCCTACTTCTCACCCCGAAGTACATCAAGCATTTTCGTTTGACTCCTGGGTATACTGAACTCATTATGTTACACACCAACTCTCATATATTCTTGATACACAGGAGTATCAAGTGTTGTAAGTTTAGGTTTCCAGTACGTACTTAACTACGTAAATACTCTTCTTGTAGAATCAGGATATTCGTAAACGTTTCCCACATCTTACATCAAGTTTGAGAACATTATCACACGCAATTATTATTATTATTATTATTATTATTATTATTATTATTATTATTATTCCACTACATCACGACTAAAGATCTTATGAGTCGGCTGAATATAAAATCTACTCCAGGTTGCAACCAGCTACCTAAGGAGCAGATTCGGTGACTATCAGTGCCTCTACAATACTTTACGCAAAATGTGGGCTGTTCCAAATAATGCAATTTCTTGCACTTCCCAGTCTTTTGAATTACCTGGGAGTTTAGACAAGTTCTTACTCAAATTTTGCGGAACAAATCCCAGAGCTCCGATAACTATCGGGAGGACCTGTGCTTTTACGCCCCACATTCGGCTGATCTCGATTTCCAAACTCTTGTATTTAAGACGTTTCTCTGCCTCCTTGGTAACGACGTTTTGATCGCAAGGTACAGCAACATCGATAAGTAAACACGATTTTTTCGACAAATCCCGGATAACTATATCCGGTTTGTTTGCCGCTATCGTGCGATCAGTTTGAATTTGTTGGTCGTACAATATCGTACACAATCCAACAGACGTCACCGGTTTCGGTGAGTGTTCGTACCACTTGGGGCATGTGTTTGGAACGTCGAGGGCGGTACAGATCTGCCAGTGGAGGTAGCTACACACCCTATCATGTCTTTTAAGGTATTCGGTCTTTGCTAGGATTGGACAAGCTGAGACAATATGATCAATGGTTTCTACTTGCTCCAGGCAAATGCGGCATTTGTCATCTTGGGAAATTTTGAGAACCGCTTTATCATAATGTCGTGTTCTCAAGGCCTGATCTTGGGCAGCTATTACAAGTGCTTCCGATTCTGGCTTCATTCTTCCCCTTTTAAGCCACATAAATGATTGATCTTTATTGATCTGCACTTTGTCCATTCTTTTTAGGTATTGTCCGTGGAGTGGTTTGTCTCTCCACGATTTCTTTAACATTTTTTGTGTCTCACACTTCATGTTTAGCAGCATCAGAAGTTCAGTGTCTGTGTTATTCGACGTGTCTTGCCTAGTTTTCTTCGCAATGTTTCTTGCTACACTAACAATGCCTCTGTTTCCCATTCTTCGGTCAGATTTCATGACCTGCCTCATTAGAGGGTCGTCTTGATGGCTGACTACATACTTCCCCAACCCGACTATTGCGTTGTGCCAGGAGGCCTCAATTTGTCTCAGGCCTCTTCCTCCTTCCTTACGTGCCACATAAAGTCTATGTACATCAGCTCGAGGGTGGGAAACATGATGCATTGTTAGCAGTTTTCTGGTTTTTCGATCCATGGTGCGAATTTCTTGCTCAGTCCAGTCCACTAGTCCAAAACTGTATTCGGCTACAGGTACCGCCAAACTACCTATTGCAGATATTTTATTCCTGGAATTCAGAGCGGACTGCAGGACCAGTCTCACTCTCCTATAATACTCCCTACGAATTCTCTCTTTCATTCTGTCATTCGAGATGGTTTCACATTCTTCAATGCCCAGATATTTGTAAGTTTTACCTGGCTCAAGATCTTGAATCACAGTGTGCGTATCAATTTCAATGTTCTCAGACGTTGTGAGTTTCCCTCTTTTTAAAGTGATTTTTGCACACTTGTCAAGACCAAACTTCATGCAGATGTCATTGCTAAAGTCATTCACGACAGACAGCATTTGGGAGAGAATCGCTTCATTCTTGGCAAACACTTTCAGATCATCCATGTAAAACAAATGTGATACTGGCCTTTCATCACCATGGAGCTTAAAACCAAAGTCAGCTTGCGACAACTGTCTCGATAGTGGGATCAAACTAATGCAAAACAGCAGAGGGGATAGTGAATCTCCTTGAAAAATACCCCTGTTAATCTGAATACTTCTGGTTTCTACTGCTTCCTTTCCGCTGTGGATTAGTAACCTGGTACTCCACGACTTCATACTAGCCTTGCAAAATTCAATAAGTCTAGGATGAAATCGATAGATCTCCAGGGTCTTCAAAATCCAATCGTGTGGTACACTATCAAAGGCCTTTTGGTAGTCAATCCAAGCCATGCTCAAATTACGTTTCCGTTTCTTTACATCATTCAAGATGACTTTATTCAGTAGCAAGATTTCCTTACAGCCATAAGAGCCTTTACGACATCCTTTTTGTTCAGCTGGCATTAGATGATTCTTATCTAGATGTCTATACATTTTGTCAGCTATGGCTGAAGTTATAACTTTGTACAGTACTGGCAGACAAGTAATTGGCCTGTAGTTCTTCGCCAAAGAGCTGTCTCCCGCTTTGGGTAGCAAATACGTGATGCCGCGTGTGAGCCATTCCGGGATTTCCTTTGGGTTTTCAAAAATTTTATTAACAGCCTTTGCTAGATGAGAATGTATTGCTGTTAATTTCTTAATCCAATAAATCTGGATCTTATCAATCCCGGGGGACTTCCAGTTTCCCATGTTCTTAATTGCTTGGAAGAGGTCCTCTTCCGAGAATTGGTGAACATCTTCCACTGTTTCTACAAGTTCATCGGCAGCATCAACTTCAGATTGAAGCCAAGATGCGTCTTTGTTGTAGGATCTGCTCTCTTCCCAGATTCCTGCCCAAAATGCTTCGACGTCATCTTTTGAAGGAGTAACAGCTTTGCCATTCGGTTTTTGAGTCAGATTGCGATAGAATCTCTTCGCGTCTGTTTCAAACAACCGGTTCTGTACACGGAAATCTATTCTACGTTTGTACCTTCTTATTCGTTGAGCCCATGCTTGAATTTTCTCTATTAGATTCTCAACTACCATTAGCCTGCTGGTGTCATTTTCAATTTGGTATTTTTGTTCAACATTGAATATTTTTCGTTGAACTTTGGAGGTGTGCGTTGATTTAGAAGATGCCTCAGCTAAGAGTGATATTTCACGCCGGGTGTCGGCTATCCGTTTCATAATTCTGTTCATCCATGGGGGTACAGATCTGTTTACTCTGTTTTGCTGTCGGCCGTCGGTGTTCTTGGCTGGCCCCAAAATTATCTGAGATACTAGATATCCAGTTGCGTATATGATGTGATTGATTTCAGTAATATCTAGATCTCTGCCTGGGGTCTCCACCACCTCATTTAAGACAGAATTCACTGTTTCTATCACACTTTTAGCTTTGGCATTTTCGTATATTCTCCTCAACGGTTCGCGAGATTCAAACGGAAGTTGACTAACTCTTTCTATCTCGCGCCGAAGGAGATTTCGCATCATGTCCTTATCGTGTAAATCATTGCCAGATGAGTTTTCACCACTGACGTGTGTTTCACTATTATTATTATTATTATTATTATTATTATTATTATTATTATTATTCCGCTACAACACGACTAAAGATGTTATGAGTCGGCTGAATATAAAATCTACTCCAGGTTGCAACCAGCTACCTAAGGAGCAGATCCGGTGACTGTCAGTGCCTCTACAATACTTTGCGCAAAATGTGGGCTGTTCCAAATAAAGCAATTTCTTGCACTTCCCAGTCTTTTGAATTACCGGGGAGTTTAGCCAAGTTCTTACACAAATTTTGTGGAACAAATCCCAGAGCTCCGATAACAATCGGTATGACCTGTGCTTTTACGCCCCACATTCGGCTGATCTCGATTTCCAAAGTCTTGTTTCCAAAGACGTTTCTCTTTCTCCTTGGTAACGACGTTTTGATCGCAAGGTACAGCAACATCGACAATATTATTATTATTATTATTATACTCGGCAAGTTTCAATTATTTGGAATATATTTTAAATATATAACCTCTTTTAAAGTCTAAACAAGGAGATTCACATTTCTTTTTTAGAATATTTGTTTTGTGAACCAGTGTGAATTAAGTGGTCTGGGTACTTATTTGGCAATTTTTTGTTAATATTTATAAACGTGCGTGAGACCTCATTGACCCAGTGACCTTTAGATCCTGCGCTAAAGCTGTAGGAGGCGTACAGACAAACTCCTCCATAACTCACTGCGGTGCTAACCATCCAATTTACTCAGAGATACCTGCGCGCGAGTTGGGGCATTCGATGTGGTTGCGGCTGGGGGAAAGTGAGCAGAAGTACGAGAACTATGTTGGTAACCTCTACTTTCGAACGCAAACTATGTAGCTCTGAACTAAGCCCGGAAAAGGTGTGCTCGCACATACAGCGCAGAGCATTCTCGGGAAATAGTTGAGGAAGGTCGTAAATGTGGGTAACGTACTTCCAGAACTCCGTTCATTCAGAAATAATGGCAGAACACTGCTTACTCATACCTACCATACAAGCCGTCGTAATACTTATCATATTTACAGAATTTACTTATTTAATTCACCAATTTTTGCGTTCATTGTAAGCCCAATAACGTAAGATTTTCCCTAAATAATATTTTCAATTTGGTGTAATACTTTACTTATTGAAGGCATTTCCAGTCACGAATGTATTTGAGCTCTGTGAGCGGAAAATTGTTGTGGTCACAGGAAATGAAAGACAGACGGGAGAGACAATAAGAGAATAATGCACAGCTCTTTCGACTGTAAACTAATCCTTTGGTTAAAAATAATACAAAACAAAAATATTAATATTCCTTAATGTTAACGTGGTTTTGTTCAGTCTTCGCCACAATTTATTCATTAAGATCTTTCTTCATTAAGACAATGCACATTGTTTACTCAATCAATTGCTACGAGAATCGTTAATTCGTGAAGATAAACAACTTAGGAACATATGGTTATTTCGATTAGGAACGCAAGGAAAATATTCAAGAAATACAATGGACTGAACCATAAGAAGCCACGTTCCTGGAAGTTAAAATTTAGAAAAAATGCAAAGACCTTGAGCAACACCACAGTTTTTTCCATTATCACGTGAACTGACCACCTGTATTCTCATGCTTTCATCAACAGCCGCACCCGCACAATTGTACATACAATTGCAATCACCTCTTACTGTCGTGCATTCACATTACCGGTCTCCCTCGCCTTAAGTGTAACTACTGCCATGGTGCCCCCACCCTCGCTTATGAGTTCTACCGCGCACGCAAATAAATGAGTCATTATTGCCCTCCGCGGAAAGCGGTCTGCCCTAGATGTGTAGTGCCTTCTGGGAAACGTAGTAGAAGAGCGGCACGTGCATCCAGACCTGGTTTTTAGTAATTGCAATTTCCCCAGTTACTGCAGCATAGAGGCCGTCTATAAATTACTTAACGCAAATTTCGAGTATTTTCAATACCCCCATGTAATGCACTTACCTATCTCTATGTAACGCAGCGTAACGCTGCCTCAGACCCCTCCCTCATTAGCGTTACGTAATTTATGCATGACCCCATACGACAGGTTCTGCCGAACAAATGCCGAGCAATACACAATTTTCAGAAAACAAAATTTTACACACTTTCGTGAAGAGTCTACAAAACTGTTCGGCTACTGTTAAACCAAAGAACAATTAAGCAGATTTCGTTTTACGAATTAAGTTTAATAGCTTGGTCACTTTCAACCACAACCACAGATATAATTCGCAGCAATAATAATACAATCCAAAAGACATTTAATTCATAAAATGCTTCAATCATAAATCACAATCTCGAAGACTACATTACTCTTTTTCCCCTATTCAGTACTCACTAAAGCATCTCTCAACTGACAGATGCGAAACTCAAAAAAATCTATGCATGAAACATTAATTCAAGCTAAGAGCATACATCTCATGAAGGAAATTTCGGAATGTGACTCGCAATTCGGGAAATTACTGTAGAAGGCCTTGAAGGTATATTCTAAAACGATGAAGTCACAACACAGAAATCATAAATTCTTAGCTAAAGCGATGTTTTACATACAGTATGAATTTCGAACCGCAAGTAATGTTGTCGCGATCTTAATAATAACAAAAATGTACAGCTAAAGTCCGTGTTCAAGCTCTAGCCACAATTTAAATCAATAAGATATCGACTTCACGTCTAGGGACAATCAAAACAACGATTATACCACACGAAATCGCAATAGGTATTTAATTAATAATCAATGTATCGGATAATGATACAACAAGATAACATAAGTCCCGTGGGAAGGAAACAAAAAATGATTTCCTTGCAATAGTATTGAAGAGAAGTTCACAGAAAGTAATCACAATCGAATGCAAATTTATTATTTTGCTACAATTGAAAAGAAACAGCCAAATCGTTAAATTCATAACATTATCTTCCAAGATACATAAAAATTCCTCACTAACTGCATTCAAAACATTTCTTCAACACGGAAGTAAATAACAATATTCTTTTAAATCTAAAAGTAATTACCTGGCAACTTGTTTAGAACAGAAGCACTCGAAAGAGGGGGGGTACGTTGTGAATGCCATACTGCGATTTTTCAAACTTTGCCTCCTAAGGCCCGTCTTTACATTGGAATGTCACTTTTTTCGCATATTTCTCAGTCGTGCCGCTAGATATCACATGATCGCGACCCTATCAAGCAGTACTTGCAACCATGCGACTTCTAGCGGCACGACCGAGAAAGACGCGAAGTGTCGTGTGATATTCCATCGTGGCCATAGGGGCTTGAGAGGCAGAGTTAGAAAAATCGCACTATAATGTAGGAGATGGAGAACAAAAGAGAGAGAAGAGAGAAAGGAGAATGAATGAGTTACGACCAAGAGCAAAGCATTGTTGTTGCCGCCGCGCCCATGTTGTCCTATAGCAGCGCGGACCCACAGTAGCGCAGCCTTATCGGAGGCGATACCGCCCGCGCCCCTCGACCACCTCTCGACCTTCGCAGGCCAAGTGCCTCGCGCGCGTCGTCACGCTGGTTGATTGATTAATTATTTTTTTCGATTTCTGGAGGGCCTTATTGCACTAAGTCTGTATAAGAACAAAGTTTTATATAATACATGGGTGTGTTGCGATTGTGTTCAAGTCCTCATATGACAAAGGGTATATCGTGCGGAAGGTTTCAGGGTATATCATGCAGAATATTCGACATAGATTTTTACTTTCTCGCTACTGTTTAAGCAGTATAGAGAAAGTATTGTAATGCTGTGGAAACTCTACAGAAAAACCTCTTATTTAGGCCTACATTACAGAAAATTCACTATTGAAACTCGAAACTCGAAACTGAAACTCGAAACTACTGATGGGCAAGAATTGACTTCTGTTCCTGACTTTCGAAATGAATGCAAGTATGCACGATGGGCACTTCGTTTGAATTGGTTGAATTGGACTTTTTCAAGTAATAGCTGATGAGTTAGTAGGGCAGAAAATGGTCGATCCGATGGCCGAGATCCCTAAAGTTGTAGTGACGTGGCGATCTTGGACCGAAGGATCGTGGGTTCGAATCCCGTCTCGGGGACGGTTGAGTGTGTTCGTGTGTGTGTGTGTGTGTGTGTGTGTGTGTGTGTTCAATGTGTAATGTGCCTGCGTGTCCCTAGTGGTTGACGTCAGGAAGGGCATCCGCCCGTGAAACATTCGCCAATTCTGTGTAAATATGGAGGGTGCGAAAATTAATAAAAAAAATAGCCCACACTCATTTGCGCCGATCCCATATAAAGGGAAAAGGTAGAAGAAAAGAAGAAGTTAGTAAGGGGCCGTCCATAAATTACGTAACACAAATGTTGAGTATTTTCAATACCCCCTCCCCTTTGTATCCCTATTGCAAATCTCTACGTAACTACATCCCTATCTCTACGTAACGCAGCGTAACGCTGCCTCAGACCCCCTTCCCTCCCCCTTTCGCGTTACGTAATTTATGAATGACCCCTATAGCAGAAATTGCAATATTACAATAACACGTAACACTGTTTCCAAAAATGAGGGAAAGAATATACGGCATTGTACACTTCTTATTGTTGTTTTTTTCTTTAAATTAATATTTAACGAATGTATGCGGTGCATTAATGACTAGGACAATGCATTGAAGCTGCGTGCGCTACGCACTGAGGTCCTCCCCACCGCGCCGCCCGACCGCCGCCGTGTGCCCGCGCAGCGGAGGCCGGGGGCACGAACTTGAGACCGCGAGCACGTGTTGCGGGGATCCCGTTTCAATTTCCCGTGCGCCACCCCGCGCCGCACGGGGAAGCCCTTCGAGTGCCCAGTCGCGCGGGCGGACGCTTCCGCCCCGCCCCGCGCCCCGCGCCCCGCGCCCTTCGCCCCATCCCTCCGTCAGCTGCGCCAACAGCCACGTTAACAACAGGTTGCCACGGCCAGCGAAACAATGCTGGTCTTGATCCTATTGGCGTATTTGGTTTGGGGATTCCTCGTGTTTCTGTTACGACGACTCTTTGCAAGTGATCCAGGTAAAGTAATAATCAGGGCAAACCTACACAAAAGCAGTTTTTTAGCTCCACAAAATCCCCCCAAGACATACATCAACATGTAATAAATGGCCGAAAATGGAGAACAAAATTATGCGTATAAACAGAATCAATATCTTAAGAGTTCCAGAAACTACGTACGTACAATTACACCCCCCAAGGAAGAAGAGAAGTAGGTGGACTACCAAAATGATGGAGAGATCAATAGGTAGATGTGCAATGATGCCGCAGAAAACGAAGATAACGCGACTTTGTCATCCTCTGCTGGAAGATTACATGATTATGACCCACACGTCGACTCGCAGACTCTCCTCAAGGTATCTCCTCCACAGGACTCCGCCTCAATAAGGGCAAGTCCTAATGGTCTCTCGACACGAGTGGTAGTGTAATGTATGAACGTGTGTTTGTGTATGTATATGCGTGAGTGAGAGAGAGAGACAGAGAATGTGTGTAAGAGAGAGAGAGAGAACATGTGTCTGATATGACTGTTGTATGTTTATGGGCAGAGGAGGGAACAAGATTGAGGAAGGAAACATCGCGCGCGGTCCGTGGGTGGTGACTTAGGACGTTACTGAGGCATCTGTCCGGAGCTGATGAGAGAAACTACGGAAAACAACCGATTATGTCAGCAACAGTCCGCTAGAATTCCGGACAATCGTTGCATTCAATCCAGCAAAGTAGCTAACGCCGAGAATTCACCACAATTCGGACATTCTGACCTCCCGGAAAACAAAGCTGCAGCGTCCACCGCCCTGCCACAGAGCCAGCACCACTGCTTTGGCAGCAGCAGCAGCGGCAGCGGCGGGCGGAGGAGGAGGAACTGCGGCCCGCGGAGGGCTTCCGTGGCGGTGGGCGGTCGCCTTGAATGAGCGCGGCCTCGGGGCACGCGACGCGACGCCAGCGACGGCTTCGGCCGCAACGGGACCTCCCCGGCCACGGCGGGCGGCGCGGCGCCTCCGTACACGGCGGCGGACGTCCGGGCGGGCGCTCGCCTCGCACCCACGGAGCTAATGGACACTCCCACCACACCTTTGGACCTGTATCTTATTATATATGTAGGGTTTGATTTCTGACGGAACGCGACTGAACGGCTTTCCGTTATACATACACTATATATGTATACACACACCATATACATATATACATATAAAATATATACATAATTATAATATATACATATATAATATATATAATATACAATATATTATATTACTTCATGTGACAGATCTCCATGAAAGTTCGAACATCTACGTGGTTTTGTTGTTGTTTTTCACCCAGAAGGTTTATATTCTGATAATTTTGTTGTATCTCCACTAAATGGAGCTGTAGGACAAAACTAAATATATAAAAAAAGAGCCAAATGCAACCCGCAACATTCGGTAGCAATTTTCAATATATATTGTTAAATAACTCCTAAACGAAGCGTTCTAGGGAATTAAAAAGAAAATTGTTGAAGCCGAAGGCCTAAAATTAATGTTTCTTAGACCGTAAGCTACAGGATGAGATCTTCCTGAACATTCTATTATTTGTACACTTTTGCTGGTCTGGCGCTTCTCGATAATACCTCACCTGCTAACAGACGTACAGAATCTGCGACTAAATGTGCATGAGGGGTGCAGAGAGAGGCAGAGTCAGGCAGAGAGACTGAGATAGGGAGAGAGAGGGAATCGGAGAGATGGTGGGAGAAACAGAGAGAGAAGGTAAAGGGAAAGAGAAAGAGCAAGATGAAGGGCAGAACAATGTCTGCTGGGTTCCGCTACTTTCAATATAATTGAGAGATTACACTAAGATACCGCTACCGTTGGCAGCACAGCTGCAAGACATGTCTATGTGCTCAATATGTCAATGCGTTCGTTTGCAGTTGGCTCGCTTGTAGATGCCTTCGACATAATTTCTTGCAATATTGTCATCCAGCAAGACTTTCTTTTGTTTTCTGACCTGTCAAACTGCTCCTTTCTTAGACTAACTTCTCTATATAACTATGTTAGCATTGAAAATACAAGGACATGCGACTGAATCAGAGGCGACAGTTTGATTTTCTTTAAGCACAAGTTTCTTTACGCAACGACGCCCAGTGCGTTGCGACGTTTCGGAGAAAAGGTGATGTCACCAATCAAATGACATGCCAGGTAATTGCTGATTAATAATGGACAGAATTTGCAATTTATCATCATTTGAATATTAGAAGAAAAATATATTATGAAATTGAATGCGTACTCAAAACTAAGAATATTTCCATCCTCCAAAGTGTTGTTGCCATTATGATAGTTTCACAAATAAAGGATTCTATTTGCAAATATTTATTTCACAGAAACGGTCACGAATGCCGGCAAATAATTAACTTATTTACTTGAAACCATATACCTACGTAAACAAAATAATGTTAACTAGACTTTCTACTTTTCAACTCGTAAGAAGCTGTGGCTACAACAGCGCAATATGAACTATTCCATATCCCTTCTTGATGACTTTTTTTAATTATATCGCTCATTAATATTAGAAAATATTAAATTATGTATTACTGTAAGTGAATATAGAGAAAAACAAAATATAGCTTAATGCAATTATGGAACGACACATATATACTACATTTATATAACGACCACTTTAAACAAAAAGATGAAGCGCATGACGAAGTATTTGGCCCTACGTTTTGGAACAGATCCAAGTGTGTCGTACCACGAAAAAGTGTGCCATCTGTAATTGTTTTTTCGGAGAAGAGCATTACATAAACGTGCTTTAGGAAATGGCAATTTTTCACCAAGCTTCACTTTCTTCGGTTAAGCAAATACTACTTTTCAAGCAAAACCTGTATTTGACATATTCATGCAATGTGTAAGAGATGAATCTTTGAGAATGTTTAAAGGTCTTACGTTTTGTTTTCGAAATATTTATTTTCATTGTCGAGTAAAAGCTGCTGGGAAATGCCAGTAAATGATAAATACAGTTGTGTGAAAGAAATTAGAGCTTCACTAAAATCTGGACAATGTAATTACGTAAACTGTAGCATATAATGTCTGTGTAGGAGTACACGCACTACTTGACTTCACTCAAATAGACCAAAGCATTTTCTCTCAAGAAACCGCCAATTTTATTTTAGGAAACAGGTCTCTCACACTTTCACACAAAAACTAGTAATCTCCTATGGATATAAAATATTTGAAATAATGTAATATTTAAAATATAAGCAATATGAAGCAGAAAAATTCGACGGACTACGAAAAATAACATTATCAAGAGACGAAAATAACCCATCCAGCGGTGAGAGATTATTGATACACACACCAAGAAACACAAGAAAAAGTTTAAAAAAAAGGTAGCTGGTACATTTTGTTGTTTTTTTTTGGTACATTGAAAGATACTATGAAAATAAAGCCTGAATTATTTCAATATTTACAAATTAATTGACGTTTTTCACTCTTTACAAACTGTTATAAAGACTACCTATATCATGGATTTAAAGTTCAAAATTTGATTTAGTATCGAACTCATTACAATTTCATAACTATACAATATTACTTGGTTCATTTAAAGCCCATCATCATAACACGATCTACTCTGCATAGCTCCCCTTTACTACTAAAACTGCATCTTCCCCATTGGCGCAAATCAGCGAATCTCTCTCTGAGCGCGGTGGTCCCCGGGGGCAAAGTGCAGGGCGGGAAGGATTCCGCTCGCATGCGTCACGGTCGATCGACTACAATTTCCCCTTACGCAACGCATCGCATCGCATCGCAGTACACCGTAACGCAACGCAACGCAACGCAACGCAACGCCAGTGGACGCGGTGCGTGGCACTCTCCGGGTGAGGCGGTTCGCGAGCGCCGCGGGCGCGGGTCACGTGGTGCGGCGGCGCACGCTCCCACGCGGCCGCTGGCCGAACGAACGGCGACGCGGCGCGAGCGCGCTCTTGCGCGGCGGAAGCGCGGGCGGAAGCGCGCCCCGCGAAGCCCAGGAAGAGGGAAGGGGCGACACCACTTCCACGAAGAGGAGGACGAGGAGGGTTTCAGGTGATCGATGCTTTAAGATCGGCTGTCATGGTTCAGCGTCAACGAATGTCAGTGCAATGGCTCGGAATGGGAGATCCTGGAGTTCGAGTCCCGACAGTGGGAAGATTTTCGACACTAGCTAGTAGGTCGAATTCAGCCGCAGGTTAGAGAAGAATTCTAGCGCCCAGTAGTTGGTCTGGTCCATGGTTTTGCCGATTAATAGTAGGGCGAATGCCGGAGGGGTACTCTAAAAAAACTGGCCATGGACCGTGCGCGATCTTTCCTTCCTCTTTTTTGAGTCCTTTTCTCGTCTCTTCCGTCTCCTCACACACACTCACATGCATTACTCTACCACACATACCAGGAGCTTAGAGCTTGTCCCGGCTGCGGCTGTGCCCCGCTGGCGGGAGATACCTGATAGGACAAATATCCCGCAAGCCGATGTGTAGGTCTGCGCCGGATATCGCCATCCGTCGGAGGATCATCTTAACCTCCCGCGACAAAAACACGCACTACACTTAATGGACTAATGACCCTGGCAGTTGATACACTCGAAATCACTGGTCAATCAATCAATCAATCCAAACAAGTGCAATGGATCGAACGTTTTTGGGTGTGAGGCCCCTTTTCAACATCTTGGTCACATAGCGACCAATGTGATATTTAAACTGTAGCGTGAACTGTAGGGAAAACACGTATGGACAACACAAACATCTATGCCCCAGGCGGGATTCGAATCCGCGACCCTTCTAGCCGAGGCTGTTACGGCCCTACGGCCCTTCAGCCTTAACGACCTCGGCTTTCAGGGCCGGGTGGATCGAGCTATATTACAGTGAACACTGACAAACACCCAAGAAGTCAAAATGTGTGAACATAATATTGCTCACCTACAATACAGTACGAAATTAGATACGTTCTTAGAAACAAACTTTAGATCAATAACCACATCATGATTTGCACCAACTTTCACTTCGCTTCATTTCTGAGACTGAAAATTATAGTATCAACATGGAAATTAACGGCGGTTTATAAGATACTTCAATAAAGAGAATAAAATTATGAAAAACGAAAAAGAGGTACAATATTTTGTTCATATTTTTTTCACGGGTAAATCAATTTGATATCCCACATAGAAAACATGAATGGAATTTTCCACGATATCTGGAAGAATCAGAAAAACTTTTCCCCATGCATTCTTCAGGAAACACACTGTTGTGATCGGAAATACACAGCTATGCATCACGTTTCGTGAACATACTGAGCGCGCGAAGAAGACAAAACAAAAAAGAAGTAAAATCCTGGAAGCGAGCGAAATTCCCATATAGAAATGCTATTTGACGCCCTTCTTCCGTGCTGATATCTGCCGGAAAAGTTGCTGATATCTGCCGGAAAGTCTCATGACAAAATGACACTTTTGCAATTGTTGGGTAACTCATTGCAAGAATACATCATGATCCTCAAAATTCAAAGTTATCACCACCTCAAGCTCGGCTGTATCCTATAAATTACGGGCTAGCATAAGTACAACGATTGGCATTAAAACGTCCAAGCATACAACGGAATATAATAAGGAATGCACTGACAACTAAGTCTGTGCTCAAAGAATTATAAGCGGTTTTAAAAATATGATTTTTTACTGGATACTGCAATGTTGTCCGTAAATCCATACATAAAATATTAATTCAAATGGATATTCTTTCTCTAATTATTTACCACTAAATTATTTTATCTCTAATTATGATATAATGCATTTTTCCATTCTTATCGACATTATTATTATTATTACTATTATTATTATTATTATTATTTTATCGTATTATTAATAATCATTGTGTATTGCTTTAATTAATGACTAGCCAAATTGGGAAGTAATTATTTCCAATAATTCGCTTTGTTGTTTTGAAAAATATATTTTGAAATTTATTCTAATGAGATAAAAATTAACTCATTCATAATAGAGGACAAAGTGAAACAGCAGCGTATGTAACACTAATACACCCCTACAAAAGCAGAAAAGAAAAAAACGATATATGATTGAAAAATAATGATACAAAGCAACGATTATGATAAACATCATGAACCTTTTAGGAATCAGAAAGCATTTAGCACATTGCATATATCGTAGGATTTATTCAGAGTTACCTCTGACGTAAATCAGCTGTTAAGGTGTCATCCAATCGAAAGGTATAAGGCCACCGCAGTGACGTCTAAGGACCCTATTGGATGGCACCGTAACAGCTGATGACCTGTCAAGAGGCAGCTGTGTATAAATCGTAGTACAGCCTGATGGCTCCTACCGTCACGCGGGGCCGACACTGCGCTTCCGCCAACCACATCGCACCCTCCGCTCGTTTACCTGCGGCGCTCATGAGGACACCAGCACTTCCGGGAGGCGCCCCGCGACGCTCGCTGACAGCCGCCCACGCACGCACGCACGCACGCCCACGCACACGCACGGTTCACGGGCACGCGCCTTCGGTGTCTACGTCGCGCCGGGGGCCCGGCCCTCGCCCGCACACCTGATTCATAGCCGCGTCCCGACTCACGCCCCGCCGCCGCCGCCGCCGCCGCCGCCACCGCCGCTGACCGGAAGTGGGAGCGCGGGCGCGCGCCCTGGCGGCGCTCGGCCGAACCGGCACCGAGGTCGTTGCCGTCGGGCACGCCGCCGCACACTGCTTCCACATCGGCCAAAACACGCACGCGTCACAAGACAAAACGTAATACAAAACTCGAAGGAAGGGTAATAACCGTTACTTCAATAAGCGTAAATCTTGGGTGATTGTACATTGTAGTGACGAATCCCTCCAGAAACGTAGTTCTCCACTAACCTTGGCTTTCCCGGGCAAATATCTACGGAATGATAGTGTTGATGTTGTTGTGGTACGAATATAAATGAAGATTTCCCCCTGATTTTTATGTCCTCTGCGCCAATTCTTGAAGATTGCAAAAGAATGCTTTAAGAGTTTGAATGATTAATTACTCATTACATTTATCAACAAAAAACATTTGAACTGCAGTGCGGTTCACCAGGCGATATAAAGAACGACAAATAATTGGAGATATGCATTTTAAATTTACAATTTTTTTTAAATTCCGACCATAATATAAAATTGAAATGTAATTCGTAGACTCAAGACAGTTCTTTAAAGGCATATAAAACGTCTTTGGCCTTGTCAGTGAACTTCATTAGCAGCTTCAATTTGTGAGAACTTGATAAATCCTACACCATATTAAAGTCTATTCTGGACATAGAGAACTCCGATTATATGCACGAGAAAATTCTGTTGTTGTGGACTCTCATGATCGGTTATAGTGGACAACTTCACAAAAAATGAATTTCGCCTCAGTTCCCTAAATTCATATGTCAATACGAGTTTGGAGGTAGAGTGTTTGGAGGTGTAGAGTGTCTCGTGAGTCATTTTTGTAACATTTATGTTGAATGAAAAGGTCAGAGATTCCCTGAACCATGCAGAAAGTGCAATCTGAAGACTTCACGGACGCCGAGTGAAAACTAGTGATAAATATTGAGATTGTGTGGACAATGTAGTAGACTTACTGATGAAAACACAACGGTAATTAATTTTTGTATTCGCAGCGATTGGGTATTTGGCTCTGTCTCAACAACAATCAAACCAATAACCAGTTGAAAAATTGTATTGTATTTTGGGATCATCGCATGGAGTGAACCTCTGATATAATGAAGGAAAAATGATTCACTATATCAGAGATTCACTATAAGCGGA
Source organism: Acheta domesticus (assembly GCA_031308135.1). Taxonomy (NCBI): domain Eukaryota; kingdom Metazoa; phylum Arthropoda; class Insecta; order Orthoptera; family Gryllidae; genus Acheta; species Acheta domesticus. The sequence continues at coordinate 78,245,087 of JAHLJT010002406.1, read as the reverse complement.
GTCGAGTGCAATACGAAGCTTGCTTAAACCCCTAATATTCTTGTACCAAGCGCTCCGCCGCTATTTCGCCCACTGTGCGCGGCCGCTCCGGGCCCCGGCCCCGGCCCCGCCCCCGCGCCGCCTGGGAGTGTGTAGCGTATTGTTTTTTGCGCCGCCGCGCCGGCCCCGCTCCGCTCCCGCCGACAATAGCGCCGCGCCGGGCGGAAGTGCGCGCGCGGCCGTCGAGGGCCGGCGACATCGAGCGCGCCGCCGCTGCCGTGATCCGTCGCGGGCCACCGCCGCACAACGCGCCGCTGTCCGCCGCTCCTCTCGGGCTAACGGGCTGTACGGAGAGACACTGGCCCACAAACACTCGCCGGCAATCCTTTTCACGGGTGCGCCTTGGGAATTCCGAGAAATAATCCCCACAAACAAAAGAATGAAATAATGACCGCAGTAGTCATTACCCTTGACTAACGAACTGAATTGAGCACGGAACATGTTTGAGGGTACAGCACACTAGTAAAGTGCAGTCCGGAAGAAGTAAATAACTGGAAATGACCTGCCTTGATTACCACGATCGCAGACTTATGTAATGTTGCAGTCATTATCCTCTGTGAATCCTTCGTCTAAATTGCGGAGGTCAGCCTCAAACTGTGCCAACCTTCATTTGTGCATTGCTATCTGTGAAACAATGTAAAGTGATTGAATGGAAAGGATTGCACGACCGTAACAAAAGTCAAAACACTTAACTAGACGGAGTAGTAATGAACTGAATTGTCACAAAACACCAGTGAAAGGATCCCAGTGCATTTGTGTATTACATAAGCGAAAGTTACAATTCCAAAATTCTCAATTACTTTAGTGTTTGTTGTATTCTTTTAATAAATAAAAATTAATAAAGTACTGAAGAAGACAAGCACAAAAAATGATGACCAAAAGAAAACGATTGATTTGAAAAATATTGCAAGCGTTATAAAAATTTTTGGACAATATATTCAAGTTTCATTGAGATAGATGACAATATTCATTCTTCAGCCATTATCCATGAGTATCATTTAAAAAAAAAATACAAATGAATGACTGGGAGAAACATTAATAATATTTAGATATGAACTGAATTATTTGCCTAAATGCTTTAGAAGGTTACGATGTTTTCAAACTGGCAAATGATAAGTGAATGTTTGAATCGCTTCCGAGAAGATTTATCAGTGCCGGGTCGTGGAGTACAAGAAAATACCACGAATTACCAAGCTGGCGAGTTGTAACACTCAATCTCGCTCGTGAGAAATACTATTTAGCTACCTACGGGATTATTTAACACTCATTTAGAGCATAAGCATTGAATGCACATTACTACAAAATAATTTTATCACACAAGATATATTATGGTATATCAATAACTGCTTGTCATGTTCCACACCATACTTTTTTCGAGTTTGACAATAAATGCTGAGGAAAAACCTCAATCTAATCATGATCACTTGATACCTCACATGAAAGAGATGGTATGAGTGCATCGCTTTCACAGCGTCCGCACTAGAGAGGCGACATTAATGTAGATGTTTTCAAAACTTCTATGATTTTATAAAATCATCGATTTTTTAAAGATCGATTTATTAAATCCGATGTTTTTCCAAAATCGATGTTTGGTGTTCGTTGTTTTTATGTTTTCGACACTTGGTTTCTAAATGAAAGTCTCGTTAGGGGCCGTCCATAAATTACGTAACGCAAATTTCGAGTATTTTCAATACCCCCTCTCCCCTTGTAACGATTACCCCACCCCTATGTAATGCAGCGTAACGCTGCCTCAGATCCCCTCCCTCCCCTTTTAACGTTACGTAATTTATGGATGACCCCTCATCACAATGTTGTAAAAGTGAAAATCTGAAATAACCGATACCATCCAGTTTATCCGACATATGCGTATGAAAACCTTTCCTTCTGTATCAATCAGCAGCGAATTGAGGAATCTCTGACCCCCTTGAGATGACCTTGAGGACTCAGACTTTCAGGTTTTAGAAACATCGATATTACGTTGTCAATGGCGCATACCTCGTCCACACACGGATGGCGAGAGTTCACCGGCGGCGGCGCAGTGGACGGCGGCGGCGGCGGCAACGGTGGCGGTGGCGGTGGCGGAGCGTCGACGGTGGCGGCGATGGTGGTAGTGGCGGGGCCGGCGAAGGGGGGCGAAGCAAATTGCAGCGGAGGCGGCAATTAGCTCGCCTGGGGCGGCGGAGGGGCCCCGGGCGAGGGGAGGGCGGGGGCGGAGGCCGTAGATGGCGCAGTGCTTAGGGCGCAGCCTCGGGGCTCCTACCTTCCCTTTGTCACGCGCCTGAGCGTGGCGTTTCATCCGTGCGAACGAGCGACTTCCAGGAGCAACACGTCCTCTGCTCACGAGAAAATCCTATAGCCGACCGCCAACATTTTGCAGCTACGCCAGCCACATCAGTCTCATTCACTTTATCAAACGTATGCAATTTCTCAACAATTTATCGGAAATACTATTAACAGCCTATATTAAAAGCCATATTCTTCAATTTTCAGAAACATTTCCCCAGAAAATGGAAATAAACACATAATTTTACACTCTCACAATGGTGTATATTGTATATGTATATGTATATGTATATATATATATATATATATATATATATATATATACAAGCGACATATTGTGTGTATACACGCATCTTATACAAGTAGCAAAACACAGGCATTTACGTAAATTCCTCAAAATTATAAAAAGTTACAAAGCGTCCTCAGGAATAATAACCTTACTAGAAAAGCTAAAATATATAAACGCTGACTTGTTACGTACGCACACTGAAAAAAAAGTTGAATTATGTGAGCTGACGAAAGTAAATAAAACCGAAAACCGCACAAAATAATACAAGAATCACGTTGAAAATATCCAGTCATCTTAGGAGCTCGTCTCCAATACATGCATTACACCTGATAACACAACACTGGTGTATCTTCTTTAGCAAATAACGACCAAATTAGGCCACACACATACACAGTAACGCGGTGCTTATCCAAAAGTTTAACATGTCAGTCCTTATCTGGCAGAAGGCAAATATTCAAGAGAGTAAAAGTTCCATTTGAAGCGTCAGGAGTTCGAAGCTCGAAAAAAATGCAACCAAGAAGTTACTTGAATGGGGAGATACGAGATTTGGGAAACAAAATGATATGCCACATCGCATTAACTGTGTGAGTTGAGTGTATGCACTTGTATATGCGTGCCTGTGAATATGTGTGTGTGTGTGTGTGTGTGTGTGTGTGTGTGTGTGTGTGTGTGCGTGCGCGCGCGCGCGCGCGCTCGCGCGTACGTGCGCATAATAGACATGAAAAAATTTGCTATTGATGCACCTATTAATTTAAAATTTAGTACAAATGTGAGAAAGTAATAAGACATTTGAGAGAGAGAGAGAGAGAGAGAGATTGAGAGTGTAATGAAAATGGCTACTACAAACATTTTATTACATTATACATATAATTCACAATAAACATATGTGAATTGTTTCGTTATTAAAAACCAAACAGAATAAATCTTTTTCAACAATTAATTTGAAATATTACGGTACTTGAAAAAGTACACGAATGTTGAGGGCAGCTGATAATACTGGGCATGGCTCAAGAAATCGTAGATTGAGAATAAACAGTCTGAATAATCCATGAAGATTGCCAGATAAATACAAGTGATTATAACAACATAAAATTCATCGTCACTGTTTTCGTAAATGTAAAATACTAATACAATTTTTCTTAAAGAGACAGTTGTAAATCTAATCCAGAAAAGGTCTTCGCGATTCGAATTCCTGGCAGGAAGGTCCGATCCCGGATTAGTGAAAGTTAACAACGGCTCTCATCGGCCAGTTAACATTCTAAAAAAGGAAGCCATGTTTACGCACACCACGCGCTTCGGCTTGGGTAGCGTCGACGGAGGCGTTGGTGAAGCGGCAACTGCGGGTCAAAGGGGACAGGGCGCTGGAGATGCTGATGCTCTTGCCGGTGGCTGATGGGGGTTACACACGGAGGGGACGGTGACGGAGCTGGAGCTGGAGCAAGGCGGAAACCGCTCTCTCCCCGTTATCTGGGCTCCCTTGCATTCCCTCACTATCAACCACACCGGAGGCGACTGGCGCCGGCGCCAATCTTTTCCTCAATGTAAGAACGCAATTCAAAGAATCTCAAGAATAACAATAACCAATGTTCTCATAAGCAAAGAGGTGCATCCCAAACCCCAATTCATTACTGTAATGCATTCTGTATCACATTACACAGTTCTGTCATTAAGAAAATGAATAACAGTTATTTTAAGTGCTGTAACAAATGTATTATTGTTGTTTTCTGAAACTATTACATGTAAGGCCTTGTGGTTGACCAGTGAATGATTTTTTATTTTTGAAATTCAAAACTTATATTTATGGGAGCCATATGATCATAAGTATTTACTGTAGTATAATGTGGACGATGAAAGGTATCACGACTTAAATCGAAACACGCAAACAGTTCTAATGCGTGACGTCGTTCTCCCATGGGCGAAACCTTGCTACGTTGCGCGTTGCTGAAGTTTAAGTTTCAGTTAAAAATAAGTAGTTAATAGTTACGCGCGGTCGGTAAATGCGGTTATTACAGCAATATTTAACCGCGTGCAAACTTCATCACAGAAACACTCGTAGACACGTTAGTTCCAACTAGATCACCATATGAATCGTGTTTTCTTGTACAGTTTGTTTTCTTGTTGGCTGTCATGCAGAAAATCAATTGTAGGAGTTTAGGTGTCGCTAGTTTGTCATAATTATAATGTTCGTCTTGACAGCGACGCGAAGTATAGAGGCATGCAACGCTTAGAAGACCTAGAAGTGTGTTTACAAACCCCCTTTCATGAAGCACGGAAAGAAGTGCGCCACTTCCTCGTTTGCGGTTGCCGCAGGTCGGGCATTCCTCGCATTGCATAATTCGCAAGCTTTCTGAGTGACATAAGTGACGTTTCACACATCATTCTGAATGTTATGCACTAATTGTGTGATGTCACCGTTTAATGAAAGATGACGAACACGAATCGATTAGCTGGACTCTTAGTAAACACGTCAAGCACCTCCTGTTACGACACACAAAACAATATCCTTTTGGAGTGTTCAATTAGCAGAACTTGACAGTTTACTAACGAACAGTTAGTAGAAAAAACGCGCAGAAAAGCTCTTATTAATGTTTTTTATAAAGCCTATAGTAATTTTCTATTATCTACCTGTTCTCTATCTCTACGAAATTCCTATCTCTACAAACGTTTATTTTGAGATTGAAATTGCCGTATATTTTGCTCGGAAAAGATACTTGGAATATACTCATTTTAAAGTTTTAAATATGAAAAAATATAGCATAAATACGTACGAATATCATTTTAAGGCCATTTAAAATAAACTGTAAAATCAGATAACACCATTAAAACAAGACGAATGAAATTACGAAACTGCAGAACAAACACATCACTGATTTCGAATAAAACTTGTTTGTCCCTTTGTTTGTTTTTGCTCTACGTGAACGTACTTGGATAGAAAATTCACACCGAGATAAGAACACCCAAGAAAACAATGGTGCAGCTTACCGTGGTCATCGTCAACGCAAGTGCAAGCCCGCACGCCCCTGCCATTCCACAGCACGGGAGGTCCGAGCATCGCCCCGCAGCCACCTCTTTGCACCGTGCACTCCGTCACCTACCTGTGCACTGCGCCCTCCCTCAACTGTAGGGCCCTCGCGCCGCGTCGGGTATTCGGAAGAGAAATTTTCAAGAGAGGCCTGGCCAGGAGCTGTAAATCGCTTCACAGGGTGGCTTCGTGGCTTCGACTTCGGAGAAACGTAAACAGCCTCTACCTGAAGCGACCGCAGCAACGCGCCAGGCCACGATTGTCCGTTCTGTAGCGCCTCCAACCTCCAAACCACCGAGCAAGGAAGGCATCATTTCTCTAGGTCCAAACAGTTTGAGAGCAACAAGTTTACGAATTTTCAACAGATGTATGTATCTTTATCATATCAGAATCTATTAAATTTAGTAAATTTGTGATATGAAGGCATTAATTTATTCCCTCGTTTAATACGTTTTTGTTGGCTGTGTTCTGGGTATATCCAAAGTATTAGAGGCGCTATGACCCAACTACCCGTTTTGTCTTCAAGGTCCTGTGATACTTCAAAGAGCGTACCTTAGTAAGCACAAACGTTTGAATAAAACTGAATGGAGCTGTGAACTAATGCATGTGTATATATTTGTGAGTAGTTCATTCACTAAATGGAACTGAGCGTATTCCCCAGAACTACTGAAATATTCCCACAACAAAATACATTCACTACTGTAATCTCATAAGCACTTTCAATATTTGATGTAATATTTTATGTTTATGAAAAAATAGAACGTTAATTCTTTCCCATCAAGCGAATGCCTATTTTCTTACTTATTTACAACAATCAATAACGTAGACTCGAATCCTTTTCCCAACACTTCTACAAAACCAAGAACACCAAAAATTGAAAGAAAGTAAGCACGAGGCGCGCTGCGAACGATATTGCGCCCCGCCCGCTGCCCATGCCGCCCGCCGCCCCCTGCCGCCCGCCGCCCCTGCTGCCCGCCGGCCGCCGGCCGCCGCCCGCGCCGCCCACGCCGCCCGCCGCCACCTCTTGCAAGAGCGCGGCGGAGCGGCCTTGCCGCGGGCGCGCGCCTCGGCCCGTGCCCCACTTCACGCGGCCACGCCGCCGCCCAGCGGAGCGGCGCAGCGCAGACGTCCCGCGCGACGGTGGCCGGCGCCGTCTTCGCCGTCGCCTGTCTCAGGTGCGCGGCGCGACCTGCCGGGCGACGCGCGAACCCGCTCGACGCGACCAAGCGCCCCGCAGCGCTTCCACTGCGCGTCGCCAGCTGCTTGGCACTGGCCGACTGCTAGGCGGGGGTTTTCAAACTTGTGACGCGACATCAACACAAAACATAGATGTGTCGGCCCCGTGGCCGAGATCGCTAAGGCAGTAGTGCCGTAGAGATCTCGGACAGAGGGTTCGAGTCCCGCCTCGGGCATGGTTGTAAGTGTTCGTCCCCCTATCACCACCATATCGTTTCATCCTCATACCATAACGTTAAATCCAATAGTGCTTGCCAATAACCTAGTAGTTGATGTGACCTTTAAAAGAATGTTTACGAACATCGATGTTCGAAATTAAAACATCGATATCAATACAAAGATACACTGATATTAATACAACTTTGTCGATTAATACGATAATAATACAACGACAAAATGCCATCGTTACTAAACCAAAGCTGGTTTAGCAACGTCTAACATTAAATTCTTTTGCAACAAAATTTAATTTGACAGTTGCCCATTTGTTAAATTATAATTAAGATTTACGAGAAAACTAAGTCCAGAAAATGCACGAAATACTAGGAAGAACGTGAGAAATACCAGGATATTGGGGGCCACCTCGGGTGAGAAGAAAATAGTACAAATAGTGTTCGTTTGGACAGAAGACACTCTGACAGTGGTACCATCATCTATTTCACATTCTAACTTTTACAAAACGATGGGAATTTGGGATGATGGGATGATGGGAATTTTTCTTTCACAAAACATTGATGTTGTAAAATCACCGGCATTAAAAATTATCGATGTTTCAAACTGGGATGTCACAACCCTAATTCAAACATGTTATTCAAACCAGGGCCCGAGTACTGAAAGTAGTCTAAACAAGCCACACAAAATCTTAGGAAACCTCATTAAAATGTGCTGAAAATATAATCACAAGTGCCCAAAAATATGGAGGGAAATTTCTAAACGTCTATTTTCTTATGTATATACGAGTATAATGATTATTTTTACAGCCTAAGCATAACAGGTGGAGTAAACGGAAAATTTCAATGTATGCCTTTATTTCAAATTAAAATACAAATAGCAAGAAACACTTCCATTTAATTAACTTTTTGAACTATTATTCAAATTTTTGATTATGTATTACACACACGTATTTTTACATCGGAAACAAATCACTACTTCCAGTGTTACGTCAATGTTTCAAAATCTTAATTTAATCAGGAAAGTTTCACATTTTTGTTTAAACTTTATATGAGAATTATCAAACTCCGGTGAAATTGAGGGACACTTAACACATTATCTCCAAATTCTAAGTAGAATTAATGAAACATTTGCCGTTCGAAACTGTTTCTATTTAGCACAGATGAACGGACAGAGAAACAAACAAGACAAACTGACTGACACAAACAGATGGACAGACTAACAGTCACTCTGACGGCCGCACTGACAGACGGACGAACTGGACCTAAGGATGAAAGACAAACTGCATGTTTGAAAGAAAGAAAAGAAATGAAATGAAAAGAAATGTAAAAAAGAAAAGAAAACAGTAAGAAATAAAAAAAGACAGAAAGAAAAAAAAATACCAGGTACCCCCAAAACGTGTATTTCTGACAAAATCTCAATATTGATTTTTTGAAGTATTACATAACTTTCTCTATACTGAGTAAACCAGAAAGTAAAATAATTTCATCACATTTCCAAGCATTAGAAGGGATTTCCGTTGGCAAAGACAAGCAGGAAGGGGCTTTTGCCAAGCACCGGACTCAAAGAAACAATGATGTAATGTGAAGGATGCTCACAGGAAGATGTGTATTAAACGAGATCATTACTTCGTGTTCTTATTCTCCACCATGTGATAATTGATGCATAAAGAGTACTAGTATAAATCTAACGACGACGTTTTTCCTTTTGAACGGGCTACTCGAAACATAAATTTAAGAATCGAGTAGTATTTGAAATTAATTTGGGTACAGAATTGAAGTAAGAATGTGAATCAATCACCACTATTCTAATTAGACAAAAGCATTTAAAAGAAACAATAAAATATGTTAGACATCGTTGGCTGATGAAACGTAGCACCAAACAAGTGCAGTGACAGTGGAGTAACATTCTTGTTTTTTTGTCAAACGTTCTTTTATCACACGAGTCGCAGTGTAAGTATGCAATATACGAGTGTATAAGAAGAAAACATTTGTAACCATAATACTTGCTAGACAATTTTGTAAATCATCGGCACAAATAGTGATACAAAGATTAAAGACAATTCGCAAGATTTTTCCAGACACTCCTTAATATTTGCCTAATGTTTATAAAATCTACAAAGATATCACTTAATCAGCTACAATCTGTCGCATAAAACTAGTCATCAACCGTTCTTTTTGCACAGGGAAATAATATTTACACGCGAAGGCATTAGGTACGAGTAATAAAATCGCAAAAAATCGAGTCGTAAAATAGATTCGATCAGGACGTATAAAAAATACATATGGATAGTTTTTTGAAAGGAATTAAAACCAAGAATAAAGTGAGATATCAACCATCTTCATTTCGCAAAATATTAGAATTTGCTCACGTAGACAGTTCCCAAAGTTTCACCAGCACATAATCAGAAGAATCGCGGAGTCACAGCCTCTATTTGCCTTCTGAACTTTTCAATCAGCTGGTGCGCGACCCGAGCCTCGACAACACTTATGAAGATCGTAGTTTGACAATAGGAAGGTCACACTGGTTGGTATTTAACGAGGTGATGATCCGAAAGAATACCTCGAAGAAACAGAACGACGGCTGACCTTCGGTCCAAGCAACTGGACCAAGTAGCAGAAACATGAAACAATCCCATTCGCAACCGTCCGACTTGTTGCGGAACGAGTGTTTATCCTATCCTTACAAACCTTTTCCTGTTTTAATAGGACAGACAGTACTGCATACTGCTCTGGCGATCGACAATAGAGGAGTTACTCTACGAAGGGACAACTTTGACAGGTCGGAAAACAAATGAGCGTCACGCAGGGCGATGACGTCGCTAGAGAGAGTGAAGAAGCCATTTGCAAAGGAGCTAACTGTAAATGAACGCACTGACAAAATGAGGTCATGGACGTAACTTGCAGTGATATTGCCCCCAGTGACCAAGCAGTACGTGTGAAAGCGGTCCCTTCTCACAGTAATCTCTCTAAACTTCGATTTTTCTGGAGTGGCCGATGACATTAGATCATTGGTACACCTACTTTATAAAATGATTCTTTTTAATTAATTTGCAAACGTCCTTCTCAATGAGGCTCGTAGTCTCAGAAGTGTGCTCACCACTGATACAAAGATTCATTTGATAAGGCAGGAAGTAAAACTATGACCTAATGTCATCGGCCTCTATAAAAAAATCGAAGGACAGCCTTGTGACAGGCGCGCACTTACTGTCCTCTGCGAGGTCCAGCGGCGGCGGCGAGAGACAGGTGGACTGGCTAGCGCTGGCGGGCATCGCGCGTCCGGCGGCTGCAGCGGCGCGGCGTTTCCCGTCGCGGCGCACGCCTCGTTTGTCCCATCGCGACTGAGGCGGCGGCGGCGGCGGCGAAGCGTCATTGTAGCGGCGCGCGTGACATCATCCGTCGTTGCCGGCCGTGCCCCACGCCGCCGCCGCCGCCGCGGGGGCCTCTCCTCGCCTCGCCTCTGTCGGTCGGCACGCGCTCGTCGCCCCGGGAGGTCCTTCGTCCTGCGGCGCGGACGGAGCGCCGGCGACGCGACGCCGCCCAAGCACAAAGTGCTCGACCGCTGCTGTCGCCACCGCTGCTACCGTACGGATGCCACATCGATCTATACTGCGATTTTTGTAACTTTGCTTTTCATGACGAGGTTTGGGAATGAAAGTCATAAATTTGTGAAGTATTTCTTACACGAAGACACGAAACACACAGAAATTAGATATCCGATTTTTAAAACATCGATGTTTCTACAAACACATCGACATTTCGAAAACATTTAGTATTGTGCGATTTTTCTAAATTTGCCTCTCATGGCCAATCTTCACGATGGAACATGTCACAGTAACACGCGTCTTTCTCAGTTGTGCCGCTAGATATCGCAAGATCGCGACCGTATCAAGCAGTGCTTGCGATCCTGCGATTTCTAGCGGCATGATCGAGAAAGTCGCGAAATGCCGTGTGATATTCCATCGTGGCCATTGGGGCTTGAGAGGCAAAGTTAGAAAAATCACACAATAGTAGATGTTTTCGAAACATCAATGTTTCGATAATATCGATATATTAAATTTCGATAAATCGATCGATTTCGTAAATATCGATATATTAAAATCGATGTTTTTTTAACATTGATGTTTTCGATCCAAACGAGCGCTGTTCGCAGCACCTCCGTGAAAGAACTCTCTCTTTCACCCGAGATTACCCCGACGCCCTGGAATTTCCTACGTCTTTCCTCGTATTTCGCACATGGAGATGCGGTCATTACAAACGCTGTAAGCGAAGTCCAGCGCCTGTTTCCTACCCTTAGTCGGCGAACTGAAAACGTATGTTTTTAGAAGACTCTGGGCTCTCAAGCTTTCAGGCTGTTTTCTTCTTTCTTTTTCTATTATGTTTGACTTTATTTTCAGTTAAATCTAAAATATAAAGTAATAAAGGAATCACAGTTAAATTAATTGTTGTTGAGCACGAAATGAATGTTAGTGGTTATTGAACCACCTTCAAACATGGATGATTTTAGTCGAACCACGACCATGCTTTAATTTTGCACATGAATATTTGAAAACGTTGATGTTCTCATATCGATGTCGCATCATTATGCCAAAGCCTTTGCGAGGGCCCTCGCGTGCAGCGATCACCCATGCGAGGTTACGTGCAAGCGGGAAGGTAAGGCTTCGGTTACAAGAAGACTGTAATTTACTCTTCGCTAGTGGTGGGAGATTACATAATTTGTGTTGATGTCGAGGGGAAAGTAGTATATTAAGGCTTGACGTCATCTCTCGTAACTTATCACAATACTCAAAAGTAATGTCATGAAATTACGTAAAAACATATTGGATATACGAATACTTAGTTACAAAATAACTATAAAATGTTTCACTAATATCGTGAAAGTAACAAATTTCAGTATATTAAAATTAATATATTAAAAAACAAACCTCATGAAAAACATCGTTGCTCTCATCAAGTGAATGTGCACGTTGACAAGTTTTCTCAGTATGTTTATACTTGTAAACAAGGGCTTTGAACTATTTTATTTTAAATTGTACGTACGTATCAAAAGAACAATATCTCCAGATATGCAGTTTTCATCTCAATATCAAGTATTTTATTTCTAATCTATTCAAACCAAGCATTTTCTTCAGAAAAGTGAGTGAAATGGTAGATTCGTAGGCTTCCGCGGCCGGAGTCATTATGTTCTTGGCTGTCCGGAATGCAGTATAGCTCTGAAGAAGGCCACAGCAAGATGGCCGAAACGTCAGTAAAACCGACTGAGACGCGGCTCATCCCGGACAGCCAAGAACATAAAGTGAATGAAATGTTCATTTTCGAAACAATATTCCCTTCCACCATGTAACAATACATTACCAAACATACATAGAGTAGTAATGCCGCGTAGTTACTCCTGAGGAACACACGTGTGGCCAACCTACCACACGTAACGCACGCGTTGCAAGGAGCTCGGCACACATGCCTTCATACGCATCACAAAGAATGCGTGACAGCCACACGCAGCTACCCAACAGTGACTCGTTATCTCCAATCTTTACAAGGGTTAAAATTACAGGCGCCCAAGTATATGCTTGCGTATCGCGGTCAACGAAATACATTCAGATGCGCACGTAAAGAAAGCGAAGACTTCAAGTTGGCAATATTTTATTTTTGGCAGGAATGCACCACAGCTAAAAGCTCTTCTTTATTTCAGGACTAGATTAAAAAAAAACTTATTTCACTCCGAACTACTAAATTTCTCATCCATGAAGGATAAAGGTATTCCTCATTTGAGAACATACACCTCTTCTCAGCCTACTCACGAGTTTGGAAGTATGGCACACAGACAACAGTAATTGTTTGAAGTTTTTAATGCAAGATAACAATTTATGTGGTATGCTACTACACGTATGCATTTCAATTAGATATAATCTCTGCGTTAAAACACAGGAATACTTTTGACATTCTTTCCAACTAAGGCGTTTTCAACTGTTGAAGCATATTGTCCATTACAGTATTGAGAACAGAAAAAGTAGAACTCGTATTATCGATGAATTTATTTACTTGGTATTTCAACCAGAAACACTTACAAATAAACAGTTCCTTCGGAAATAAAACTGTTGGGCACACTGCAATGTATGACTAAGGAACATGGCATGTAAGCAAATACGAGGCCTCCATGAAGCTTCTCGCAGGGTACGCTATGAGAAATCTTTCACAGTTTTAAGCCATACGTAACGTGCAGCACGTACACGCCTCACATGTCACGTTTCATAAAACGCCTTATGAATTCCTGGAAATATTTAAATCCAACTCGATTTTTTTTCTCCTGGATAATTATGGTCTCGGAATAGGCCTCGTAATAGAGAAATTATCTCGGCCTCCTTACCGCTCTTCTGAGATTCCTAAGCGGCGTTGCCTCGCGTGCTGGACGTTGCTGGACGTTGCTGGACGCGCGCTGGACGTTGAGGAGGGGGAAGAAAGGTGGCTGAGGGCAACATACTGCATCACGGAAATATTCGGAATAGTAATATACATTTGAAAAGGTAAATAAACATAGATATAATTAATAAGTTGTAAAATGAGAGAAATTCCTCCTTAATATACGCTTGTAGCCAATAGAACACTGAACACAGTAGCAAGATGATCTAACACAATCTTTTTAGCAGCCAAAAACAACGACCAGAATGTCTTCAATCTAGTAAGATAAGAAACGACAGAAATGACGTGAAAGTGAACTGAATTCAATTTGTCAGTCCATTTGTGCGATTGTAACATTTTCAGGCAAAAGTCGACGCTTTTTTTTTATTTCCTAAACGCAGACTCGAGCATGAAATTAAAACGGAAGAATATAATAGTTAAATGAAAATGTCAGGAGTATAAAGATAATTTAACTAGGACTAGAAAGGGAACTAGAAAAAGCAATATCAGAGATCGCCAAGTGATCACTTTTAAAACTAGTGGTACTACAGAATGGCACAGACTTTCTCGCATTACTTCGTTTTCTAATCTCTTTAATGTAGGCTAGCTTTTGGGTACTGCCCCACTCCTTTTCGAGCTGACTACGTATCGGTGCGAAAAAAAATTTGTTCACATTTTGGGGATTTCTCGGTCCTTTAATAGTAGAATTGATGTATGTCTTCCAAAATATTACAGAAACATAGTCCTCTATGAAAGAGTAAAACATTGTATTGTATGCAGTTTTTCATTCAAAATGTTGGAGCAGTTCTTGGGAAAATGTCGTTTGAATGCTGATATTTCAACAAAACTGAGACCTGCACCATTTGATTAAGCGTCCGAGGCACGCTATCCGTGCAAAAAGTTTAATAGAAAAAAATTGGCACAATTTTTGAGAAAAAAATGAAAATATCCTTGAGGTGTTGTGTAAAGTAGTACCCCCAACAAAATAAAACATCAAATTCAAGAGGCCGCGATATCAGCTAAATAGATTGGCGAATATCAATTTTAGTGAAAATCTTGCTCACAGATTGATCACAGATTGATGGATGGATGGACGGACGAACGGACGGACGGACAAACGGACGGATCGACGGACGGACAGACGGGCGGACACACGGACGCACGGACGGACGGACGAACGGACGAACGGACGGACGGACGGACGGACAGATGGACGTTTTGCCAATGACGTTTTGCCATTGTTTGGACAATGAATTTTTCGGTACTAAGCACGCACAAAACGGATTCTGACTACACAGTATGTTATGGGAAGTAATTTACTACATATAGGATCAAGATTTATCCAATTTTTCATTCCCGGGGTCCGACAACACGAGATCTTCTGCCGAAAAATAGCAGCATTTTCCCAGCAGTATAACATAACCTTCTCTATAGTACGTATACATACGAGAAAGTGAGAAGGCATGAACACATCGGCACTCCGTCGTGAGGACGGGTGCTCGGGGAGTTTACGCCGCCGCGACTGCCTTCCGGCGCTGCGGTCGGGCTTCCGGTCAGGCGGTACCGCCTCCGTCTCCGCTTCCGGCCAGGCGCACCACGATGCGTTTGCACACTGGGTCGAAATGTGCCAAAAGGATTCAAAGAAAACAGTCAAATAAAAAGTTGCTATCTCGAAATTCGCAACTTTCGGACCATGAGGGTGAAGCTGATGTAATAGTTGGTTTTGAAGAGGTAATGCTCAGGAAATACAATTGTGATGATGATTGTAATAAGTCGACGATAAATTCGCAAAATAAAACACTGTTTACAAAATTCTAAAATACCTAACTGTACAAATATGATTTTTGTTTTTGGTAAAGCTCCTACGCAGTGCGACAGAAAAAGCCATTCCTCTCTTACCAAGCAACATACCGTGGAACGGTTTTTTGAGTGAACATGAAGAGTTTGAAGCTTGTGAAAAAAACAGAAAATATGTGAGTGACATTACATGTGTGTGGTACGGTTTAGCCGCTAACGTTGTTCACGGACAGACCGTCACACACTTTGCCAAACAATTTTTCGGCATCAAGGACCCAGAGAACGTAGATTCTGATTGCACAATCTGCTCGAGGAAGTAATATACTACAATTAGGAAAATGAATTATTCTCTTCTTCAGAATCATGGATCTACAATACGATTTTTTCTGCCAAAACATCGCCGTTTATCGCTGTAGCATTACACAACATTCTCTATGGAGCCGTCTATAAATTACGTACCGCAAATTTCGAGTATTTTCAATACCCCTTCCCCCTTGTAACCCACTTCCCTGTCTCTACGTAACGTAGCGTAAAGCTGCCTCAGACCCCCTCCCTCCCCCTTTAGCGTCACGTAATTTATGGATGACCCCTATACTACGTAGGCAATATGCGAGAAAGTAAAAACCGCCTCGCATGAGTTCGTCGTCAATTCGCCCTCCAGAGCGGCGCGACGCCGCCGCGGCGGCCCAGGGCTCATCAACTAGCGCTACAAACCGGTTGCACAGTTAGGAGCGGAAACAATAGTGGGAAGCGCGCGACCGCCGCGCCGCGCCGTGCCGCCAATGGGGGGGGGGGAGATCCAGCGCGAGAGCGCAGCCCTGCGACAGGGCACGCGCGCGACCCGGTCATACGTCACGCGCGCGGCGCCTCCGACGCACCAGGCGGAGAACGAGGGCGGCGCGCCGCTAGCGACTCTCTCCGTGCGTCCACCGACTGCATCCCGCGGCCACCTTTGCCTAAGGTGTTTGCCTTGCTCTGCGAAAAGGCTTAGCTCGACTGCATCTCGGTTCGTGTTACTCCTTAGTGTACGCATTTATTTCCACGTCTGTGATCTGCGTAGGGCGCTGCTATTGATCGATTCTAATTCGTCCACTTCTGTCTGTTTTCAAGAAATATTTGTACGTCCCTTTACAGCACAACCAACGTTGAAAACCTAATTAAAAGGTTTGTGGAAACAAAACTTGAAACCTCCTTTCACGAACATCTTCTTACCCCGCTGACATAACATACATAATTTCGAATTTTCCGCCATGTTCACGTTTACCTTCCTCTGCAAAGAGGCATGGCCCCACTGTATCCCGTTTCGTTTTCCTCCTTAGCGCACACCTTTATTTCCTCGTTTTCTGTGATGTGCTTAGAGCGCTGATATTCAGCGATTATAAACCATCCACATTTGTCTGTTAAAACAATGCACGTCCTTTTAGAGCACTGCCAACGTTGAAAACCTCATTAAAACGTTTGTGGAAACAAAATATGAAACCACCTATCACGAGCATTTTCTTATCCCGCTGACATATATAAAATTCCGAAGATTTTGCCATGTTCACGTGTGTTCCACTTTTTTTCTCTGGACTGGAGCGGAACATTTGAGTTACTTATGAAAGGAAACAACAAAAAATGTTACTCCTTCCAAAACACCAGAAGAACGACATGGGATGGAGTCGAGCTACGCCTTCTCAGGAAAAGAAAAGTGACAGGGGATTAGTTCTGAAACAGGGGTGAAGGAAAACTGACCGCGAGATGCAGTAGGGCGATTCCCCTCTCTCCTGCTCGCATCCTCCATGCGCAAACCAATCTGCTCCCTAGATCATGATTATTTTTTAATTAAAAAAATGGCAATACAATTGCTTGAGTAACGCCGTAATCCGAGGTTATAGAAAAATTATCACTGCTGTGAAAGGGGTTTCTGTAGGAGAACCTAAACGACGACATTACTTATTATGATTTTTCGACAACGAGGTTTCGGAATGAAAGTCATAAACTTGTAAAGTATTTCTTACACAAAGACACGAAACACAGAAATTAGATATCCGATCTTGGGGAACCACTTTTCATACAAATTTCTCTTAAATTTGCAAATTTCGCAGCTTGACCGAAATTTATATTTTAGCTTTCCTCGTTTTAATTAATCCACAAGGAATGTGGCCATATAAATAATCTTTATAAATTATCATGTTACGTCAAGTGTTATTAGTCATGCTACTATTTTATAAAATGTAGAAATAGTTATCTAGATAATAGTTATTATGTAGAATCTACATAACAAATACGATAGTTATCTTACAATGCACATTTGATCAGAAATTGGTGAGTTAAATATAATGTAGTAACTCTCATTAACACTGCATGTCGCACAATTTTTTTAATCACAAAATCAGCGAAGACATCACTTTCTCGTTTCACAGTCTTCCTGAATGCACAGAGCTGTGCAAGAAGCCAATTGATGAAAAAAAAATGCTTTACACTGCCTCGAAAATAGAGTCACAACTTCCTTTATTGCCTTTGGAGATGACGAGGCGAAAGAATCGTTCCGCGTGCACTGCTGCCCTACTTTTTACATGCGACCTCCGGTGGCGGTCGCAAGGGCGCACTGCGGAAATCGATAGGTAGCCATCGATCGAGAGTCGCCTGCACGCGGGCGTCCACGCCATCCGGCGATAGACGACAACCAGACGCCATGCTGCTCCGCCCCCGAACCAATTGTTCTTCCTCACCTCACCTGCAAGACATTCACCTCGGTGCCGGAGACAAGGATGTCAAAGCAACAGTTTGTCCAAAGGACACTTCACTGGAAGTGCAACCAAACGTCATCAGATTTATAGAGGATTTTAAATTCATTAGACGTGTTCTCAGTTTGACTATATCAAGTGCTACATGATATGTGCAGGCTTCTAAAAGTGACTATTTGTGTCTGTGATTTGGTTTGTGCCAATTACAAATGTAAGAAATTGTGTTTTACAAGCGTGAATATTCGTTCTTATCATAAAGGAATATTATCATAATTGCAATTAAATAGTTCTGTTTTGCCAATGGTTACAAGACGGCAGAATCATTATATGTTTTGGTGAGATGTTTGGAGGTGGCCGATGCAACTGATATTTCTAACTGATCGATTCAATAAATATATACTGCTACCTCGTTTCGGTTCTGAGCACACACTTACGAAAGGTACCGTTGAATTCACGTCCAAAGCCGAGTAGAAATACAACGTAAACACGTCTTCCCGGTTTGCGCTGTTCCACTACACGAAGCCGCGACCGGAAGTACGCGATCTCGCTAGCGGATCTATGCAGATGAGAAGGGTTGTTTACCTCTACGTTGGTTCTCCTCGGGTACCTCCCGCATGCGCTGCCTAACCGTTGCTTGGACCACTCGCGAGATGGTGGCACACGTATTGAAGCTGTTGAGTCCATTTTACCACCTGACCTCCGACCTTGCAATCAGCACCCACGCCAACCGATGCACAAATGGCACCTAATTCTCTGCTAGCCCCAAACTGCCTGTATCGAGCTAACAGATCTGTCAATTTCTTCTAGAATATCCTAAGGTGTGCAGATGAGTTTTATTTCTCAATTGGAACAAAAGAAATAATCTTAACACCAACTTCGCGGAAATGCAGCTAGTGTAATAAATGAAAACATTTATCCAGCATTGCGCCTTGGTAATATACAACAATGAAAGCCCAAACACCTTCACGAAAAACAGTGAACGGATCCCCGGTTTCAGATCGTGTTCGAGCTCTCTCAACCAAAGCGTTTTCTTACCATACAATGTTTTGTCTAGAAGTATTACATTATAAAGCCTCTTCTACTGTAAATTATTTTATCGTACGAGAATCACAAAGTAGTATAATGCTTGGCGCCATAAAACTCAAGCGGGCGTGGTTTCGCTCTTCATCCAACGCATTCCGCCAGATAAGAGCCTCACGCGATCAATTCCCCCCTTCCGGGCGGCGTATCTAGCATCGCCCATTGCGCACGCCCGCAGACGCTCGAGCGCAAACGCTCCCCGGGCTTACCCAGGCTGAGGCCGATGTACCGCACGAACTCGCACATGGCGCGTCCTCTGGAGGTCGCGCGCGGGCGTCGCGTGGGCGTCGATGGGCGTCGTTGGGCGTCTCGCGGAGGGCGCTGCCGCCGGCGCCGCCTTCCGGGCGGAACTAACGTCGAGGCCCTCCTCGCGCGCGGTCCTTGCACCTGCCGCGGCGGCGGCGGAGGCGGCGGCGGCGGCCGTGATGGTCGCGGAGGCGGCGCCGCGGCACGCCGGCCGACGCGGAGGAGGTGCCAGTCGTCGAGGTGGGGAAGGGGAAGGGGCCACGGCGGCGGCGGCGGCGGCGGCGGCGGCGGCGGCGGCGGCGGCGGCGGCGGCGGCGTGCCTGCGTGCGAATTCACGGCCTGCCGGGCACGCCACACCACGCCGAGCTTACGCTACGACATACCACGCCGCCATGCCGTACAGTACTACTCTGCAGGCGCAGCACTGGGCCACACATCACGCGCGCATGGTGCGGCGGCTTCCGAGGGTCGTTGGGCTGAGAGGGCAGTCAGCGGAGTTGCTGACGGGTCAGCTCACGTCTTTTAGGCGGCCACGAACAATCGGTAGGAAATGGTCTAGACGAGTGGATGTTTGCAAGCAATGAATAGCAGGTCGTCTTGTCTGGAGGCGTTGCAATGAGAGAAACATTCTTAAGTTTTTTAAGAGTAGCTATAGGTGCTTATTAAACGAAATTTCTACCAGTTGCCACAGTCACGAACCATGCTGTAGTGATAGGTGAAAAAAAAGACAAAAAAACAACAACAATTGAGTCGTTAAACTATGTTTAGGTCTTCCTGGTAAGTAAAGAAAAACAGTCACTGCAACGAAATTTACTCTATTATAAAAATATAAAACCAAGTTATTAGTGTCATACGAAAAAGATTACAGATTGATTTATTTACCTTCTAGACTATTCAGGTTAATCTGAGATCTTCCAAAAGCACCCAAAACCATTAAATCGTTATCCTAGAGTTTGATGTCTTGATATAAATTATGGGACAGGCTTTGTTAGGTATCTAAACTGAAGCACGTTTCAATCGCGAAGCGGTCATAATCAAAGTTAGTATTTGTTGGGCGAAAAAAATACATTCTAGTTCTGATGATTACCGCTATGCGATTGACAAGTGCTGAAGTCATGAATGCTTTAGATACGTGACAGAGAGGTCTACCTGTCTCAATCGAAAACAATGTTTCAAATTACAACAAAGAAAAAGCGTACAGCCTCTTGCAATGCACATTTATTCTGCATTACTATTTAGATGGGCGTGGCCGCTAGCCCGTGCGGCTGCTGCCGCTGGCGGCGCGAGGGCGGAAGCGGAGGCAAGGCGCCGCTGCGGAGAGTCCGCCGGCGGAGAAGCCCCGACTCGAGAGGCTTCGCCCGCACGCGCCGCCGTCGGCCACGCGGCGCTCCCCCCACCGCGACGGGAGGGCGGGGCGGGAGAGGAGGAACGTTCGCAAGTGCCAGTGCGAACGATGAACTGAACGGATACTGTACGGAATCGAGGATACGGTTACGCTGCCGAAGATGCGCTGACGATGTATTAATTTCTTGAATGCCCAGATGGTGCCCGACGTCAGGTGTACATGAAGTCCCATGTAGATATAGAACTACACTAGCATGCCCGTGCGAGAACTCTCGCATGCTATACCCCATCCTCTTCCTTATTTTTCCATTCCGTAATATATATTTTTCTTCAAGACCCTCTTATCCTCCGTCACTTGTTCAATGTCACCTTTATAATTGATAACAATATAATATACCCTTGTCAATACAAACTATTCTTATTTAACTTTATTATCGAGCAAAGAGGTACACCCGTGTAATTCAATCGCAAAGAATATCAAGTAATTAGTAATTTCACATAGAGTTGCAGATTCTACAGGCTCTGAACAGGTCCGGTAGAATCGAGAAGCGTCGAACCAGCAAAATTGTAATAGAATGCTCAAGATCTCATCCTGTAGATTACGGTTTGAAAAACGTTTCTTGGATACCTTTCGACTCAAAATTTTGGTTTTTAAGGCTCTAGAACGCTTCGTTGAGGAGTTCTTTAACGATACAGATTATAAAATCCTGACGTGTGTTGCGGATTGCATTTTATGTGAATATTTATATGCGCTTTTTAAACAAATCCTTCATATTTTTAAAGTCAGAGGCAATTCGTATCGTCTCCGTAGAATTCTCTTTCTTTAGAGACATCATTTATAAAGGTTGGTTGCGTGAGCCGCAAAGGGAAGGTATACTAATGAAATAATATAGGAGACAATGATTGCTATATTCTCGTCAGAACAGCCACGATCTCATATGCTTCACGTCATAAACGTATTCATGAATCTCCGGATAGCTGGAATCTATTAGTTATGAATACTGCATCGGTCGCAGCGACACAGTTAAGAAATAATAGTTTATTATTCTAAATGGTAATTTATCTTTACCGTCGTGTGAAAAATTGTATTTTGTTTCATTCCATTCGTTTTAATACATACAATTTTAAAAATTGTTACATATCACATACGTATTACAGTGAGAAAGAGTTGGTAGTAATGAGAATTGAGAGAAAAAGTTGCCATTAATTGTACTGAATTATTGGGTGCGAAATATAAAAGAATCGAAGTCGCATGGTTGCTTCTGGATCTGCAAATTTGCAAAATGATTTGGAGTGGGGAGTCGAAATGAATGTGCGAAATGATGTAGACAAGATAACAGCGAAAAACAGAAAAATTTTGATCCTAGCAATGTAAAAAGAAGTATTATATTAGTCACAAGAAATTCGGCAAATGAACAAAATATTAGGAGGGTATCGTCAATTCAAATATTTTGTTCAGACATCCTTCACTTTTCTCTCCTCAATCTTCCGGTGTTTTGTTATGCAGTGAAAGAAAGAACAGTATAATTTACAAATAAGGCAGAAATTGGAAACAAGTAATGAAAATCACGCCTTCCTTTGAATCTTTGAACGGATAGTACCACCGTGTTACATGACTATCGCCAGCACAGACGCGCATAACACAGTTGATAAGCGTTTTCTTATCACCTGTGGGTACTAAAGAGATACTGTAGTAGCGTATTATTGTACATTTAAGCGTCTTTGACATATTTGAATAAAATAAAAATTCTTCAATAAATTGCAGTTTTTACTTTCTTGCCCTTTCTTCGTAAGAAGAGAAAGTATTGTAATCGTGCGTCGGAAAACGGGATTTTTCGACTGAAATCATGCCCTGGTAACGTAAAAGAAGATAAATCTTGTTCCTATATATAGTAAATTATTTGCTTTAACACGTGTAGTTAGAATTCATGATTTTGGGTCCTTGATACTGAAAAAATCGAGATGTTTGTAAATAGTGTTTTTGTCCATAAATAAATAAATGGGTACTTACGTCAGATACAGAATAAAGCCCTCACCTAAGTCATACGTAACCTGCCAAAAATTGTTCAAGGGATACGAATTTTAAAAAATACGCGCTAAGTGATTTCCCTGAGTATTCTTTCCACAGAATCTTTGAATTTCGCGAAAAATATCTTGGATTCCACAAGACAAAATTATTTTTAAACTGAGAATATTATATAAAACGAAATAACAAGAGGAAAGTAAAATGAAACTATATCTGCCGTTCGTAAGTCGTCTGTTTATGTTCTTAAATAAAAAAAACATTGATACGCGATTTGCTGTTTATATTAAAGATGAGGAATAATGAGGGCATAAACGATAAAGAAGATTTCTATAGTTTTATTTTTTCTGATATCCATCAACGTCAATAGTAAACATGATGGGGCAATAGCTTATTCATATCACAAAATTCCTTAAAAGTCTACACCAGGGCTGACCAACATAAAAGGGCTTGTGGGCCACACATCACATTCTAGTTAAGCCGCGGTCGGCACCATAATTTAAGATGGTTTTTACCCTAGATACTGAGATTATACTGAAACATATATTAGATACGAATTTTATTCAACATACTTAATAATTAATGTACGTACAGCAAGGAAATTAATATATCATTAAATAAAAATAAGATGGATTGTGCAATTGCATTCTATTTGGTTGGTAAATAAAATTTTTCAAAGCAGTCGCGGGCCTCACAAAAAGATCCGGCGGCCGCATGCGGCCCGAGGGCCAACAGTTGGACAGCCCTGGTTTACACCATACGCTTGTAAAGTACGTCCCTAAAGACGGGCGTGTGGGACAGGGCGAAAAATGGAACAGGAGCAGGCTAACGAGAAGGCGTAGTGGTGGGGGCGGGGCGCCTCTGCCGCGCAGCGCCCGTTCCGCCGAGCGCCCCCGCCGCAGACAGTCGACTCGGATGACGCGCGGTGTCGCGTTTCACCACTTTGTCTTCTGGGACGCCCTCGCCAGGCAATTCAACAAGAAACATGTCGTAAACTGTAACATTGGGCTGTTTTCTGTCTTGGGATGTGTTTGCTCTGGGTGTAATTCCACGGACGCGGAACCAGCGCCCTTTGTTATTTCCAAGTATGCATACGGAGACAGCTCCAACTTTCAACTCGTTTCGAGTTTTATTCAAATTAATTCTTGAAATTATATTCTCTTAAATATCTTTATTTGATAGATTGTAACGAAGAAAGCAACCAATTACAAATACTTCCGTATGTTTTTGCATTGAAACAGGATGCTATTTTGACCATCAATTTCTAAGCAGGAGATGCTTACGATTTGGTAAAGACCAAATGATGAACTCCATACGAAATGCGAAGATATGCCGAGTCCAAGAACACAGTAAAAATAGAATTATGAACTCCGACAATGACAATGGAAATTTAAGGTCTGATAGTTCTGAAAAGCCCTGTAACATCTGCTGTAGCTCTGTAACACCTCAAATGTCCCAAATTCATGCGTTAAGTTGTGAGAACACTTACCGACACCTGGGACTTTTGTTGGTCTATATTCACTACTGCGCGGGCAACAAATCCATACTTAGCGTTCGGTAGTATAAAAAAACAACTAGATATTCTCATTCAGAATTTGAAGAAAAAAATGTCTACTTCGAGATGTGTGTGTAAAGCGAACACAGCGTCTTAAGCAAGAATGCAGGTAAACGTCTCAATACAAGAATTGGGAAACATAGATTAATCGGATGTGCGGTATAAAAACATATTATAGTTCTGCTCATCCACAGTCATTGAATCTGCTTTTTAGGAAGCTGGTTGTAACCTGCAGTAGATTTTACACGTAACTGCCACGTAAGTTATTTTTTCATGATTGTAATGGATAATAACAACAATAATAATCTGCTATGTAAAAGGGAGTCAGTACTTTCCCAAATATGTATAGGCAATTCACATGGAGTACCAGTAATGTATAAATTATTAACTAAAGCAAAACTAACTGAAACAAAATGTATAGGCGTCTGCAAGGTAACTATCTGTTTCAATTGAAAAGAAATAACATCGTTTTCTCCTAACATTACCCGTACTATTGCAACAAATTTGCATAATAGCAATTCTTAAAAATTTGTGTAGATGTGTCCAAACTAGTGCCGATTTTGTATAAACGTTTACTAGTGTTGTTTCTTTTTCGCACAATAAATTTCACCCATTTCACACAACGAAAATGAAACGGCCCTTTTCACGTGACCTCATAACAGCATTTGTTCACCAAGCATCCGTCAAATCACTCATGCGAGATTTAAATCATTTTTATGATGCTGTTACATTCTTGCCGTATTAATAAACTTTCTTTATTGAGGTACCTCACGTTTAAATTCCTGGCACGTCTGATCTCGCAGGTACGTCTCTTCGCCATATGTGAGGATTAAAGGTTTGAGTGTAGAACGCAGTCGCCAAACGTACAACCGCGAAGGGGACCGTCATAGCGGAGAGGGGCCCGGCCAGATTTCGTATGTTTCCTAGTGTTGTTTCTTTTTCTCGCACATTAAGTTTCACCCGTTTCACAGTACGAAAACGAAACGTCCCTTTCCACGTGACCTCCTAAAAACAGCAATTGTTCCCCAAGAATCCGCCATATCACTCATGCGAGATTTAAATCATTTTTATGAGGATGTTACATTCTTTCCGCATTAATAAACTTCCTTTATGGAGGCACATCATGTTTAAATTTCTGCCACGTTTGATGTCGCAGAAGCGTCTCTTCGCCACATGTGTGGATTAAAGGTTTGAGTGCAGAGCGCAGGTAGCGTGGCCGGCAAACGCACAACCGCGAAGGCGCCGGTCATAACGCAAAGGGGCGCGGTGTGTGGGGCAGGTGGGCAGGTGGGCAGTGCGTGGATCGGAGCCGGCGGAGCGCGTCCGTCGCCGTGCGTCTCAGAGGGCGCGCCGCTCACCCGGAGAGGCGCTTGCTCTCCCTCTGCCATTACGCCGCGCCCTTCCCTCCCCGTCCCCCTCGCCCCGCGTGCGGAGCGTTTTGCGCAGCGCGACCAGGCGCGCGCCCGCTGTGTACCTTCCTCTGGGGGCGGCGCGCGGCGGCGCCGGCCACCGCAGGGCGCATCTTGCGCTCGCCCGCGCGCGGCAGCCGCCAATGCTCCGTGCGCGCGTGCACGTGGCTGTGCGCTCGCTCGCTCGCGTGCGGACGTGCGTGCGTGCGTGTGTGTTCGCCTCCTCGTCTTGCTCGCGGGGACGATTCCGCGCCGCGGCGCCGCCCACGCGTGATGCGTCCCCACGAGCCGGCCGCCCGGCCGGCCGGGCGGAGTCGCTGGAGGCGCACTCGAGCGACCGGGGCGGGGTGGGGGCAGGGGAGGGGATTCGTCGTCAACGAGGCGGCGCGGCGGCAGAGGCGACGGAGAATGACCTGGAATCGAGGCTGCGAGAGAGAGACGTTTGGGAAGGAGGCAGGTGGACGGAGGTAGGGCGGTAGGACTATGAGACGACGATGTTAGAGAAGGAAATCGACCAAGGAAACGTTCGCGTCCACGCCACATGAGTGAACGCCGCGCCGCGCCGGTGACACCTGACGCCGGCGAAGCAACAGAGAACCGGTGATGCCTCGGAAGACAAGGCACAATAAGCAAACATTGAGGGCAGTCCATGTCTAACAAACGCGTAGCCGTTAATGATGAGTGGAAGGAGATTGATGACCAAGCGGTGGCGGTAAATACATTGGTAATGAATACATATTGCCGACATGCACTTCAACCAAAGACTAACGGTAGGTTGCGAACGGTAGAAAAAATAGGAACTATGTGCCCAAGATATGTGAACATGAGATGAGATAATGTAGAAGAGCAGAGCACCATCCAGGAAGCAGTAGAATAGAAGTAGTACCCGAGTAGCTCTTCTTCTCGCAAATCGGGAAAGTAAAGCGTTGCAAAAATATTGTACGATGATGGAAACAGCTGTCAACTGAACGGTACCGGGACAGTCATACCATCGAGATAAGAAACCAGACACAGATGTTGCCATCACGAAACCCGCTTTACGGTCAAGCGAAAAATAATGTTGGGTGGAATCTATAAATTTAAAAAAATAAGGTATTCTGCCATGGCTTCGTTTCAAGCTTCTTCTCAACTGACTGTAGTAATTTTTCCTTTACATGAAAGAATGTCATCCCTAGATGTGTTATCAGGTATTATTTGGGTTTAATCACCACCGTTTACGATGTAAATTAATGAATTAAACCATTCTTTAATAGTACGCTTATCAGTAGTCAATTGTTTCCTTCCACAGGGCGGCTGTTTCGATTCATATGAGCGGATCGATGGAAGACCGCTTGTGCAAGATTAAATTTCTTGACGAAGTTAGTCGCAGGGATTTTTCAATTCAACGAACGTGCTATATAACGCGGAGATCCTACCAACCAACTGATTCTGCTGGGCTTCTCTGGTGCGGGGGCGAGGGCCGGCAGGGGCTGCAGCCGGAGGGAGCTCGAGTGGGCGGGGCAGCGTGTGCCCTCGGCCCGTGAGACGCCAGGCCGGCCGCAGCGCACGCCTCGCCGGCTGCCCAAACACGGCGACGGCGGCGACGCGGCCACTTGGCCGGGAGGGCGGCCGCGGCGCTGCGGACGCCTCGAGACGGCTCGAGATGGCGCGGCGCGCAACAAGTGGCGAATGCGCGCTGGAAGGAAGCCCTCTCGTTCGTGTTCGCCGCCTCGCCGCCGGCCCGGCGTGCCGCCGAAGCATCGCGACCAGGGCCTTTTAACGCCCATATACCGTGGTGAAGACCATTACAGTGGCGCGCTCTCCTCTATCACTTTCTAACACGAACTAAAATACGAACTGCTACAACGATACTTCAAACTTGCGTGGCTGCTGCACGAGTTCGCGAGACGCAAGCAGACGCGTATTCTTACAAAAGATAGTACCCGATGTTCGCGCTTTTTTTTTAGCGGTGTCTTATATGTATATATTACAAATAATTGAACATTTAGAAGAAACGTTTCGTATTTGTCGCAAATTAGCCAATTTTTATGTGCGGATGTTGGTGAGCCTAACCTGCAGCTGAGCCCGGCGACACTAGCGCCACCTATAGTAGCACTCTCAACCTTTGTCCCCGGTTTTGGTCGAGAGTTGCAAGGC
This sequence comes from Acheta domesticus, assembly GCA_031308135.1. Lineage (NCBI taxonomy): Eukaryota > Metazoa > Arthropoda > Insecta > Orthoptera > Gryllidae > Acheta > Acheta domesticus. The sequence goes on along the minus strand of JAHLJT010002406.1, from coordinate 78,217,333 downwards.
CCTGATCGCGATTGTACTGCGATTTTCTTAACTCTGCCCCTGACAGGAATCAGTTGTTGACGCTTTCATCCAATCGCGAGCTTGAACGTCACCATGGTGACGTCACTGTAGCGACATGCAAGCTCCCGAATGGATGGCAGCGAAACGGCTGATTCCTGTCAGGGGTAGAGTTAAGAAAATCGCAGTACATACTGTGATTTTCCCAACGCTGCCGTTTTTGCTGTGATTTTCCCAACGACGTAAATCAGCTGTTTCAGTGTCATCCAATCGGAAGGTTGGACACCACCACAGTGAAGTCATTGTAGTGATGTGTAAGGTCCTGATTGGGTGGTACCGTAACAGCTGATGATCTGCCACAGGCAGAAATAAATAATTCGCAGTATAGCTTACATGCGTTGTATCTCTCGCTGTCAGATTCGCATCTTGATGCACACATCATCTGTCAAATTGACGAGAGGGAACGATTTTCTCGATATTGGACCTATGTCACAAGATCAAGTCAGCTATTTAAAAAGTGTTTTGAAAGTAATATCACCATCATCATCATGTAGACAGACATCATGAAGTCAGACGATATCAAATGTAAATTAGGAAGTCAGTATATTCCGAGGGATAAAAGCTGTAAATATTTGAAAATTGTACTACATGAGGATCTGTGATGAGCAGAACACATAAATTATGTAGTGACAAAGGCGTGAAAGGCATTGCATTTTGTGATTAGAGTTCTTAGGAAAGGAAGTGAAAAATCAAGGGAATTAGAGTACACATCTCTAGTACGTCCGATGGGCTCCATATGTTGGGACCCATATCGTTTAGGCAAACAAAATCTCTCGAAAAAGTACAAAACTGCCGCAAAATTTGTTAGGAGAGAACATTCTAACTGAATTTTTATCGTGGGAACCTTTGGAAAAACACAGAGAGAAATCGCGTCTTAATACGTTATTCAAAACAATAAGAGGTGATCGGCCGTGGGTGGACGTGCGGGCAAGACTATCAAAAGCAAGATATTTTGCGCGGAAGCATTATGGCTTCAAAACTCGGGATAGAAAACAGAGAACAGATGTAGGTAAATTATCGTTTGTTAACAGAACCATGCCAAATTGGAACGAAATACATGCGGCAGGGCTGGAGACTTTCCCTCAGAATGTCAAAAATTTTTAAATTAGATTACATAAATTGTATTTTTTGGAGAATATGTTAACATTAAAGTTAACTTTTTACATTATTCTTGTCATTTTATATTAAGGTCAGCTTGATCATGATAGGGTTACATAATACATTAATTTTGTAAAACTGTATTTACTAATATGTAAATATTATATTGTTTGAAGTTGAAAAATGTCAATAAAGTTCGTATATATTTAGAATCGGCTGCTTGAAGTAGACCGTAAATTATGGAAAAATGTAGAATATATCCTTATAATAATTGTCCATGTCTTGAACCCAATTTTGTGAGATTTAAATGCTACGAAAGCTCCGACAACTCCACAGACTTCTGACCAGGAACTTTTCGGAATAAAACAAACACGCATAAACAGCGTTCTAAAAATGTTCACAAGAAACGACCCATTTAAGGCGGACTTTTATAGGCCGGCTGCGGCAGGCACGCGCGGAGGAATTTAAGGGAGCTTACGGCGGCGGCTGTAAAGTTGTCGCTCGCGCCGCTAATTGCACGAGGATCCTCCGTCTTCGCCGCCCCCGCGCGCGGCAGGCGCCTCTGGACAAACAGCGCTGCGACTCAACCGCCCCTGTTGACCCAGCTGCGCCGCACCACGCCGCACCACGTTGCACCGTCCCGCACCGCACCACCCCGTACCGCCCCACACTGCGCCGCCCTGCCTCTCGACCCGCATTGCCACCACACCGCACCGCATCGCACCGCGTCACACCGCGCCGCCCCCTCACCACGCACCGCATCTCACCCGCCCCGCTCCTCGCCACACCGCACCACGCCGCCCCCCGCCCTTCCCCGCATCGCACCCGCCCCGCCCCGCAACGCACCGCGCCGCGTCACACCGCGCCGCCCCCTCGCCCAGCACCGCATCGCACCCGCCCCGCCCCTCGCCGCCCCGCCCTTCGCCGCCGCCCCTCGCCGCGCCTCTCGCCACCCCGCCCCTCGCCGTCCCGCCCCACCCCTCGCACCACCGCACCGCGCCGCGCCGCGCCGCGCCGCAACGACCCACCCCCCGCCCCACCCTGCGCCGCGCAGGCGCGGAAAAGATGCCAGAGAAATAACATACGTATATTCTATGGTGTGACATAATAATCTTTATAATCTATAGTTAACAACCTCTCTGTTGTTGCCAACATTCACAAAACACACAAAATACGATTTATCCTGAAACAACCTTTTTTTTCTCCAATCAAGGATTGGGTCTGCGTAAGAGGTACAAGACCTAGCAGCGTTTTGAGTGAAGTTAATGCACTAGTGAGAATTTTACGGATGCTTCTAGGAACATTGCCGAATCTAAAGATAACAACAATAATAATTTCGAGAACTCGCACTATTCTACAGGATGATCCTCTCAGAAGAACAAATTGTTACACAAATGTCATACTGTAATTATTTCTGTATTTCCTGCGAGGGCACATCAGCCCACGTTTCATGGTATGAACAACATTTTTTTTTCTAAATCATTGGCTTCAGAAGCAGAGTTTCATCTCATGAGTAGCGTACTAGTTTTCTTTGAGACGGCCTCGTTTTCGATTACCCCCGGACCAAAAATGAAGCTGTAATTTTCTAATACGTATAAATCGTCTCAGTCTCAATCATAGCTGTGTGACGAAAGAAAAAGCTCAGACAAGTCAAGTGGGTCAGGCACGATGATGGGGGTGCGTCATGCTCTCCAAATGTCTCTCACACCTAGGCAGGGAAAATAAAAGAAGGCGGCCCATGCCTGAGAACACCGGTAGGTGGCAAAAGTCGGTTAATCCGGCCCTACAATGCCAAATAAATACAAACATACATACATAACTTTATGAATAAATTACCTGAATTGTCATTCTTTAACTGTATCAAGACTATGTAATTTGTCGTGTGAATTTATTTTAGAGTATTTCAAATATTGCACTGAATTAATGAATTCTAAAATTGCAGTAAAAATATTCGCTATTTTTTTGAGAAGTTGAGACGCAAATGGAGTAACGTCTTCGTTCCAAGAATATAAATCATGCACTGTTCACACGTCCGCATCGAAGTTCCAAGCACTCACAATGAGTACTACAGACACCTCCTGCATCTGCTTCCACGGTTCCGTGCAGTCAAAATGTCACAGGTTGACGCGTTACCCGGTCACAAATGATACACATTCTAATCGACAAGAGAAATACATGTCTTAAATACGTTTTTATTCTTTTCGTTTGCCGTGCCACATTAGGCAGCCAGCTCCTCCAGTGCCCAGGGTGCGCTCTCTGAATCTGAATCAGTGAAATTCTCACTGATTGAACCAGTGAGAGCCGAAGTCACTGATATCTTCAGTCGAAATAGGTAGTTTCGCTATCAATCAGCGAATATGCGAACCTTTTCATAATGACCGCCAGCATTTCACTGGTCGTCAGTGGTAAAAGTGCCGCGCCACCATCGCTCACTGACCGTTCAGTCGCCTTCACTGATTCAAACAGTGAAGTTTCACTGATTCAAAAAGTTTCACTGATTTGTTCAGTTCAAGTCACTGATCGTCAGTGGCAGGGTTATAACTGACAACATCAGTGAATAGTCCCTGTTAATCAGTAGTTTTTCACTGATTCAGACTGAGAGAGCGGCAAGCGCATTTCCAGAAAGCTCCGCCCTGCGCGGCCGAGTAGGATGAGCGGCGGATTAAAGCACGCGCTCCCGTCGCGCGTGACTCACGGCCGCGCCCGCGCCCGCGCCCGCCCCGTGATTCACGCGTGCCTTCGCCCGGCACGGCACAAGATAACACGCACAGGTCGCCTCTGTTCCCGGGGACGGGCGAACGACCTTCCGAGGAAAACATTTCGGGGGCAAATACATCAGTCTTTCACAAAACAACATGTTTTTTTATGGAGACATTCCTATTGTAGAAATATCGTACGACAGTAGACTTTAACTTCCTGAGGAGGAACTTGATGAAGGAAGATGGTTGTGGGGCTCTTTAATGTTCATATGAGAGCAACATCTCATCGATGTGCTTACCTCTAGAAAGGCAATTCTTAAGGTCTTGTGTACCATGCCATGAGAGGCAGAAGCAAAACGGATGAGTGTACGTCACATAGCGAAGTTAACGCGCGGCAGCGTAGCAAGAACGATGCGTCCTCTAATCAGCAGGTGCGTTTTGATCAAATTGATAACTGAATGTTTCCAAACCATATTTGTGTTAATAAGATGTCCATCACTTTTTTGATTGGTAAGTGATTTCGGGGGCTGCAACTGTCAGGGTCATTAGTCTCGTAAGTGTAGTGCATGTTTTTATCATGAGACGTGGTAGTGATTTTCCCGCGCGAGATGCCGAGATTCGGTGCAAGGCTTTTCCACCCAGCTATCTCCCCCCAGGGAGGCACCGCTCCAGCCGGAACAAGCTCTAACACAAAGCTCCAGGCTGGTCACCCGGCTTGAATGGTAGTGTAGTGCATTTGAGTGTGTGTGTGTGTGTGTGTGTTTAAGTAAGGGGTGATGATAGGATAAGGAAGAGACAGGAAAGATTGCTTGCGATTCATGTCCTGTTTGTTAAGATACTGCTCCGGTATTCGCCTGGTGTAGATCGTTGTAACCACGACCAGAGCAGCCGGCCGCTAGAATTCTCTTACATATGGGGCTGAATTCGACTTAGCTGACAAGCTACTGTCGAAAATCCTGCCACCGTCAGGACTGAAACCCTATCAGAGGCACCTCCTTGGCAGTACCATCAATTGATGCTCTGAGGCAGTTAAGCCGAAGTGTGTCCATCTTCATGTGCAAATGTATCGTGTTAGCAATTCACGTTTAGTGGAAGCGTCGTAAACGATTGCGAGGACGCGGGGGCTCTACTGTCGCTGGGCGCCGGGCGCCGCGGCAGCTCTTAAGTGAGGGCGAGCAGGGGGCGGCGCGAGGGACGGGCGGCGGCGGGGCGCCTGGGACAACGGCGCATTCCACGGCGAGGGCGGAGGGCACGGCGCCTTGGCCCTCGGGGCAATTGGCCCAGCTGCAAGCCCCCACTCCTCCGCCCAGCGCCGCTTCGGGTGGACACGCTCACTCCCCACCACCCACTCGCTACGCAGGGGCGGATGCAGCCCATCATTTTGGAAGGGGCCATATAGATTTTTGTTAAATAAAAGTTTTTTTTTATTTAAGGTCGCATCAACTACCAGGGTATTAGCGACCACTAAGATACAGGACGACTGGACAGGGTTTCACGTTATGTAACTGAAGATGACATGATAAAGTGATGATAGGGGGTGAAAGGACGAACACAAAACATACCCACGCCCGAGGCGGGACTTGAACCCGCGAGCCTTTGGTCCGAGATCGCTACGACACTACTGGCTTAACGATCTCGGCCACCAGGGATTGGCAACAAAAATATTTGTTATTATATTGTATATTATTTTTGTTGTGTATATATGGTGCTATATAATATAATTTTTTAAATAATTACATAATTCTAACAATAATAAATATTTAAATCAATTTTCAAAAATAAAAGGAGGTAGCAAACCGAAAACTCTGGGCCTTTTTGGGACGAGATCCATGACGCCAGGCCCCCTCCCCAATGGATCCGCAACTGTCGCTACAGAGGGCTCGTCCCTTTCCCTGACTCCCTGTCCACCACCCATTCCCTTTATCACTGTTCTGACGAGTCTGTTCTAACTGGAGACCTCTCAATGATAATTTTTCATACACTTTATTTCAATTTCACATACTGATTTTACTGAAAGAAGCACATTTTACAGAGGCTAGCATTCACTACCTTACATAGGAAAGCGGTCCAAGATAGATCGCCAGTTAGTAGGGAGGCGGCGGAAAGAAAAGGCTATATTCTGGGAACGTCCTCTTCATTGATGCATCCCAAATGAACAGTTCAAAAATACTGTTTTTAATTCCACGAGTGGAATCATCAATGGAAATATATTTGCTAGTAGTCCTAAACTATCTGCAATTCAAGGCAATATTCACGCCTTGGTCTGCTTGTGTCCATTTCGCCGGTACAGCATTCTTCTCTGCTCCTTTTTCTCTTGCAGTCTCAACCACGCCCAAATCTGTGTTTTTCCTACCTGCTTCCGTGATAAGAAACTGTGCTAGAGTTTATGGCTATCCAATCGGAAGAGAGGTGGTGCTACTGATATATTATCTAAATCAAATAGGATCATGTGGGCAAACAAAGGTGAAATATTTTATTGCAGGGGTGTCCGAACTGCGGTCAACGGGAGGCATTCGGCTCATGTAGAGGTTTCACTCCGCACTACCTCCACACCGAGGCCTGCTGTAGTGGGCGGTAAAAGATTTCCGGGGAGGGGCTGGAGAGACCCCTTGGCCGGCACGGCAGGTCGAAATCGCAGCGCAATGGCGGTCTGGGTGAGAAGTCTGCGGATTCGTAGCATACATCATCTTTTGGAAAAGCTTGGGAGACCTCTCCTTTACGATATGAAAATTATGGTAAATATACACGATACCGCATTTACTAGAACATTAGTTCAACCACCCAAATGAATTGTTGATAACTCTTTAAACATATCTTAAAGAACACAGTTGACATAATTTTGCTAATGGAAATAGATCGATTCAAAGATATTTTTATTTCGTTTTTAAATTAATTACAGAAAACTCATGTGTTACACAAGCTTTATTTTACAAGCTCATAAAGGACTTCAACAGCACGTTTAATGACCTGAACTGATATTTGTAAAGAAAGAAGAAATTATTTTATTTGAATGCGCGACTTTCAAATATTTAATAAGATATTATCCATCACCGCTATCCGATCATCAATAACACGACATAAGTTATTCCACAATTTCCTTTTCGATAATGTTTCAAGTCTTCTTGCCATATAGTACGCCCCTGCCTCCGGCAATTTGACCAAGCTTACTTTTTTTCTCATAAGGGGTCCGTCCATAAATTACGTAACGGGAATTTCGAGTATTTTCAATACCCCTTTCAATACTTAATTTCAATACTCCCCCTTGTAGCGCATTTCCATGTCTTATGTAACGCAGCGTAACGCTGCCACAGACCCCCTCCCTTCCCCTTTAGCCTTATGTAATTTCTGGATGACCCCTAATTCTGATTTTGTGTGAAGTACCAAGCGCTTGGGCACCGCAACGCACTGGGCCGTTGCAGGCAGCGGGGACGGCCGGCCGACGCTCATCCAGCGCGCCCCACGTGGTGCCCCGGCGCAAACCGGAAGCGGCTGGGCTGTGCCGGGCGCGGGAAGGGAAGCCGAACCATTCACGCGCCCTCCCCGCCCCGCGCCCACGCCCCGCCCGACGCCGCTCCCACGGCGCGGGCGGGAGGGCGGGCGGGTCTCTTCGCCCGCCCGGGGGTAAATAGAGCGTTACGCAAGAGACGCGGCTCGAGGGGCGTGACGCGGCGGGGAGCGACGAGGCGGGGCGAGGGGGAAGGGGACGCTCCGCGGAGCCGCGCAGAGCCGTGACCGGAAGCCCGCGCCGCGCTGCGCCGCGCCGCGACGGCCGCAGTGACGCGCCGACTGCCGTCGCCGCCGGCGCCGCAGTTGTCGCCGAGGGCGCCGCCGCTGCGCCCGCGACTTCGCTCTAGGCCACGCCCACCACGCAGCGCGGCCTCGCTCCTCGTCGTCGGGAGGTGAGTGATAGCAACAACGTAAGATTCTTCTAGCGCCAACATAACTCATCCATGCACAGACAGACACTCTTTTTTTTATTGTAAGAAAAGAAAGACCTACGAACATCATTGGATTACGCTATTGAAGACACATCTTCAAGAACCGGTTAAAAGTTGATGTCACTGCTTAGTTATCAAAATTCAATTGCATGCTAATCCAAATCTATCATATGTAACTCGCATTGAAAATAAAAGCTTGCGACTAGATCATTAACATTAAAGCATTTTGGATTAGAGAAACTTTAGTTAATGTCTCACAAACATACTCTAACTCTTATTGACCTGCCTCATAGTTTCTTCACATCATGAAAATCTTTTTTTTTTCTTGAAATGACAGTGATCACGAGCCGAAAAATGAAATTTCAACTTCGCAATACACAATGATTAGCTCGCAGATGAATGTGCTGCTTTCCGTAGAAGAATTAACAGAGCATGGCGGATGAATTTTCCAAAATTTCATATTATTTACAAATCGATTTTATAGGTTTAAAATGAATATAATACGTGCCTGGTAAATACACGATAACCGCTTTAAATGATATGTACAATCAGACAACTGACCGATTAGGGGTCATCCATAAATTACGTAACGCTAAAGGGGGAGGGAGGGGGTCTGAGGCAGCGTTGCAGTGCGTTATATAGAGATAGGGAAGTGCGTTACAAGGGGGAGGGGGGTATTGAGAATACTCGAAATTTGCGTTACGTAATTTATGGACTGTCCCCTAACAAATATTGCATGCAGATGAGACGAAAGGAAACAACAGAGCTGCAGAGAGCAGCCACTGCGCGGGGCAGAGCGCGCTCCGCGGCGCCTCTTGACTCCTCCGACCCATCCGTCCGTCGTCTCATAAAAGAGCCTCCAAAAATAAACGCGGGCGCCGAGGCGGCGGGCGGGGAGCGGGGGCGTGCGTGCGCACGCGTGACAAGAGCGGCTTTCACGGCGTTCACGCCCCCTTTGACTGCAAGGGGCGTGCGTGCGGCGCAGCGCACCGCCTGTGCAGCCTCCTGGATGAGCAAGAGACGCCCTCGACGCCGCCGCCGCCGCCGCCGCCGCCGCCGCCGCCGCCGCCGACGCTCACGGGTCTTTTGCCTCTGCGTTCGTCTCTCGTCTACTGCACTGCACGCTGCAGGCACCGCCAGGCCCCCGTTAACACACGAGCGGCGCTGATTCGTTTTTACGCTGAACGGCTCTCTGGAAATATAAAGGCTTCCGCCCTCCGCCCTCCTGCACGCCGTGCTCTTCGTATTCTTAGAGGCTGCAGGGATTCGCTGGCTGCGATAAGCGAGAGATACTTTTATCCTGAAATGCCGTCGCTTTAGTCTGACGGATCGTTATTTCGAATACGGAGCAGTTTTCTTTCGAGATAGTACTATTAAATGCAAAGCTCTGGGCGCTTTTCTGAAAGTTTCGAAACAAGGTCAATGAATATTACCAATAAACACTCTTGTAGTCAATTTTTGCAACTGGTATCGAAAGCTCGGAAAGACGATGTCCGTGATAACGGCGCTTCCTTTCACTTTTCTGAATTCCATCGCAGATATCTCGAAAATGAGAACGCCATACTCTTACAGAAATGTCTACAGACTAGGGCGCTAGAAAATTCCAATAGAAAACGACCTAAAATCAACAAGGATCAAAGAAGCAATCAATATACAGGAACTATCAATGAGATTTTATTGATATTAATAAAAACATTGTTCTGAGATATTGTGAAAAAATTCACTGAAATGGTATCGTTGAGACTGACTAAACATATTAAGAAAATTGAAAATATCTGAGAAACAGGAGAGAAACATACAATATGAATGGCAATAATGATTAAAAGATGAAACTATCTTCAGAATGACTGCCCGAAAGATGAGTGTGATGAATTGCCTCGCCCTGCCAGAGAGCAAGGGGGGCGAAGAGATTGATGGAGTGCGTGACTGCCCTCTGTAAGCGGCACACAAACGGAACCGTCTCCCGCGGTTCCTTGCTTCGCCGCAAGGCAGCGCGTCGTGCGCAGGACTCCCAGCGAAACGGCTGGCGGCGCAAGGCGAAACGAGGCGGCCAGAGGCGGCGCGGATGACGCTCTTCTCGGGCAGCCGTAAAAAGCTCCGACAAACAGTGCAGACGGAACGCGTGACTCCCCCGCACCCGCTCCGCACTGTTCGCCCGGCCCCGCCCCGCCTACCCATGCCGCCCTCTCGTCCCGCCTCGCCACGCCACGCCACGCCCTGTCTCGCACCGTTTTGCCCCGCCCGCCACACCTCGCCCCGACTGGCCTCGTTTCGCTCCGCCCGCAAACCCCCCCCGTTTCGCCCCGCCGCACCCCGCTTCGCCCCGCCTCACCCCGCTTCGCCCCGCCACGCCCCGCCTCGCCCAGCCTCGCCCCGCCTCTCCCCGCCTCGCCTCGCCCCGCCCTCTCCCGCCTGACCTCACCGGCCCGCCTCCCCCGCCCGCCGTCCTGCTCAGGGTCGCCCGCACCTCCCGCTCCAGCCCACCATGCATAGGTACCTCGTCGCAAGTATCGATCCTAAGCTCCTCTTCAACTCACGAATTGGCAGTTTCATTACGAACTCAATTGAGTAATTGCTTCACGTTTTATGACGCCTTCATTTTATTGGATTTTTTTTAAGAAGCTGTAATTCTCAGACATTCTATCGCCAATTCCAAGCGCCGTGACTCCACCATTGCCAAGATGGAAACATCCGTCGCTTGGCTTTTCCCTTTCCAATTTTAGTGCTTTAAACAAAAAGCCAATTTCGAGGTGTCTGCCAATTCGCCATAATACAAGATAAACTGGAATATAGTCCACACGCTATAATATGAACCGTTGTATCTCACAAATAATGAAGTAAATGATGGTTCCTAGTAATTTTTACAAACGTGTCGATGTATTATCACAATATTTCTTTGAAATACCCAAGGGCGGTCAGAGGATTGGTTTTCTCGGAAATTCGGTAAAAAAAAGCACATTTTCAAATGCGAAATTCAAATCATCAGATTTGCTATTCCACGTGAACATTTAATTTTCTATTTGAATTCAGCCGCTGAGACCGGGCTAAATTCAGAAGCTGGTAATCCAAGGCAACAATCCTTACCTGAAAACATATTATTTTAAGTCATGTTTACCCAGCAATGTTAGAATGCCCACAACTTCAAAAGTACCACGCCAACTTACAGATCGTCGTTCATATTCATAATATACAATTAAATATAATTCAGACAATATTGAAGAAAAGCGATGTAAGAAACTTGAATCGCAAAGTGTATCAGAATTACCGAAGAATGGTAATTGAATCCCTTTAATTACATTTATGGGCCAACTGTACACACATAGCATTTATAGGGGTAATATTCAGTGGCGTAGCGTCAGGGGACGCTGAGATGCTGAGCATCCTCGTAAATAATATTAATAAAAAAACCCTAAATACTGTATTGGTAATCTTACAAGTGGTCCGTTGAGCAAAACATGTTTTGTATTAATTTTAAATAGATTTCCCATGATTGAATTCGGCGGGTTGTTGAAGTTGGCCTGTGATTGCTTGGAAGCTAAAATGCTTCTATCGTCTGCCGCGAGATTGCGACGAGCAGTGACGCATGCCCTCTTCACCCCTGGCTCAGAGGAACCCGACTGCTTTACGCTAGCGTCCACTGCGGAAAGAAGCTCTTTTGTGCACGAGTGCGCAGCACACTTCAGGCGGTCAGTAAATTCTCTCTCTCTCTCTCTCTTTCTCACTCGGGAGTCCCCGCTTGATCATAAGCACAAACTGTAGAAATAGTGCCTGTCTACTATTTGTTAATTAATATCCAAGAAACTGAATTATCCCTTAAATAAATAAAATATTATTTTAGTCTACAATGTATAAATTAACAAGTGGTCTCCTTGCCATTCGCGTATAAGAATTAAAGTTGAGCCATTGTATAATTTGCTTTCAAGACATCGACAGTCCTGATTGCTGTGAGGATTTTGTGGGAAGCGCCTACACCGTCGTAAGCAATCGAGATCGTGGAAGTAGTTCCAGTGTATCTGCCTTGTGTTGCGTTCGCCAATTAGTGAAGTAGTTGATAGTGACATTTTGTGTGTTATTGTTGAACATTCCCAAACGTCCGAGTCACGCTACGCCACTGGTAATATTACTCGTCGAGAACCTCGCAGAACGCTTCGAAATCAAAGAACACAAATTGTGAGGCGATCGGATTCGAAACACACGGATGTTGTTGAAATGTATAACTTCAACCGAAAATGACATTGCTGTCAATACAATCAGCTATATCTGTAGATATTCACAAACCAAAATAATTCTTCCTAATTACCGTTTTCTAACCGTAACCATTATTTCTTACCGTAAATAATGGCAATTGCCAAGTTACAAAAAAATGCACTATAAATTATGATGTTCTATACATAAACAAACTTAGAAATATAAACATATCATTCGCATCAACCTGATTCCATGCAAGTTCTTTAATACATTAGGCCAGTAAAACAGTAAAAAAATGTAGGTGAAGCAGCATTTTCAAAAAGACATACCTCTAGATCGAAAATAATGATTTATATGATTGATTTAACTGAGAACCTTCGAAAACTTTGTTCACTAGGATTATCAATAAAAGATTTAATGGCATGGCCATACCCTTCGGAATAACAACAAAAATAATTCGCTGTATCACTAAATATTTATAAACACTGCAAAAACTGTTAAAACATTTAAAAGACAAAAAAGCATGTCTTTCCATGTACTCAGTAACTGTAAAGCGAACTTTATTCAATGGGTAGAGAAAGATAGTACGTCGTATTCCATAAAAGTAACCAACTATTTACTAACATGTGTGGAGTGCACATCAGTGGCACCTCCGCACTCTGGACCTACGTCGTTGGCAGTGATGGAATGTGTTTACCTCCACGCTACTCTTTTCGCTTACATATTAAGAGTAAAACTCATTTACATACAAAAAACCTGATATATTGTAAATTATAATATTGGACGAATGAGGTAAAGAGACAAAATAACAACTATGAGGGTGTTGTAGTTCCTATTGAAAATATAGGAATAATACATTTTAAAATATTTAAAAGTACATGCTCGACTTCTTCCCATTCTTTGGTTGTTGTTTTACAAATCCAATTCTGAAATATTGTTAGGTTAGGACATTGTCACCCATTATCAATTACTCGTTTGTTTTCTTCATTTGAAAGGGAAGAAAAGCAGTTATTTAAAAAGCATTGGACCACTTTTTCAACACCCATAAAAAAAACACTAATTTCACGAATAGTTTCATTCACTAAAAGCTGCAACGCGCAATGGAGAATCACGGACTCTCATGGACAATTTCGGACGTTCGCTCACTGGCAGGCCGTTGAATCGAGATCCAAGGGCTTCGCACGCTGTCGTTATGTGAGGAGACGTTGCGCGCATGCGCTGCCGCCTCCCGATCCGTCCTGAAGACGTTAGAGGCTTTCGCCAACAACCTGAGCTGCGCTCGCACGCTGCCTGCGTTACATGGATGGGCTGGTGCCGATCTATGACGCCATCATACCCAATAAAATAAAAAATCTAAATAAACTCAAAGGAAAAAAATGGTTCTTTTTTTTTATTTTCTTGAGCGTTGACACACGACTTGCACACCCAAAGAAAACGCCATTGGCGCACATACAATTGTAAACAGTCTTGTTTGTACAGTCCATCATTTGCTCGAAAATCATTAGTTTTAAGTGGAAAATTGACACTAATGCAAAATATATTACAAGATAATTCAATAATTCCAGTAGAATAAAATGTAACTTTGTACACCTAGACGAAATGGCCTTGAATTTGAAATTCACCAGCACATTTAGTTGCCCGGGAACCTTCCTAGAGGCTAGTTCCCGGAATTATTCAATTACCTTGTAATATAATTTGAATGAGTCTCAATTTTCCACTTAAAATTAATGATTTTCGAGCAAATTATGGACTGTCCAAACAAGACTGTTACTGTGAGCGTATTTCTAGCTAGCAGCGGTCCTCTCCCTCATGCAAAGCCAGAAGCGGAAGAGTGGCGGGGCGGGTACTCACCGGCGAAGGGCGCATCGCCGAAGAACTCCTCGACGTTGTTGTCGGTGGAGACGCTCTTGTCGGAGAGCGACACGGAGGAGGAGAGCGAGCCGGAGGACGCGTCCAGCGACGGGAACAGCAGCAGGTCCTCCTCCGTCTCCGTCTCGATGTCCCGCGAGCGCCGCTTGTACTCCTGCGGGAGCGGGGGCGACGGCGTTGTCGAGGGCGGCACCGGGGACGGCGGCCGCGGCGGCGGCGAGGGCCAGGGCGAGGGCGGGGGCGTGGGCGAGGGCGGGGGCGGGGACGGCGGCGGGGCGGGCCCGCGCGCCGGCGCCAGGCACACGAGCGCCAGCAGCTCGGAGCAGCTGGGCGCGCGAGGGATCAGCATGGTCAAGGAGGGATTCGGGAAAGCTTGTGGAGAAGGGACCACTGACTTGAGAGTGTGTGTTAATGCACAAATTAATTCTTGAAATCAATGCTCACAACAGTGCCAAATATAACTATATTCACTCACGAAATGATTACGAATGTTACACAAGGATCTACTTCAACTTGTTCTTAAATGATGATGTCAACAACGCTGGTGCAAGTCCTGTTTTCTATTATGTAGACAACGTTAAACACTTCTATTTACACTCAGTATGTGAATAAACTGGCAATAATCTCTTCAGATTCGAACGTGGGTTTTCTTCTCTCAGAACACTGCGCACTACCGTACAAAACACAATCACATTGTAGAACACAAGAAACTCTAGAAACCTTTCAAAATCCCTTGAAATCAATTCTTGAAAATACTAAACTCAAACACCAAAGACGCTGGAACTGAATCAAATCATAAATGGAAGAATGTTATTCCATGATTCGATTAATTGATATTGTCCTGCATGCACTGTACGCGGTTTCATGCACGAAAGTTGCCGCACGGTTCTCGATTGGTAAAGGAAATATGATTCGATATTCAACACAGAGCATACGGCAAACCAAAGAACGTTCTGCTGCTCAAGGGATGTACAATAGAGGATTCAGAGAGTGGAACAGACACGCACCAAGGCGTGTTGATGTCTTGGGTGGGCGCACGACGTCGCAGGTAGGATCCGTGAAAAACGCAACGTCTGTGACATGTCTTGAAGACACTCCAAAGACGACAAATGCTGACAGCGAAGCACCAACACGCACACGAAAGCTGTAATCGAACAGTTCACATTTTCAAAAGATGTTCGAAAGTTACAATCGACGAGTCTCCGAGAAACTTCAAACTGAAGACGATGCCAGAATTTCTAAGAATGTAACAGTTTGTTGAAGAAGTGCCACAATTTCGTGCTGTGCGTACGATCTTATAAAATGAATTTCTAACACTCAGCGTATAAGTGATCGACAATAAAACGCAATTCCGAGCTACAAAAGTACTCCATCACTAATCGCTGTAGTCGCAACTAATATAAGTTGATTTGATTAACGAATTTTCTTCACACTTCAACGCGAAGACGTCTTGAGGGGTTCCATTGAAGTCGTCCTCGGTCACCACCAGCTGAAGCAGTTCATCGCGAAGACAAGTGACCTGTGGAAGTTAAAGAGCAGTGTCTGAGAACCAAGAGAGCAGTCGATCTGAGCGCAGCGGGGAGCGGCGGCGAGCGGCGAAGGCAGCGGAGACAAGGCGACGCGGGACTGGGAGGCCTGGTTGCGAAGCGGGGGCGTTCTGCAGGGGCTTTTCCAACGAAACGCTCTTGCTCCTCCGCAGCGAACAGGCTATCGACCAAGCACGACACCGTTTCCTAGAAGCAAGAGTTACTCAACGACTGTCTTCACTAACGTGACGAAGGAAGCCAAGCACCGGAAACGAGGATCCGCGTAGGGTCTGGTTGTTTCATTACCAAGTTCTAGTTCAGCAGCTTGTCATATGAAGGTTTGATTTCAAAATAATGACTTTGTAAGGGCGGGTATGTAACAAACACGGAGCCTTGAAACATCTTAAACACACCATTATTCGATTACATTACTCCGTTAAAAAATAAAACGTAAAATAGGATATCGATATAACAATTAACACAGATCTGACATATTTTAATCATTGCCACTCCCATTTCGTGGGCGAAGAGAAAAACAATCGGGAGACAATGATGTTAGAAACACTAAAAATTTGTAGTCGGAGAGGTCTATTTACCCAACGCAAGACATACAGTACATCGCTACATTGTAACAGTATGCTTGAAACCTATAAACAAAAAGTATTCGATAACATTCTCTATTTCGCTTCTAATCGGTTTAAAATTTAGAAAAACGGTTATTTTCAATACATAAAGATTTGTCCCTAAGGGAGGTAGGAGAAAAAAGATTTCCTAGAGTTCAATTTTTTAAGGAAAAGATTGTATGTTAGAGAAGCCCGTGAAACCAATTGGAGACATTTCCTTTTCACGACTATCGAGTCAATACCTCTGACACAACCGTAAGTCAAATTACCCGCTCCTGAGGTGAGACATTCGTAATCGCCGAATGTAATGTTCTTCAGGAAGTGCATAGTGCTAATCTTTACCAAGCCTCTCGAAACAACGGTGGGACATGTAATTTTAGGCAACATTTCAATAATATTTATCGCTCGTACATGACTTCTAGACCTCTGAGTTCTCGAATAACAACAGTAATAATAATAATAATAATAATAATAATAATAATAATAAGAAGAAGAAGAAGAAGAAGAAGAAGAAGAAGGAAAGTATGTTCTACAGGTATAAAGTATGGTATCATTCATAAGAAGCATGAGGCCTATATGAGAATCGTCTCCATCTTCATTTCAAGCACCATGGCGATTTCAAAGAGTTTAAACGTTTAAAGAATTTGAAGGACTGTAGGATTTGAATATTAAGACACTAATTAGAAGACTATGCAGAAGGCTGCTACGACCGTAAGGACAAAAATAATGCGAATATGTATATGGGTAAAAGTATCTATGAATTCCCAATAATTGTCTTTTATAACAGTAAAAAGGTACAATAACAGTAATAGTAATAATAATAATAATAACAATAATAATAATAAAAATAGTAATAGTAATACAAATAATGGTAATAGTAATAAAATAAAGCACTCCCCATATTTTCGTTCGCATTCCGAGTAATTTCGGATCGTCTATCAATTTAGCTTCATTTTATCGGCGACACTTCTCGGTTCCTAACAAAGAATAAACTTCTAAGAAGTAGAATTACTCATTTCGCATAAAGGGAAAACAATTCGTTACTTTTCAATTATTTCGAATGCCCAATCGATTGTCAAAACTGCTAGAGTGCATCGAGGTCCAGAGACTCGAGAGACGGTCTGACGCGACGCGTTGGCACAAGGGCTTCCGGGAAGTCCCCGCCCTCACGCGGCGTCGCTCCCTGGGAATTTCCGGGCGGAGTAAAGCCAAGCGAGCGAGACGCTGAGTTGGGATACTTAGGACTGAACATGGACACAAAACTCAATTGGAAGCAGCAAACAAATGCCAAAATCACTCAAGCCAGAATCAAGTTAATAGAATTAAAGCTATTACTTCACAGATTCAGCCCATTATCATACAATTCAGCATTGCAAATATACAAAGCAATAATAAGACTCTTTCAATAATGCGCCTGCCCAATCTGGTTAAATGAAGCAAAAACCAACCAAAGGGAATTGCAAATAGTACAAAATCAATTTCTGAAAAAATTATTTCAAACGCTCCTGACCAAGAACCAAGAGCCCGATCAACCTCTGTACTAGTTTTAATCTTTAATTTAAGTTAGCTGTTAAGCCATCCAACATATGTATAGTTCATTTAAACTGAGCTGTATGAAGTTATTTGCACCCTCTGTGTAAATAAATAAAAACAACAAAAAAACTATGAGTGGAGGGGGGCGCTGGGCGCTCCCGATATTATGACGCACAGGAAGCTCCTCGCATCGCTCTTTCACTGGACTGAATCGAGCCCGGGTCCTTGCCCCTGCTCCTCACAGCATTGCTCACAGTTAGCATATTCCTACAGTTCCTACTACGGTACTTCCTACAACGGTAGGAACTACTCACCCCGATCTACTCAAGTCCCTTTCTCTTTCCTTCCCTTCCTTTCTTCCAGAAAAGCTCTCTGTCGTTCAATTAGGCTCTTTGCCCCTCCAATATGCACATTCTCTCTCACAACCCTCTCCATTACTGCCGTGCAATGCTCCACTCGCCCTTTCTCCCACCAACACTCTTACCTCAAATCAATTTCCTTTTACAACTAATAGCCCGACGCAAAAGTCCATAACCACGGGAAGCATCTATCCTTTGTTTCCATTCCGATCCGCACAAATTTCTGCGCAACTCGCTCCACACCTCCACTCCGCTATGCCAACAACACGATTCAACACATCGCCACGAATCAGATGGCGGCCCCATCTCCTCCGCCCTTTTGCGACCCATCGCCACAGGGCGCGGCGATGCGTTCGCGGCCACGAAGCCGCATTCTTCGGCTCTGGCATTTTCCGGCCCGCGCCGCCCCGCTGCGCCCCGCTACGCCCCACCAGTCCGTTCCGCGCCGGCTCCCACCCGCCCCCTCCCACCCAGCTTAATCAGGAACGCAAATGGCCGTTTGTTCGATTCCGGGACAAGCCACGGGCACCGCAAACAAATTACCGTGACGTAATGAACTATTCGCGCCGCGAGGGGCGGGGCGCAGGGGCGCGGCGGCGAAACCGCCACCTGTTTGCGGCGGCAGCGGCCGCGGGGCGCTGTTTGACGGCGGAGGCAGGCACCTGAAAGAAGTTTCATGTTTTGAATGGACTCCATTTCACGCCTTGATGTTGACAACGACTGTTACAGATAAACGATGATGAAGACGGGAAATCATGTTGTACCTCCGACGCAACCTGCGACTAACCCGGACAGAAGCGGTAATATTGCTTCCTATGTCCCTACAGGAAGAGCGAAATACAAGTCGCAGTGAAAACCTCCTGAACAAGAGACCAAAGGCAATAAAAAATCGTATGTTGCAATACTGCAGGAGTTTCATGCACAAGATAGCCTAAAAATAAATATTAATGTTCTACTCAACAAAATAAATTTGTGTCATTTTCAATTGGACTGGGTGTTATATATTTTCAATTATTACTTCGTAATGGTTTTCCTGAATTTGAAAATTATAGACAAACATTTTTACAAGTCATTCTCTGACCACGAATCAACGATTTTAATGACCGCGATGAAACAATCTCTTGCTTGCATGAAGTGCATTTATGATTCAAAAAACAAAGAATGCATGCGTTCGAAGGCTCTTAAATAGGCATGGGCTATTTAACAAGGCTTAAAATCGAAATTGTTAAAAATCATTTTAATTAGGAGAACGAAACCTTAGATTTTCATTACCTATTTTGCTGGAACCCTAACCGTAACAAACTTTCAGTTTCGAGAAGTCACACGTAAAAGTAAATAACAAATGTTCATTTGAATGATTTTTTTCAGTAGGAAAATAAGATAAGATATTCTCTTTTGTCTTAAAGGGCGACTCGAGCAAAACAAAGACGGAAACTCCTCGTAACAAATGATTAATAATTCCATAACTGATCAAATTACTTTGGTAGAATTTAGTTCTCACAAAGCAAAATTTCAAGAAGATAGGAAATTAGTTTAGAATAGTTTCAAAACCGAAATTAGGATTGAACAGGGACCTTTTACTACGAGAAAACTAACCATAAATATTTTATTCCTCGGTATTGAAAAAGTATTTCAAATAATTTGATGCCTTGAATAAAAAAATGTATAGGAATTGCCATTTACCTATCTAACCAGAAGATACAATTCAATTAATGAAGAATTGATAGTTCAATTAATGTTGAATAATTTTGCAAAATTATTACATTATTATCCACCTAAAACCTAGCACACCTTTTTAATATTATTTTTACTTTCTCATCTTACGTCTTAAGAAGAGAATGTTATGTAACCATACGCCAGAAGTCGGCGATTTTCCGACAGAAAAAAACTTATTGCTGGGTTCTAGGAGCGAAATAGTGAATAAATCTTGTTCCTACATGCAGCAAATTACTTCTCTAACAAGATGTATAGTCAGAATCCATGTTCTGTGGGCCCCTGATACCGAAATAATGATTGACGGCAAAACGCCACGTGTGTCTACGTGCTGTCAGTCTGTGTCTGTCTGCTTGTCTGTCCGGCCACCTATCGTTCGGTCCGTCCGTCTGCCGGTCGGTCAGTCCGTCAGCCGGTCGGTCCATCTGCCTGTTGCCTGTCTGTTCGTCCGTCTCTCTCTCTCTCTCTCCGTCAGTTCTGTTGTCAACGCTAGCCCCTGAACCATCCCAATTTTCTCCAAAATGAATATTCTTCTAAGGATTTGAACGAGATGGAAGCCCTGCGTGTTAGAAACGGATATTTTTATTTTTGGGGATACTCTACACGTCACCTCAACATTTTCAAAATTTTCTCAAAAATTGTTCCATATTCATTTATTAAACTGTGTTCTCTGCTAGCATAAATGACTTTTAAAAGTATGGCGCAGGTATAATTTTCGTTGAAATCCCTGATTTGTCGAAAATTGCAAAAGAGAACTGCACGATTCTTTTAAGCGTCCTTTAAGCTAAGGATAAAGTTTAATCCAAAAATTTGGGGCTAGTATTTAGAAAATTTTGAAAATTTTGGGTAAAGAACCTCCAAAAATCAAAATATCCGTATCAAACTCTGAAGGCCTCGAGTTCCTTTAAATCGATCGTGGAATATCAATTTTGGAACGCGCGCGCACACATATACGCACATACGCGCACATACACACACAGACGGACAGGCGAATAATTTTGTCGTGATTTTTCGGAATCGAGGACTCACAAAACATGAATTCTGACTACACTATGTGGTGCATGTGAAATTTTTTTTCTGCTCTTCTTTATCAGGGCCCGACAATAAGACTTCTGTCAAAAATTCGCAGTTTTCCGGCGAACGATTAGAATACTTTCTCTTCTTACGAAGGAAGGGCAAGAAAGTAAAGGTTTGACAAGTGCTGATAGGTTCTCACGTCATAGCCATTGAAAGCTAATTTGCAGAAATTTCTTCCACTGATCAAAAATTGATATAACAGTTTACGGCATGATGGGAGCAACATACAAAAATACTGGCAATAAATATAAGTGAGAAATTTTACAGCACAATATATCTCATATCTCCATATCTGGAGATATAAAAGATAAAATCTTGATCCTGATAAGACCCTGTTTTAACAACGAAGATTCCCGGTCACAATATCTAACATCTCTGATTCAGCTGAGATCAAAATTATATCGAACAGTAGGCCTACACATTATATCAAAGGTCAGCATTTTTATAGAGTCGTTCGATTTTGAAGGACCAAAATTTATCAGGGGCAAACCTAATCGCTGTTATCATGATGTAGCAGTATAGTCTCCTGCCTTCAGCCATCACACCGACAGATTATTATTTTCTGCCTGTGGAAATGTTGTAACGAACATACTAATAAAATTAGTAATCCATTTTAATGCGCAAATAACAAACATTATTCAAATTTCAAACCAGTAATTGCTTACAAAATTGTCTTCGATGGTATGGGTAAATATATACTTTAAAACTTTTGTTCTATTCAATAAGTTCCAAAGGACCTAAAACGACATATTCTTTTCCCATAGTAATACAATTTATTTCATTTTCAAAAACAAAAATCCATGGCATTCCAAATCAATACTAATAACCCTTTTTTACTTTCTGGCCCTTTCTTCGTAAGAAGAGAATGTACTGTAATCGTGAGTGCGAAGATACAGCTCAAAGGAACATTAAATACAAATTTTACACCCAATATACGCGATCATATTGCGTATCATTGTATATCGTTACGAGGTCATGTCAGTGTTATACAATTTGTCCCTTTACTATAATAAAGGGAAGAAAAATAATATGGGTGAAATTAATGGTTTTTGTAAAAAGCCCCAAAATTGTGTATTTGCGACCCTCCTTTACGAAAAAGTACATTTATAAAATAATTTAACACATACTTCAATAGAAAATCACAAAATCAAAAATACTTCAATACAAAATCACACTTCAACGTTAAAATCTGTCATTTTAACACTAATATTTTTAGGCGATCTTACTGCAATGTACTCACTGTGTATTCATAAAGACAAGTTTTACACTAATTTCTTTAAAAAGAGAGGAAAAAGTTGCACAAGAGGCCATCCCAAAATTACAAATCACAAAATTGGAATATTTTGAATATCCCCTCTCTTCCTTGTAAAGCACATATAACGAGCGCATGAACCATCTCTAAATAACGGGTGCGACAAGCTTTCCCCTTTTACAACAAGAGAAAATAAATTATAGAGCAAAAATAGTGAGTTTGATTAATTTTTGTCATAAATTAAAATTTATGATAATGAAAGTCAGAATTAGTTGGCGATGCAAACTTCACCTTATAATAAGGTTGGGGACAATTATCAAATGAAGGAAGGCAGCGTAAGCGAGAAATTTCTGCGTGAGTACCCGTGCACACGCCGTCGTTGATGACGCATGGGCCCGAGCCTGCTGCGCCAATTTATTTGGATTGTAGATTATAAAATAGACCAGTTTTGAACATTTCCTTCTTGACCAAACAGATTCAACCAATATATCATTGATCAAAATATATTTGAATTTTCTGTGACAATTTATACATAATACCTTGAATTTTAATTTACTCTATATTTTTAATTCTATGTATTCTTTTAAATTAATCTACTATATATTTTTTTAAATTAATCGATCGCAATACAGGCACATATTTTAATATTTGAGTATAAGAGTTAATAAAAGGAATTATTTCAGTAAATGTTGAATTTTAAAAATAAATATCAGCATTAGTAACACAAAACTGTGAGCCCCTTCCCTTCAGTGACGCAGCGTAGCGCTGCGTCAAACCCCTTCCCCCTCTTTAGCGTTACGTAATTTATGGACGTCCCCTAAGCTCAGTTTCATATTTCTTAATGGAGAAGGAAATGGTCGTACCGTACGACGCTGCAAGGGGTCAAACGAAACACAGTATCTCGAACACTTTTTCACGCATGAAGTCACATCTTCACAAAAAAAATGTTCCTTTGAGACATGGGGAATTCAGCAGGCAAAATTTCATTCATAACCGAGATGGTCGCGGGGGCAGCCCTACTCCACTTTACACGGACATCGACCTTTCCCGTTTCCCCCATCGTTGAAGTCACCACCACCCAACTCGACAGCTTAAATCCACTAGGCGCAGCTCCCTCCAGAAACTTGCTTCACGTCTTCCATCCACCAGCGACCGGTCGCCATCCGCCCCGCCCCCCTCGCCCCTGCCCCCTTGAACGTCTCAGGGCCGCCCCCGTTGCTCTCAGTCTAACGCTACAGCTAGTCCGGAGCAAGCCACAAAACCGCCCCCGCCTCCGCCTCGGCCACTGCTCCACATCTGAGTCACGACTCGCCGCAGGTGCGGGCGTGACGTCAGCAGTGGCGGCGGCAGCAGCGCGAGTAACGGGCAGGGCGCCGCGCGGCGCCGCGCCGGTGAAGGGGCAGCGAAGGCCGCACCGCGCCGCCCCCGACGCCGCCACCGCCGCCGCCGCTTTGCTCTCCTAGCGCTTTCTCTGCCATATGGAACCGTTGCCGCTGCCGCCGCCGCCGCCGCCGCCGCCGCCGCTGTCCGCTTCGCGCAGTGCCGTGCCGGGCGCCGCGCCGCCCGCACCCACTCACGTGCCCCGCCGCGCCGCCGAGGCGTCCGAAGTGCCGCCGCCAGCCGCCTATCGCGCGGCCCTGATAAGATATCGAAGCGCGCCCGTGTGTGTGCAGGTCGCCAACTCAGGCTGTGCGCCAACACACAGGCCGAGTTGTCCGCTGCCGAGGCGATGGAAAGGTGACACGTCGTCTCTTCGGACGGAAGGTGCCGTTGCCGGAGCTCGCAGCTGCAGGATGGCGCCGTTTTACCGCCGTCACCGCTCCTCGTCAGTGCTGCTGCGTGCGGCCGGAAGATCAGGTCAGTTTTCGTGCGCGCAAAACGAGAGGACACTTTCCGTTTCCTCGATTACGAGTGAGTAGGAAGTAGGAACAATGTTGAGGGTTTGAAGGAGGTTCTCAAGTTACAGTCTCCTAAAGCTTTTTGCGTTTCTTCTTTCCTCAGATGAGTCAGTCATGAGTCACCAACCAGAAGTCGCAGTGCTCTCACTCTCTCTCGATCATTCGAGTAGTAGACGTTCACCAGTGAAGGCGCAGTGTTCGCCTACAACGGCGCCCTCTTCACGTGGGTTCACTCTACTTGTAAGGTTAGTAACCAAACGCTCGCGTTCGCTTTCCTACTGTGACGTACGAAAGAAATTCGGTTAATCGTGGATAGTGCACATTTTAAAATGCTATTTCATCTAAGTGTTTTGATTTTTTGCGACGTAGGAAAAACAGCATCAACACCACCTACCAGCCATACCGATGTCTACTAGTATAAACGATTGTACTTCTAAAGAGCCCTCTACAATGGAACAAAATTCTCTTATACAATTTACGTTCTGACCTAGGGCAAGAAACGTAGGCAAAATGACTTTCAGTAAACGGTTGTAGACGAAACCACAAAGACGCATGCCCTTTTCATCTTACGAACTGGACGAGTCTCAAAAGAACAGGTCAGTCTATTCCCTGAGCAGCCTCTTAAACCGACTTGTCGACCCTACAGAATTTCTTTCGCAGGCACATAAATAGCACATCGCCACTTGGGCGAAGAAAAAGGCATCGCTTATTAATCGAGAGTCATCTAGTCAACGAGCAGCCAGCGAGGCGGAGCTGCAGCAGCAGCAACAGCAGAACAGCGCCGGGCTGCAGGTCAGTGGCGGCGACGCGTGCGTGGCTGCGGGGGTGGGCGGGGCGGCAGGAGCACGTAGTAGCACGCAGGCAGCGCGTAGCTGCGCAGCGCGCGGCACGAGCGGCACGCGGCGTGCAGCCGGTCGACGACGCGTGCCAACCAGCCCTGGGACGCGGCACGCGCGCATCACGCACGCCGCAGCAACGCTTGCTCACGCTGGCTTCACGATTTGGCGGACGGCGTTGCGCGAATACGAGGGCTCTTGAAATCACGGACAGTAATATCCACGTTCCGATATTTTTTATACTATTTACTTAGACCTAAATTTGAAAAAAAAAAAATAACTGGAGGAATGTTAGATTTTGCGGAACATTAAAATCTCATTAATCACTCGGCGTATTCTGAACAAATTATTGCACTTGAAGCCAGGTCACTGCAGGGAAAAAAAAGATGTTCGACTAGTCATCGGCAAATTCTCAGTTATCCCGTTACATTTGTCTACTTCCAACCGAGATCTTTCACGATTTAAGTCTCTAAAGAGGGACACGCTGCAGCTGTGATGAATCAGCAAATCTCAACATGTAATGTTTTAACGGGAAATCGCAGTTTTAATTGAGCTATTTTACATAAAGGCATGCTCTTTGCTCTTTTGTTTTCCAATACGAAATTCACAGATGTTAATGAAGTGAAAGAGTATTAAACACAACTTTTTCACACAACAAAAGGCGCAGTCATGTTCTACGCGGTCAGCACCCGAAAACTTCGCCGAAAGCCGAGGGAGGCGACAGTGGTGGGGCCTTTGGGTGTGGACCCGCTTGCGGCTGGCTCTTCGATTTGGGATTCAAATGACGGACGGCGCGCCAGCGGAGCCGGGGTGCAGGGACGCGGGTCGGACGGTGCGGTGGTGCCGGCCCGGCGCCACTTTCACCGCACGCGAGCTGTGACCGGCGCGTCTATTCCGCCCGCCCACTCCCGCTCTCAGGGACAAAGAGACGCGATGCACAGCGAGAAGGCGGCGACTTCGCGCGAAACAACGGGCGAGACAATACACAAAAGAAGTGAAATACACAATCTGTAGCGGTGCGAAGTAGCACGGAGATCTCGCAGTGGAGGATTCAAAAAGGATAAAATAGGGGTTGTGTACGTCAGAGGCGAGATGCTGAAGAGCGCCGAAGATGCGAAAATGCTGAAGAGAAAATATGGTAGAGAACAAATCCAGGGCAACACAACTAGGAAAGAGCTGGAGAACGATCTATGTGTGTCGGGCCTGGGCAATGATATCGTCGAAGGCGAGACGGCTATTCACACAACTGAAGCACCAACGCAACTCGAGGCAAAGGGGAAGACGAGACAGCACAAATCGACGTAGAGACGCCTCATCTTGACTCAATGACTCGAACAAGCACCAGGACGCAAAGACGTCGGCAGAGCAGGAAGCTACGAGGCGCGATCCCCGCGGAGACGTCGCTGCTGGCGGAGGCGACGGGGGCGGCGTCGTCACAATACGCGGGACTGCGCAATTAGCTGGACGCGGCGGCGGCGGAGCGGCGGCGGCCGGGCGAAAGTGCACGCCGAGCGCGTCCCCGCCGACGACAACGCTCCTCATTACCTCCGCTCCCGCGACTCGCCACGGTCATCGCCGCCATCTCCGGCTCCCTCGCCTCGATAACTACAACTAATAAGCGGCTCGCGAGTATTAGAGCATAACCAACTCCGGCGCGCGACGCGTTTCACTTCGTTAAAATTTCAATCAAGGTAACGTACTGCTCGGAAGCGAAGCCAAACAGTCACCGCGCCGCGACGTTTGCACGGATGGATCACACGTCATCGCAAACTTTTCGCGGCGCTGAAAACTGTGGCGCGGCCCGTCGCTTGTGCGAGAACCGTTTCCTGAACCGTCTCGTCCTGACCGGGTCGCTCGCCGCGCGCACTGGACCGACAGCGCCGCCACTCGCGACGCTTCGCGCCTTGCCGCGCGCGGATCCAACTCGGACGCCACGCGCCGCGAGAGGGCGGGGGCCGCGGGTTCGACTGCAGGCGGCGCGGTGCGCGTCCCCGCGTTTTGTACGGGCCGCTGACATTCAAATGTCGCCCGCCCCGCAGTGCGCGACCGCAAGCGCGGGGGCGCGGGCGGGGGCGGGTCCCCGCAGTGGCCCCGTAACATTTTTGCCCTCCTCGCAGGACGCGTCCCCAGGGCGCCCGCACGGCGGGGGCGGGGCGGGGGCGGGGGCGGGGCGGAAGAGCACGCCGGAGGGAGGGAAGGCGGCAGTTTGGTGGAGTGCGCCAACCGGAAGTGTCGTGTTGTGAGTAGTGCTAGGGAAAAGATCAAGGAGAAACTTGTCATACCCGAAGAAATGAACCGATATTCTTAATGACATTTTCATCAGACGGTAAGAAAAGGTATCCAATTTTATTAACGCAACGAGAATCTTCGCCAACGGAAGTTTCCAAAGAATATATAAGAACATACTTCTGAACGCCCAAAACAATCAGAGTTAAATTTATTACTTCAAATTCAAATGTGAAAAAAATAGTTTTATTTGTGCTTTTAAATTGATTAAATTTAACACAGCAAAATTATTTTTCATTTGTGCTTATATCTGAAAAATATTTTAAATAAGTATTTGTAATAAAATATTTTAAAATAAAATTATTCATTTTTATATGTCTTCACATCTGAAAAAAAATGTAAACTGACGGAGTATACCAAGTTTATTAGCTGCAAGTCGTCTTGAAAATTACAAATGTATTGCTATTCTTTAATACAAGAACCACTGAAATCTAAAATGAATGTCAATGAAACTGACGGTCCTTGAACCATGCTATATGTTGTTTTTCCCTTCTGTAAAATAGCACGCGATGCCATTCCTGAAATAATGTAACATTTTCATCTCCCTTGCAGCGCTTCCTATGGAGATTCGCCCCGCTGCAAATTCCGCTGCGGCGCCGGTGTCCACCACATCGCCTGTGCCCAATAAGCAGAGATGTCGGAGAAAAAATCCTTCAAAGAAGCTGTTGTCCAGATGCAGAATTCCGACAAGCGGATATTTTAAGCGGACGATAAAAAATCGTACAACTTCATGTGTGTTGATGATAACAAGGTAAGTGTTGTTAGAATAATTAGAATTTAAGCTTTTTAACGATGTGCTTGCTTATGGAATGCAAAACGTAAAAACATGTTTTTTTTCTTAATGCACGTAATTCATGTCTGACGAAAAAGCATTATATTAGATGAAACATTTAGTGATTATAACGGTGCCGCATATCAAATGTCTTTAGAGGATCGTTGATACAAAATATTACGAGTGCAATGAATATCAAAAATATAACCCACTTTCATCTGCCCCTTGAAAAACTTTCGAGACCACAATACCAAATGTGCATCATTCTGATACCATTATGAAATAATTTACAGCCAAGTGAAGTCAATTGCTTTTACATAGAAGTAACGAAAAAACTAATAGAATCAGTATAAACAGTTCTGAGCAGACACTATTTTACGCTCATGATTTAAAAATATTTAAAGAGACGGTTAAAGGGATAATCTTTCTTGCAATGTCTCGGTGTTAACTTAAAATGACATTTATACTTGTAAATAAATAGTAAAATAAGAATATTGTGAATTCTGAAAGGGCTAGCAGACAACACAGAACAGTATGGAACGCATTCAGACAATACAGTATGTGATGGTGCTTTTCCCAGTAGGAATTATCTTGTCAAAAAGAGATTATGTATTCATGTAAGCATAATAAGTATTAATATAACTTATAATACCACAACTAATATGAAAATGAGCCGCGACAAAAAAAAGTGAAAAATTAATTGTGCTACAACAGCACACACTTCTTGACATCTTTTATAACTTTTCCAATCTCTGTAAATTCGGAAAGTTCAACGAAATTGATACACGTACACATGCAAGGGAAAAATTAGAGAAAGAATCGGAGGCAGTATCTGAAAAGATGTTATTTTTCATAAATTGTATTGACTTCAAACCGAATCTTACAAAAATCTTTTAGCTTCTTCAAACAAGTCTACATGGCCTTATTTAAATATATAATTTTTAGAACAGATCGTCAATATCATCGAACTTTTACAATGTGCTATTTTTGAAAATAGACAGACTTCGCTGAAAATCGAATCTGCACCATTTTAAAGTGCTCTTTGCTCTATCCACGAGAAAAATGAAGTAAAGTTTTTCTCTTTTAGCAAATAATTGTTTAAAAATTGTCCATATTTCACGCAAAATAACGTAAAAACTACTCATATTTCCGAAAAATTTTACATGACTTTATTTAAGGAACTGTCTTTGAAGAACACATTTTATTAATGACAGAAATCTGTAACTACAATATTTTACTTGTATGAACACGCCAAACAAAATTTGAAATTTTGCAACTTTTAAAAATTAAGAGATATCAACGAAAATGTTTAATATGCAATTGCAAACATTTTTGAGAAATTTTTGAAAGTGTCGTTAAGACTTGTAATCAAATACCCACAAATCAAGATATTGGTTTCAAATTAATTGGCCGTGACATCAGACAGATCGACGGAAGAACATTAACTTGGGCAAAAATCCCCTCTACGATTTAGCAGGGTAGCGTTGCTCACAAAGGGACGGACGGACGGACGGACGGGTGGGCGGACGGACGGACGGACGGACGGACGGACGGACGGACGGACGGACGGACGGACGGACGGACGGACGGACGGACGGACGGGCGGGCGGACGGGCGGACGGACGAACATACGTACATACATATAGAACATAAACACATTTTGCCAAAAGCAATTTTTTCGATATTAAGAACCCTCAAAATGTGGATTCTGATTACGTAACGTGTGAGAGGATATAGTTGACCACGATAAGAACATGTGGTGCTTCTAAAGCACTTTCTCGTATTTCAAATTTTGCAATTTTCAAAAATTCAGAGTTCAACGAAATTAAACCTGCGCCATTTTGAAGCTTATTTTATACGTGACGAAGTTTTTCGAGAAAATGTTTTTTATAAATTGCATTAATTTCAAGCGGAAATTACATGAAAACTATTCGTGGTTTTTACAAAATTGTACAGGCTTTTTTTTAAAGGTCTGTGTTTAGAAAAAAATTTGTTAAAGACAAAAATCTATGTCTTCAATTTATTAGTTTTGAAACGTTTGCAATTTTTGAAACTTTAGAGAGTTTGCTGAAAATGAGACTGACAGTGATTTTTTTACCGTCCTGAGATACACACGGATAAAATTTAAAGCAAAAATTTAGAGCAATTTTTAAGAGAAAGAAATTAAGTGTCCTTAATTTCACACAAAATTACTATTCATATTTTCGAAAATTGTGCAACATTTTATTTAAGATCTGTCCTTCAACAACACATTACATTAAGGAAAAATCTCTATCTTCAATATTGTAGCTGCAGGAAGACGACGAAAAAAAATTTGTACTTTTGCAAATTTCGAATCACAAGAGATTTCAACGAAAATGAGACATGCGCCCTTCTGTGCCTCTCTTGAGTTAAGAGATATGTTTGGCTGAGGAGGGAAGGCTTGCGGATGCCAACCAATACTACAGTCGATGAAAAGCCATTTGGATATGTCCTTGCCATAATATTTAGAAGACCTATCGAATAAGAAGAATAAAGAACCTATTGCCAGAAAAAAAACATTAAATGTTTATCATCCCAGAAAAACATGTTTATCATCCCACGTAATCACTCACTATATAAAAAATCGATATCCTCTAATCTTGGCACCGTAGCCGAACGCACGATATGCCCCACACACTTGAGATGTAACATCATCTACCGGCACGAAACATTTCGATGAGGCAGTGAAGCGCGAATTGGAAACGAGGAGCGCAAACACATCCAACAACAACAAAAAAAGCCGGGTGCGCCGAGTGAGGTGTGGTGAGGGGAGGGGAGGGGAGGGGAAGGGAGGGTGGGTGGGTGGGTACGAGGGCTCTCCCTGGGGCTCGGGGAGGATGTTGCAGATGGCCGCCGAGGGCACTCGGGCCGGCAGGGGCGGCCGGGGCGCTTCCGACCGGAGAGCCCTCCAGCGGCCCGCGCCGCAATTAGCGACGCGACCGCCGCAGAGCAGCTTCCGCCGGCGCAGCGCGTTGGAGAGCTCGTCCGAGTGGCGCGGCGGTGGGCGCCGAGATCGCCAGGTGGCGCGCGCGGAGGGTAGACCAGTACGCAAGTAGTATTGCTCATCCGAGTGGCGCGGGGGTGGCGCAAGCGGAAGATAGACCAGTACGGAAGTAGTGTCCAGTATGGTCGTCCGAGTGACGTGGCGGTGGGCGCCGAGATCGCCAGGTGGCGCACGCGGAGGGTAGACCAGTACGGAAGTAGTATTACTCGTCTGAATGGCGAGGCGGTAGCCATCGAGATCACCAGGTGGCGCGCGCGGAGGGTAGACCAGTACGGAAGTAGTATTGCTCATCCGAGTGGCGCGGCGGTGGCCGTTGAGATCGCTAGGTGGCGCCAGCGGAAGATAGACCAGTACGGAAGTAGCCTTGGTGGTCCGAGTGGCGTAGCGGTGGCCGCCGAGACGGCCAGGTTGCGCGGGCGGAGGGTAGACCAGTACGAAAGTAGTATTACTCGTCTGAATGGCGAGGCGGTAGCCATCGAGATCACCAGGTGGCGCGTGCCGCAAGCGGAAATTCCCCATTTCGTTGCTTACAGCCTTAGAATCTCCACAAATAAAAAACCATTAAAACAATTATTTCTCGAATGTTTGACTTCTCCGGACGTAAGTTCATAATAAGGAACGTATGTCCAATATGAGTCCTTTTTGGTTGTTTGTTTGATTGTTTACCAATAATAGAGTGCGTGAACTATCGTGATCACTAGTCCCGTAGGTGTGTGTATGGTTTATCTCGGGGGTATAACGTGTTCCTTCTCCACCGGAAACGAGGAAAGGCGCCGATCACGTCAGCTTGCGGGGTTTTTTTCCGGGTATCTCCCCAATGTGGCTCCACCTCAGCTCTAAGTTTCTGACTGCTCTCCTGATATACGTGATAGGGTTGGGTTTGTGAGAGTGTGTGTTAAAGGGAGAAGAGGGGACGTGAATGAGGAAGGAAATATCGCGCGGTCCGTTGCATCTTACGCTAGATCCGGAATTCGCCTGGTATTGATCGTAAAGAGCAAGAAACTCTACTGATCAGAACAGCTGGTCGCTAGAATTCTTCTCCCGACAGTGGTTACATTCGGCTTACTCAACACTACTTATGTAGCTAGTGTTGAAAATCCTCCAGTACGATACTCTGTTCGGTCTTCGCTTTTGGTCATACATGACTCCCCTTCACTGGTGGATCGGGGGAGGGGGGCATATGGAACCAAGGAGCCCCCCAAAAGCCCTATAGTTTTCGTTTAACTTCCTTTATTTGGCAAAATTGATTTAAATATTTAAGTTCGAATTATACGAGTATAATTATTTAAACAATATTTTATGGTAGCATATCTACAGTACCTAAACAATATACAAATAATAGCAAATTTGTTTATTACTTAACAAAAATCTACGATGCCCCCCCCCTCAAAATGATCGGCTGGATCCCCCTGCTCTCCTTGGTGTTGCACTTCAGGGCTCGCATTTAGTTAAAGATGCTATTGACATCTGAATTACATCGTTTAGATAAAGATCGATTCAATGCGTGTCCTCGCAGTAAATAAATCGGTCAATAGAAGGAGTCAATACAAGATCACCATCCGAACTGGACTCAAGACTCAAATTTGATATGGAAATCAGACAGTGTATGGAAAACTTGGAAAGATAATTATAGATATTAATAGTTTGAAAATTCTTCAAGTTAGAATTGAGATTGACACCTTTTACAAATGATGCGTGTTGATTCGGACTCGAGATCTTTGGCACGTAAGTCAGCCGTTTGAACACCCTATGTCAGCTGAGAGTCCAGGGTCTCAAAAGAGTGGCTCTTACTTGACTATTAGGTTCTACTCGAACAAATACGAATTTTGTTCACTGAGCTCCGGTGAGGCACTGCGCCGAACTTAGAAAATGCTGTCAGCACCTCGAATTCGCATTCCTTAGTTTTCCATTTCTTCAACGGTATCCATGTATGGTCCTTTTATTCATATTATATACAAAAGATTGAATTATTTCATTGTAAACATCGTTTCTCATATGCTGTAGATAAAAATGTTATCCCTTAATTCTGAAGTTGTAATTTATTTTCAAACTATGTTAAATAATGAAAAATCACGCAATTTTTACTATAATTTTTCTTAAAATCATTGAATGCCAGCACTGCACGCTATATTGACCGTTATAAGTTATTTACAAAGTGCGAAATGTTCGCAGGGGTGCAACTATACTTGCATTTAGTCAAAGCTGCGTCTGACGTAAATCAGCATTCAATCGGAACGCCACTAGAGTGACGTCACTTTAGTGACGTGTAAGGTCGCGATTAGATGGCACCGTAACATATGATGACCTGTCAGAGGCAGATCTGAATAAATTGCAGAAGAGTTCTTCATTCCTGACAGTATAAAACGAAAATGTTCGCACAACCGAGCTTAAATTTATTCCTAGATTCTTTAACATTTTGTTTCGTATAACATCACGAAGGATACATTATCTTGCAGAACTATTACCGATTCGAAGACTTCAAAAAATTGGAAACAAGACCACGAAAGATTTTTTTTATATCAGGATATATTTTAATTTTTTTTCATCCCTTAATTTCACTTTAATTCGTGGGTCTATATTCTCATTATTATGCATTTTAAACCTGAAAATGTCCCATTTTGATGGAAAACCTCTCTCATTAAAACCAATACATATTCGCATCGCAGCACAAAATGATCAATTACTGTATCTTTACCTAGCATCAAAAATGAAATGTAATTACGTGTTGATCTCAACGAGAAAATGGTCAATG
Source organism: Acheta domesticus (assembly GCA_031308135.1). NCBI lineage: Eukaryota > Metazoa > Arthropoda > Insecta > Orthoptera > Gryllidae > Acheta > Acheta domesticus. The sequence continues at coordinate 78,183,832 of JAHLJT010002406.1, read as the reverse complement.
GACCTTCAATAAATGTGGATAAATGCGGATTGCAATACTCGTAGATTTACCTACGTGATTTTCGGTTATATCTAGTACGTCTAAAATCTCTCTCGAGAGGAAACAAGAATGACACACATTAATCAAGCCTTACATATCTGATATGGCATCGTAATGCAAAATGACTTAATATGATACCACGATGTTTCAGTACATTTATCATTCTAGCACTGCACCGTATTCACAGCACTGTATTGCGTAGCTGTGCAATAATACTTCCCAAAATGTATTCAATATTATATAATATGTATTAATACAGAACAGTCTTCAAACGTGTCTACACAAACTGCCATAGGATAACCATCATAGGAGAGATGTAAACAATTTTTAATATTAGGATGGGTTATCTAATCTAATTCAAAGAAGTGCAGTACATTAAATGCACAGAGCTGTATTCGGACCAAAATACTCACATTTTGAAAACTGATATCTAAATTACAAGAGAAACATGGAATATTTCAACTGTTTATACAACCGGGAAAAGTATACGAATAGCTATTTTCTTGCAACATGATTTACGTTCATGAGTTTATTATTGAATTCAACTAATTTCCTATTACGACAAACCGCATGTTGCTTAATTGATAGTGAATATTCGTCGCTATTTTCCCAGATACGTGTAAATGCGAGTTTTCACACGCTGAACTCTCTTATTGCAGGCACTGTTATATAGAAGGCGAAAACCAATACAATTCATGAACGCTTTATTAAAGAAGGAAGGTTTTGGAGAAGCCTATAATTTGTTAGGTTCGATGATAGACTCGCATTTCTGTAAAGGTAAAACTAATTCAAGGTGAGCACTATCCTCAAGGATGGAAAATAAGATAATGTAGGAGAGGACGTAGGATTTTGAGAGAACGTAAAGGAGTGTTCCTTGTAGGAGACTTTCAAAGACACTGGTCAAACTTGCGTACTTCCAATAACACGTAAAATTCATAGCGTCGAACTAAGGCAGAAACTTGGTATTCCCCTCGGACGCCGCGGATGTCGACCAGCGGCATGACCCCTCTCCTAATGGTTGCGCAACCGAAGGCCCCACTTTGAAGCCTGCCGAAGCGTAGGACCAAAGAGCAAACGCAGTAACAGAGCAAATAGCGTGACATGGAGCAATACCTGGGAAAGCACCAGACGCCGAAGAGAGCGCCAGTTGGGCGCTCTTTGCTTTCAAAATGATTTCACATACGTTGATATTGCGGCAATATCTTGAACAATGAATTCTATTCAAAGGAAAATGTATATTTTTACGATACTATAAAATCTTTATCAATTGTCTGGGGGTTATGCAACCTAAGTACGAGCCTCCATTGCATGCAAGTCATTTCATACCCTTGGTTCTCAATCAAGGTATCACTGAAGTCAACATTCAAGAGCATCTGGTCATTGCTCCCCAGTCCCTGTCTATACGACTGAGAAGAACGCAACCATTCGATGCACTGGGAGGAGTTGCCCGGATGAAGGAACAGTAAAATGTTATGTCGAAAGAGATTTTTGGGTATCAATAGCAAAGAGAATTTTCAGATGCTCTCGTAGTAAAAAAAAACGTAGTTATTGAACGCGAATTGTAATCCAGAGCTTTTCCGCACGACGGACTACAATACACGTTCATTCCGAAAAGAGCACAATACCCCCAGAACAGTCTAGTGCATTTGGAAACGTGCATTTGGAGTCGCATCAAAGACCATGAGGCACAGTACTCGAAATACGTCAACGCAACCCCAGCAGTCAGTATTCTTTCATCAAATGGCTGGGAATGGTTGCCATTTCCAGCGGGTGCATTCAAATCTCGTGGGCCGCGTCCAACTGGAGCGGCCGAGCTGCCGCTCCAGGGCGCCCCACACAGGGCGGGATCGCGCAGTCGCCTCCCAATTACGACGAAGCGCGTCGGCGCGGTGGCCGCCCTGGGTCCATCCGCACGCGCAAAAAGCACGAACAAAGAAGCGCGCCCGGCGGGCTCCGCGCTCTCCGCGGGGCGCGGGTGGGTGCGCGTCGAGCGACGGCACTGGCACCTCCGACGCCTAATTATCGCGCGCGCTGGCGTCATCGCCACCGCGCGACAACAACCCCCCAAACCCGCGCTCTCGCGCGTCCGCCTGGGGCACCAATTTGTATCGCCCCCGCCCCCGCCTGCCCCGCCCTTCCATCACGCGGCGGCCGCCTTCGCTTCTGCCGCCGCCGTCGCCGCGCGCCTATTCCGGTCGCGGCGGAACGCGCGCGCGTCAAATTCGAATCTGACAGCCGCTTGGCGTGCGCCCCGCGCCCCGCCCCCGGCCATCCCAGCGCCCCTGTACGCGCGGCGCGGAGCGGAGCGGCGCCTCCAATCTCACGCGAGCGCGGGCAACGAGGGCGGCGAGGGTGGCGGCGGCGGCATCACACGTGCAGATATTACATTTCCAGCTTATTGGCGCGCGGTGCGGCGCCGCCAATCTCACCGCGCGGGGCAGAAATAACGGCGCGGCTAACGACCAATCAGGCGCCGCGCCGCGTCGGCGTCGCCACCGCCGCCGCCGCCGCCGCCGCCGCCGCCGCCGCCGCCACCCACGAGCAGCTAACGAGCCCTCCGCCGCCTCCGCCTCTGCCGCCGCGCCTGCGACCTCGGCGGTGCGCCTCGCCGGGCTAATCACGCCGCCCCCAACTCCCCCGCCGCTGCCTCTAATGAGCACCGCCGCCGCCGCCGGCCGCCGATACTGGAAGTGAGGCCCGCTGCCTCCAGATTCCGTCGATACCTCCGCGCCCCGCGCCCCGCCCCGCCCCGCGCCGCGCCGCGTCGGAGGCCAGGTCGATTCCCGGATGCGTGAGGCCGGGGATGCGAGCTCAGGTGACGGCGGCACGTGCGACAGACATCTACGCGAGGTGCCGCCGCGGGGTCACGGACGGCCGTGCGCAGAGGAAAGCGAGAGCCACCGGAAGGCCCCAATCGCAAAACGCTCTCTGCCTAGGGAGGGGACTTGGAAATTACGAGACTTCCTCTTTTTGCCATCATTATTACGAAATTTCCTTCAAGTTTAAAACAAAACATAGTTTCCCAATTACCATCAAATGATTTCAATTATTGCCATCAATTACCAGAAATATTTATTCTCATTAACGAATTATTTAGTCAAATACTAAGTGTAAGAATTATATTTGAAGTGATCTGCTAAAAAATGCAATAATACTAATAATCTGTTTGTTTCTTTCAGTGATACGCAGTGACTCGTTCAGGGAAGTCGCGGGTAACATGCCGTCTCACTCATAAAAAGTCAATAGAGATGAAGAGGTAAGTATATGATGTCTACGAATATGTTCCAGTGCACTCGAGAGAGGAAATTAATTCAATAGAATTAATAAAACAGTTCTGGAAAACATAGGAAATAAGATAAAGAAAAATTACACAGATCGCCAATGTTTGTAGAAATAATAATCAGAAATAATTCACAAGGACAGATCACGGGCTACATGGAGAATGAAGGAATTGCATGTTCACATGTTAACATACTTGTTGTCTTCGAAAGTCTATGCACACTAATCGATTGACAAAATAACGTTATCAGCAATAGGACACGTTAAAGCGAAGTGTATCGTTTAAAAAAATCAAGCGAACAGTAACGCTTGGAGAAATATTGTTTCACAAGCCCATACATTTCTTTCAATTAATTTTTCTATTTCTGAATCAATTATCAGTTCACTGATTGTAGAAAATCTTATAAGAAACAATTGCACCTGAATGTACTAAAAGAGTGCATCCATTTCACTTCTGATGAAACGAAGATGGGGTTAATAAACATGTGAAATTTTCAAAAGGAACGACAATGATAGTTTAGTTAAAGACGTTTGAACAGTATCGAGGTGACACAAAATTGATAATTCTTTCTCGAGGTTTGCAGTTCTAAACAATACACGATAATAGAGGATTACCAAATTCAAGCATATTATCTTTCTCAAGAAATTTCTCACCACTGTCAGGAACCACCGGGAAGTTTGATATTCAGAGGATAGTACACCCTCACTACTGACGCAAACAAACTTTGCGTATTAATGCTTGAACCATTACGAAGTAAGGTAACAGAAAGATTCTGATGTCCATATTTTGCCTCCAAAAAGTTTCGCTTTGGAAGATTCACCAATCAGTTAATTTCAACACAGAAAAAATAACACACTATGGTGTTTATTATTCTAATATTATAGTCACCCCCAAAACTCGGGCACACCCTTACTAAAATATGTCCCAATAATAAGCTCGGAATAAAATATTCATTATGGGAAAAATAATGTGCTTTGTCGTTCAATCATAATTCTCTTGAATACAGATTCGAAATACTGAGCTTTATATGAATATTCGTCTATTGCTTTACCCATCACCACTAAGGGAATAAACGAAGGCCCTGTACGTATTTAGAAGAGTTTCCACAGATTATTATCAACTGCTTAAAACATATCTGAATTAATGGAAGGCATCTGAAATGATTCTTTAACAACTTTTCTTTAGTAAGAAGAATGGAGTTTTAAGTACGATTTTTGTAAGGGATTACCCTTTCCACCCCACCCCCAGTGGCGACGGTTTATTAAGTTCTTACCGCATTTAAAATGTAGACAAATGCGTGGACTATGCAGTTTCCGAACCATTCTGATATATTCGCGGGGTGACTGCAATTCCTGCGCTCCGTTTCGTCCCTCTGCGCCGCGCCTGTTCACTTGATCTCGGTGCGCCTTATTCGCCTCCGCGCACGGCGGGCGGCGGCGAGGGAGGCGGCCGGAGACATCGGGCGCGCGCGCTGCGCGGCGGCGGGCGGCGTGGGGCGGGGCGGGGGCGGGGCCGCAAATTGGCCGCGCAGGTGTGCAAACAGCGCGGAGGCTCCCACGCGCAGCGAGCGGAGAGAGATGTGTTGACGGAACGGAGCAGAGAGGAGCGGAGCTCGAACCCAGGTACAACCCCCGGCGAGGATTTAAGCCAGTCCCGCCCCGCCCCGCCCCGCCCCGCGCACGGCCTGTCATTTGCGCTGTCCGCGGTCGGACCCCGGCGCCGTGGCTCGTTCGCGCACGCTCGCAACACGCTCGCACGCACGTGAGAGAGCGTGAGCACGAAGCACGCGGGAGGCGGCGGCGACGGCCGAGGCGGCTCCCCAAGCCGCACCATATGCCGCTCGCTATGCAGCCCGGCCGCGCCGCAGCACCTGCCCGCTACGCACTTGCCCTGGACTTCCGAGCTCAGGATCGAACCGGGAGAATGGAACGGCCACACGCAAATTGCTACGCAATTTCACATTAACACCAATACAATAATTAACTATATAAAGACAGATTGATGGTTCTGGGCGCGTCAAGGCCCAGGTTAAGGCCACTAGTCCGTCTGTTAAGGCCGTTAGTCCCGTAACTGTACCGCATGCTTTTTTTTATCGCGTAAGGTGGCGGTGATCAGCCCCCTCTGGATGGCGAAACTCGGCGCTGACCTACAAGTCGGCTTGCGGGGGGGGGGGTCGCCAACTTGGTATTTCCCACCAGCGGGGCACCGCCCCAGCCGGCAAAACCTCTAAGCTCCAAATTGGTCCACTGATACGTATGGTAGTGTAGTGCATGTAAGTGTGTGTAAGGGGTGAGGAAAGGACAAGAAAGTGCAGGAAAGGTGTCCGTGTCAGTTAGGGTTCTGATCTGGTTTTCGCGTGGTGCTGTCACGAAAAGAACACGAAAAACTGCCGATCAGATCAGCCGCCGCTAGAATTTTTCTCCATACAGTGGCTGAACTCGATCTACCTATCTAGCTAGGGTCGAAAATCCCGCTTACCGTCAGGGAAGGAACCCTAAATCAATTGATGGCCTGGGTCATCTAAGCCGATTTTATGGAGATTAAATGCACTGAAATCTATTATACGAACACGCAAAGTTGTAGCTCCACAGGTATCATTGAGAATTTTAGTATCCCAAAGTTTAAAGAAAATATTATTTGGTAAAGTTACATATACAAATGTATGATCTGTAGAATATTTATTAGCAACGCCGATTTTCCCTTCCCTTCATTAAAAGTTTTCAAATATTAATTAAAAGGAATTTACATTAAAAGACTTGATGAATTTCTTAAATTTTAAAATTTGAAAAATAGTTAATTCTGAAGCTGATTGGTATGTGTAGTGGTAAATGCGATATTATCTACTCACAAATCAATTTTTAACCATATGCAATTTTCTTATAGAAGAATGGAATTCCATTTCCAGTATCAAATAACTCAATGCAAAAAAATATTTTAATGAATTTCACCAATTTATCACATATATTGTGCCAGGTTGTATAAAACGTAGTATACAAACAATATGGTTTGGATAAGAATTGAAGCTCCAAAAGTTTCCATTACAAAAATTATTCCATCAGCAGATGTAAAAGAAATTCCTATATTGTAAGTTAATTATACATACATTAAATATTGGTTATGTTTTCAAGACAAAATGTAATGAAAATCTGTAAAAGAAACAATAAATAAAATATATTTCCCATCTCGTCAATTCCCATTTTCCAAGATTGGCAGTTCATTTTATTCTTATCGACGTGCAAAAGTGGAGATCCTCGAATCATGTAAGTAAAGAAAACGGAAATGAGGTAAGTCCATTTACCCTTTAAACCAAAGGTTTTAATAATACAAACAAGAGTATTTTATTTTAAAGTTAGTTTTATTAATGTTCAAGAATTGCGTATCGAGTAAATGTGAATTATGGAAGTACCGTAATTAAAGTAAATCATTCTTACAAAAAATATATTCAGAGTTTAACGAAATTGACAACAATTACGGAGCGTTAAATGTGAAACATTAAACTTTTTATCACAATAATTGATTATTCAAGGTCCTTTTAATTGTAAAACTAAGATCACAGAAACATCTTTTTAGGAACGTGATGTTAATTAACAGCATCCGTGGAGAAACGCAGTTAGAAAATAAACAATTGTCAAAAGTATACTTGGGCGCCATTATGGAATATTTATCATTTGCAATTACGAATACATGGAATATTTATCATTTGAGAAGTAATACAAAAATACTAGAAACATTTGTTTTTATGTTATGTACCTTGCACTTGTTTCTATACTACGAAAAACAGAAAACAACACGCAACAAAAATTACATTTTATACAAATTCTGAATGCTTTAAATTCCTCCTCGTGATTCCGTGGTTTTAGTTATTTTAAGATTGGAGAATGATTGATTTTAGTGAATAAATAATATTCATATTCATCCAGCGAGTTAAAAGTTGGTCAAAACTAAAGGCGCCTTAATCAAATCGGTACTTCTTTGAATGAAATCAGGACACTTCCCACCCAATCAGAAAGGTGTCCGCGCAAATACCTCCCCAACAGTTCGTTCTCCGTCAAAGAAGCCCCACTCCTTCCACCGGGCCCACATTCTCTTTCGCTAACGCGATCCGCGTGCCCCCTCCTCCTTTGGCGGCGCGACGGCCGGCGTCGTGACGGCAGTCGGCGGCGCCGCGGCCACACAATTAGCGGCGTCATCGCGATGGAGGCCGTCGGCCTCAAGGGCCGGGTGGGGGATGGAGGGGGGCGCAACCGCAAATTTCGGCGTGCGGGCGGCGCGAGAAGCGGCAGGGGCGGCGGCCGCCCAATCCTGCGCGCCCTGCGTGCCCCAGCCAGCGCCGGGCCTCGCCGCTCCGCGCCACTCGCGGCTGGCTCGCTCTCTCTGTGTGCGCCGCGCCGGCCTCGTCCAACCGCCCGCCGCCGCCGCCCCCGCCGCGCCGCGGCAGCGTTCTCCAGCTAACCTCGTTACAGGTACAGCAGAGAGGCGCTGGCGGAGCCAGAGGAGGAGCAGAGCAGAGCAGAGCAGAGCGGAGCGGAGCGGCGGCCGGGCTAATGGCACAGTTGACAGATCACAGCGCGCTCTCATCCGTGGTTAACAGCCCGGGTTACAAGCCGGCGGTTTGCCGGGTGCTGCTGCTGCTGCCGCTGCCCGCCCCCGCCCCGCCCTCAGCGCGCGCGCCCTGCCCAGGTGCGCCAGCGATAGACAGCCCCTGCCGCCAGAGCCGCAGCCGGGCTGCCCGCTGCCCTCGCCGCGCCGGCCCCACGGAGGCCGGATTTTCCGGAACGCCCCGCCCCCGGCCCCGCCCCCGCGGTCCGGCATTCCGCGCGTCGCGGCAGCGGCTCTCTGCCCTTGCGGTGGGCGCGCGGAACGCCGCCCCGCCCCCGCCCCGCCCCTGCCACGCCCACGCCCCTGCGACAGCCAACTTCAGGCGGCCGCCTCCGCCTGCGCACGGGGCGCTGCCTTCCTTCCTTAATGCAGCGCAGGCCCACGCAAACCACGTACTAGTATTTCCACCAACAAGCGCCCCGCTCAGAATTTATCTTTTTACTTTCACGTTTTGCCGCCAATCAATGTTTCGGTATCAAGGACCCACAAAATGTGTTCTGAACACACGACGTGTCAGAGGAAATAATTTACTACGTATAAGAACAAGATTTATCCACTTTTTCGATATCAGGACTCGGCAATAAGAGTTTTTCTGTCAAAAAATAGCCGTTTTCCCCCCGCAGTATTACAATACTTCCGTAAGCAGCAACGAGAAATGAAAAAGGAAAGGATAATACACTGATAAAATTTTACGTGGAATACACTTCCCCATAAAATGCAAAATTATTGAAATAAAGTTTGCCATTTACTGAATTTCTTTTAATATTATAAGTCTTCGGATTAAAGTTCTGAGGTAGTTTAAATATACACTCGTCGTTACTAAAAGAAAATAAATTATAAAATAATGTTTTGTTATATTACGGCTTTCCGGGACATCTACGTTTAATTTCTGTTTGAGCACGTCAATTATGAAGAGACTAATTATGTATTTGTTCGGTTGTAACATTTAAGAATGAACTTAGAATTCACTTAGAGACACGGCGAAAAATAAACTTGTGTACTCGAAACAGAAGCGAAGTGTTCAAAAAAGAACGCCTTATAAAAATTCCATTCAAGTCATAACAATGGAAACTGAAAAAGGTCCATTTATGTCAAAAATTGATAAAAAGACACACTTGATAAAAAATTGATAAAATGCACCCTTTGTTGCCATCACCCATTGAGATGTGTTATTATGGACAGAAATTGCGGTATAATAATATAACAACCTTTACTGAGGGCGAGAAAGTTTTTGTTATTTTAGCACCATTAGTTTTTGTTATTCATGTAGTATTAACCTCAAGTACAAGCGATGGTGAGCGTAAATTCTAATTACATAAACCGTTCTGACGAAAAAATACGCTGTTTATTACCAACTTTTTTCTTCCTATTGACCAGGATAGTTTTACAATTACAAATAGTTTACAGAATAAATTTTCAGTCCCAGAATCAATCTCATCAGATCAAGTGTAACCCTAACGCGTATTGAAGTAAAGAATCAATCAATTTTAGGATTCAATGTAAATATTATCATAAAACAAGTTTTAATGTAACGTGTAGGTGATCATTTGAATTTATTTTGAAATGTAGATTTATAACAAATCATTTTCCATATTAATTTATACACGGTAAAAGGATGTACATAGAAAAAACAATATGTAATGAAATAAAATGTACATTTTTTTCGGATTTAAACACGGCCTTTTAACAGTAATTTTCATAGAAGTTTTTAGCTGTTTGGTAGGAAAGAAATCAGCGAATCTTCTTCTCATGAAACATTACGTCCATTTGAACAAATGCTCATGTTATTAGTCATTCATAATAAACATCTGTTAATATATCTCACTGATAAATATTCATCCAATATCCCTCATCTTCCCACTAGAAATTCGCGAATGGCATATTTACCTCGTTAATTGCAATGGCTACATATGCAAAGGATGGGTTAGGAAGAAGCCTGCTCTTCAGGCTGTTGGAAAACGACTTGTTTCACACAACCACACAGGAGAAACATCAGCAAGAAGAGAACAAAGAAGTAATATTCAAAAACCAATTTTATTTAAGAGATGTAAACGTTTTCCATCAGACTCGTTCTCAACTTCAACATTTTCATGTTTCCTCGCTGCGGCAGTGGTAACTTTGTCAATTTGGTTCCGAACCAATAACTGTACTTCACCTAATGAAGCAGCTCAATAAAACATTCACATCGTACATTAAATAACTAAGGAACTCACATACTAACAAAATAACAGTATGCTTCTCTCTAGAATATCTACATTTACAGTTGTTGCAAATAACAAAATTGTATTGCACTTTAGTACACACTCTCAAGTCAGGAACAAATACCTTAAATAGAAAATTATATCCAATTCAGGAAGTACTAAACACAATTTGTAAACAGTAATACACAAACTTAATTCATCTAAAGAAAGAAGGAAAGATGATGCAATTCCTGATACAATGGATTTTATAAAGGAGAGGCACTGCAATGTCTACTTACATCGAAAGGTCAGACATTTTTATAACTTGTTACTACATTAGAACAAATAGCATGCGAAAGTAATATATATTTAATTGCACTGAAGTCATGACAACAGCTTTTACTTTTTTTTCCGATTGCGTTATGAAAAATATTATTTTTAAATTTGCCCATTTGAACACATTGCCAATAAGAACAATTCCAGAAAAATCTCTTTGGGGTTACACAGCCCCTATCCCTCAAGTTACTTGTACTTATTACCAGTATGATGTGAATTTCTTGTAGAAGCAACAGCAAGAGGAAATTCGGATATTTTCGTACACTTTTTATTTTCTCAATAGATGCAAAAACTTTGACTTATTATAAAAATATACTTAAATCCGCCAAATTCTGGTATTTCACAATTACCCTTCTTCACAATACAATAGAAACTTTATGTTAGAATGATTTGGAATTCTTATTGGAAAAAATCACGGGCGGAACATCTCAAAACACAGCAAGTACATACGTACTTTAAATTCAAAATACACAACAAATTACACAACATTGGAAGTGAAAACCAACGATTTTGTGTAGTATATTAATTAATTTGATTTGAAGTTGGGTAAATTGTTTTTCATATCTACAATGAATGCTAGTTATTAATGAGTCCCTGTTTATGTCACACGTTAAAATGAGACAAACTTAAGCATCCAGAAAGGCACTTTACGGCTCCTGAGACTCCCGTACAGATCTCTGTGGATTATTCTACTAGTCAAGTCAGTTAACTTGCAGCTTATAAATTTGTAATGCAGGAACGTACGAATGGTTACGCTTATCATGAAATTCTTTGGTTTCTTGGGATAATGTAATGAATTATGAATAAGAGTGTATTTGGCACAGTTACGTTAGAAATAAGAGCAGATAACTTCTTACAATAGCAGAGATCGACAGGACGTCACTGGCGCATGATTGAGTGGGTTCATTCACGAAAGTCTAATAAATTGCGAATACCACTCAGGCTAATTGATAATAGGTCTCGTATACGAAGTAATGAACATACAACACTCGATGATTTTAACACATAAATCAAATACACTGCGATTTAATCAAAGCTGCCTCTGGCAGGTCATCAGCTGTTACGGTGCCATCCAATCGGGATCTTAAACGTCACTACAGTGACGTCACTATAGTGGCGTTCGACCTTCCGCATGGATGACACCGAAACAGGTAGTTTACGTCACAGGCACATTTGGAAAAATCGCAGAATAGTCTATAGACATACACTGTGAAAATTAACTTATTCGTTTCGTTTTAAGTTTTTACGAGTACCTTTCATTTTAAAATGAGGAAAAGAAATTTGTTTTGTGTTCTGCGAAAAAAGTTGGATTTATTACGAGATGATTCTTACGTATTCTACTCGGTGGGGCGGGGGGGGGGATGAGCAGAGATATTCTAGTAAGAATTAACGAGCTATTATACGAACTAAAATAATCACGTTAATAGCTTTGTTCTTTAACATCGCGATTTATCGTAATTTAGCGGTTGAAATCCGACGTTCGCGATTTTTGTAACTTTGCCCCTCAAGCTACTATGGCCACGATGGAATATCACTCGGCGTTTCGGGTCTTTCTCGCTCGTGCCGTTAGATGTCGCATGATCGCAAGCACTGCTTGATACAGTCTCGATCAAGCGATATATAGCGGCAAGACTGAGAAAGACGGGAATATTGCGACATATCCCTTCGTGAAGACGAGCCTTGGGGGGCAAAGTTACCAAAAATTGCACTATATATAAATCTCCATTAAAAAACGTAATTATTTCATTCCTCCGAGAAATTTGTAACAAATATTCCACAAGCAACTAGCAACTTTATCCCAGTCCGAAAAACGCATGGTGGACAAACGTATTTGACACTCTTGCCAGAATATCTCCGCCTGGTGCGAGGGGCGGGGTTCATAGCTCGCACTCCAAGTACACGGTGAGGCGCGGTACCTGCGACAGCGGCCGGATGCGCTCGTGGATGCTCTTCTCCGCCTGCAGCGCCGACGGCGGCGGGTGGTCGGGCGTGGGCGGCTGCTGGTAGTGGGTGGGGCTGAGCGGCGTCACCTGCGGAACAAGCGCACCCGTCGCCACCCTCTCTCGCAACGCCCTTCCGCGCCCTTCAGGCACAACGCGGTGGACGGGAGATCTCGGGACGACGTGGAGCCGCTGCCCTGGCTATCCACCGGCAATTTGATGAGATCAAAAATAATTTGAAGACCTCGAGGCAATAACATGCTATGCCATAATACGTAAGTTTTGATAAAAAGGCAAGTAAAGTTATAGACAATGCATTCTACATAAAGGGAAGAAGATCAGTAATCATAAATGAATTACACTGCAATCTTGAGGCGAATCTTTAAAACAAAAACCCGATATCTAGATACATCTATGGGGAGTCGAAATACAATAATATCTCAATTTCATCAGAAATGTGGCATAGCATATTATTGCCCCAAGGTCTTCAATTAACATCCCATCACAGAAGTAAACTCTTTTCCGTTTAATGGCCTATTATTTGGGATTCAAAACATTTTACGTTCACGCTTCTGTTTAGTGCATAGATAATGTATGACACTCGAGACCAAACACATTTTAATAAATCAGGAAAAACATTCAGTCTTGGGGTGGCTTATTTTTTTAAATTTATTTGTCAAAAAACAGTAAAAATGTAATATGACGTGTGGGGAAAGAAATTTATCTTCGCACATTTTCTTGAGGGCCAGAATTAAAAAAAACAAAAAAAACTCTTTTACTTTGCTTATTAACTCTTCTACTTCAATTTTTGCTCTATTAAATAAATATTAATTACATTTAAAATAAATAAAATATTATTAATTGCATTTCCACGCTTAAAAACATATTTATAAAACAAAATTATACAATATATTTATAATCTTTGGATGAATTCTCACCTTCCTTAGTAAGACAAATGCTTACTTTTCTAGGAATTCGAAAACTGCGTATCAGTAAGCAGTAAGCCTGTCAAATAAGACACATTGCTATTAAAAATTATTGAAAATACTCTCCTTGAAATTTGAAATGTTGAACGCAGAATCTACAAATCCTCATTTGGACACTAGTTGCCTTAAAAACTATTATTTTAATCGAAATAACTGATATTACAATAAAAACAATTTCTCGGAATGCACATTGTCCAGAATAATTAATACATTAAATAATTATTTCACAAAGGTATAACGAGAAGTAAAACGGTAAAACGGAAACCACAAAGCTAGGTTTGCCTCTTACATCTTACATTGTAACTCGCAATTCGATAGTTACACAAGTACCTTCTTAATCGTTCCCATTTATTTATTTATTTATTTTCGTTGGTCCTAAATTTTAACTCAGAGGATTGAGAATGTTTTCCTAAATACGCAATACTGTAGCATATAGTAATTGTCAGCGTAATGGTTTGTCTGGTCTCACCTGCGCCTTCTTGAGCCGCTGCCGCGCGTCGGCCGCCGCCGCCGTGGCCGTCGCCGCCCCCGCGCCGCCGCTGCCCCTAGCCGGGCGCGGGCCCGTGCCCGTGGCCGCGGGCTCCTCCAGCAGCGACTCCTGCGACGACTTGAGCGTGATGTATGCGCTGGACACGAAGGTGGCGCCGTTCTCGTCGGAGCTGTGCGGGGCGGTGGTGGCGGCGGAGGCCGGCGACGAGGCGGCGGGGGTGGGGGCGGCGGGGGCCGGGGCGGGGGCGGGCGCCGCCAGCAGGTCCGCGGTGTCCTGCGCCGGCAGCAGCTCCGTGCGGTAGACGGGCTCGTGGTGCTCGTAGGCGCGGTCCGTGCCGTGGCGCCGCAGCTTGCGCCGCGGGTTCTGCGTGCGGATGGGCATGTTCTCGTACACGGACGCCCCGGCCTGCCCGCTCGCCGCGGCCGCCGCCGCCGCGGCCGCCGCCGCAGCCGCCACCGCCGCCTGCTGCTGCTCCAGCTCCTCGCGCCGTTGCGCCAGGAACGCCTGCGCCACACCACAGCAACGCTCCCCATAACATTCTCCTCCAAGTATAGTCTCCTATATTATTTCAGTAGTATACCTTCCCTTTGCGACTCTCACATACTACCAATCATTATAAATAAGGTGTCTCAAGAAAGAATTTCAAGGAGACGTGACGAATTGTACTTTAACTTCTATATATTCTCTATTCTAAATATTCATGTAAAATGCGACCCCGCAACGCACGACAGTTTTTTTCATCTATATCGTTAAACAACGCCTAAACGAAGCGTTCTAGGGCGTTCTAAAGATACGTTCCTCACATCGTAATCTACAGGATGACATCTTATGACTGACTGACTATTCTATTACATTTTTGCTGATTCGACGCCGCTTCTCGATTCTACCCCACCTTTCAGAGCCTGTAGAATCTGCAACTGTGTATGAAATTACTAATTACTTGTTATTCTATGCGACTGAATTACACGGGTGTTCCTCTTGGCTCGCTAATCAAGTTAAATAAGTATAGTTTGTATCGACAAGGATGTTATACATTTGTTACCAATTACAAGGTGACAGAACAAGTGACGGAGAATAAGAGGGTCGTCAAGAAACATATATATTACAGGCTTAATATGGAAATAGAAAAGTATGGAATTGGGATGTAGCATGCGAGAGTTTTCGCACTGGTACGATAGTCTTTTATCTTAATTCTATGGTGGGCACTAATTCCCAGCAACAAATTTCCCATCACTTTCCCGGTTTTCCCGTGCAGCTTTGTATTTTTTCCTCATAACATTTATAATTTCACCTTACTCAAAAGGATTAACGCCACTTGACACTAATTGGTTAGCTCTCTAATTTCGCCGTGGCAAGTAAAAATTAACAATATTTTCTCACGATAAATAATGTTTGTTGTTGTAATGCTGTACTAACGTTCTTAAGAATTATTATTAGTTTATAACCCTTCTAAAATTTTCCCTGACTTCTAACGATTCTTCTGTAAATCCCGTATTTTTTCAGAGCAATAGTGGCATATTTTTCGACTACGCGTCGCAAACTGATAACGACCTACTGAAAAGCAATAAAAGCTAATATTTCTTGCTCTGTTTACGTTATAAACATATCAATATTCAAATTCAAAATTCGTCCATAAAAGATTTTCATTTTTGAAGCCATATTTTACACAATGAGTGACCCAGATTGAAAATTTTAGTATCTTCATAATGTAAGGTGCAATGGAAAACGTACATTCGCGAACCTCGAGTTCCCTCTGCTCTATTTTTCTGTAAATGTGCGTTAGAACATTTCAAAATGAAATGATTTTAGCCAGCTCCTCCATGCCATTGAAAAGAATAAAACTGACAATAGTATTCAATAAGATCGACTATGGAAACAAGATGGTGAAGAAAAAAAAGGAATTTACTTATGTTTATTTACTTGAAATATTGAGAACTTTACAATTCAAAGACAAAAGCAAAACCTAAAAAAATTTAAAAGATGGAAGGAATATATTTTTGTTTTAATTTAGCATACATGTACACATGTCTCACAATGTACCCTAATATGAGTTTTTTAACTCGAAGGAAGGGAGTCCCAAGATTAATTACAGACAGACGTATGTAAACTTCTTTATTTAATTTCATGAGCCACATAATTTTAATAATAAAATAATGCGGCTCATTTTAACAATAAAATAAAGACGTTTACAGACGTCTGTCTATAATTAATCTTGCAACTTCCTTCCTTCGTGTTAAAATACAATCCAAGTCAGGCTTATTTCTATTTTACAAGAACCTAACATGAGTTGTGTAATATTGAAATTTCGTAATTGTGTACTTTGTCGTATGCAAGACTACTCTTATTACATTTCATAAGTTTACTATGATTGTAATGGGTTTACAATCTTTAATTAGCCGACTCAAACTTGTTATCATAATTACTCGTTCACTAAGAGGAGTGTCTTACAATGAAGATTTGAGACGCTCAGAATCATAACGGCCGTTCCCAACCGAAGTTCGTTTTCAGAAAAAAATGACTTTTTCTGTTTTCGTTCACGTTTACTTGCACTCCGGACAAATTTTCGAAAGTGGAATTTGTGAATTTTGCCATACCTCAGTTCAGTTATACGAGAGGAGTCTACCGTCATACTTCAAACTGAAAATGCGAGTCGGTTGAGATCTGCCGTTATTATTCTGAGCGCCTCAAAATTGAGGTGCTCAGAACAATCAATTCCAATTAAGTATTGGCTTGACTATGAGTTTCTAGTAGGGAGTTATTTGCAATGAGAACGGTAGGGACTTTTTTAATTTAAGGACACATCAACATCTAGGTCATTCCTAAGCTGCAGGTTTTTGCCTATTTTTATCCTTCAATTAAAAATGCAGTATTTTAGGTTACTTATTCATTTTGAGGCATTAATAGTATAATATTTTAATACACCTAATGGTTCTAAATGAATAAGTAACTTAAAATGCGTTTTTAATTGAAGGATAAAAATAGGCAAAAATCCACAGCTTAGTCATTTGCAACTATTTGCTTGTAACTGTAAGATGTCATGATATGATGATGATAGGGGTGAAAGGACGAACACAAATACAAGCACGCGCGAGGCGGGACTCGAAACCGCGATCCTTCCGTCGGGGACCGGCGGTAGGGATTTTGCACACGCACCTGGAAGGCCTCTCCCTGCTCGAGCGCGCCGAAGCCTCCGCCGGGGCGGCCGCGCATGTCCACGTATTGGTCGGTGGAACGGCCGCGTCGCAGCGCGGCGTCGCGGCGCCCCGTGCCGCCTCCCCCCTCCGCCGCCCCCGCCCCCGCCGGCGGGGGGCTCCAGCTCCATCTCGAGGTCGCCGTGGCTGCGGATGCCGCTGCGCGCCAGGAAGAGGAACTCGTAGGCGCCCGCGCTGCCGCCCGCGCCGCCCGCGCCCCCGCCCCCGCCGCCGTCCGCCGACATGGACATGAGGCCCGGCTGCAGGTGCGTCGGCGACACCGACAGGTTGCGGCGCGGCGGCTTCTTCGGCGGCGTGGGGCTGCGGACACACGCGCGCGCCGACGCGCACGCCGCACTCAGCGGAGCTGCATCGCTCGCATCGCAAGCACACAAACTGCTTACGTGTTAAACATTGCCGACTGTAGTGCTAAAAGAAACCGCATCACCTCGTTCACAATACAATCTTGAAAATACACCACTTGATTTGCAAAAATTGAGTAAGTTATGAATATAATGGAATCGGAAACATCATATAATCCACACAAAATACATGATTACCAATTTTTGAAAGCCCACTGGATTGGGAAAATGCAGAATGCTCATTTTCTTTAGGTGATGCGGTTTCCTTGAGCACTCTTGTATGTTCTTATAATTTGGCGTCTGACCTGAAGAGAAAGTCAATCCCATTATGGAAGACAATAAGTTACATTATGAACGAATTTGTTTTAACAACTTGTAAATTAACATTTGGATTCGCTTAATAATATACAACAAGATTCAATATACACGTAGTGTACAATAATCTACATACTATGCACTTTGCTGTATTTTCTCAACCATACTGATCCTTTCACCTTTGTCCTCTAAAATCCACGTCTCCTAATCCAGAACATTCTACCTTTCCCACATTTTCCTTCCTCAAAAACACGACATATCTCGAAAATACGTTCCCGGTTCTCTTCTTACATCTCACTGATCCTACACCCCCCCCTCACAATTGAGCCAATATCTACAAGCTCTAGTTTCATTTCCTAACCTATATCTTACTATCCTACGTCTGCTATTTTCCTTAGATTTCCCTTTTAAATAATTCGGAATATTATCCAACAGAATAATTTTATACCATTTGTTATAAGTTAATTTCGTAGGCTACATAATGTACTGAATTGTTCATTCTTTTAAAATTATTCTTTTGTTTACGTGTCTCTCGATATGATATTAAATATTTCATTTTTGTGTTCGAATTCGACACATACCAGACATTTGTATTATTTGAAGAGTATGAAATTTATTTGGATCAAACAGAATTGGCCAAGTGTCTCTTTTGCCACATCCGACCATTTAATCTACCCTTTCTATTCTAATAATATTCTCGGACTCTATAGAACACACACTTCACAACTGAAAGATCTTCCTATTTTCCTATTATTTACTGATAAATATTTATGAGTCATTCCTTTATTTAATTGGGGTAAATGAATTTAGCAGCAATACATTCTTAAAAATTGGTACTCTTTTTGAAGTTCATTCCTCCCAAGGTCAACATCACGAAGAATACGACGATATATTTTGTGCAATGAAGTGATCAGGCAGTAATGAAATTCTTCAATATGGAGTTATTCCGTGAACTCTGTTACGCTAACCAGAGATATAGGGATCACCTCGAGAAGGAACGTACCGAGCGACCAGACGAACTGATGGAGCTGAGGGGAGGGGGGATATTAACGGGTTGTGGATGGGAGGTACAAACTACGTATCTCTGTGTGGCGCAACCTGTTTGTGTTACCAGCCCACGCACGAAAATCAAGTAAATTAGGGGAGTGGTCAACAAGCACAAACAGGAGCAAGGTTGAATACATTTTATGGCCGCCCGTCGATTCGGCAGAAGCACGTCCAGCGTGCAGAAAAGGTCAACTTAAAAGGGTAGACAACATTAAACGCTCCACTGGGACGAAAATGAACCGCCAGCCTTTTATTCACCATTTACCCACCCAACAAACTGAAGCTAACGCCACGTAATTGCACCTGAGTGATGGGATACGGGGGCAAAGAACGCCGGTGTCATGCAACATCAAAATGCGCGACGATGTTTACGCTCGTCAAAGCTATCATACCTTCAAAATGACCACCCTCGCATTTAAATGATTAACAAACAATCTCATATATTTCGACGCGATGTAATGATATAGAGGCGTACAATAATAAATTACAAACGTGAGGTAAACAGTGTTTCCACTATCTCCACAGACGACGTCAACAATGCCAACGTGGAAGTTTGTTTCAGTTCGCTTTATTTTGGTGGCAATCAATGGACTTTATTCTAAAAGAAAATAGTTTTATCCCAATAGCTGATTAACGTAATTGATAGAAAGTTGCCATTTCAATACGTAACAGGATATGTATTCTTTTGAAACGTACTCTTTCAAAAGTTTTATTTCTTCACAAACTTTTAAACTAGATTTTCGTAAATGTCTCTATTTCCGGTAATGCTAGAAAACTGAGTAACAGTTAGGTAAGAGGGGTTTTAAACGAATTATTGTTGTTTATCATTTTTGTTGTTAATTTCAAATTTTAAATCTCACTTTTTTTTATGAAAGCATGCTGAAAAAATTGCTACTGATAATGGTGTGGTAAATCACTCTTTATATAGTCAGTGAAAGATGAATTTTTGGGAGGATCACTAATTTTAGAGAGAAGATTCACAATTCGAAACAAGTGTGTAGTCCGTGATGTCGCTAAGAATGGTTGCAAATGTTTACTCAGATGTACAATTATCAGGTCAAACTTTCGCCAGATTGCCTAACTTTCTTCTACAAAGCGACTGCACATTATTCTACGTATATATATACTAAAATGCAAACACATAAAAACAGAAAAAAATGGGAATTATATCGTGTGAATCAAGGTCAAATACAAACTAATTTAGAATTATTCAAGTACCCCCCACCACACACACACACAGATCTTGGCGACCGACACATATGCACTTAACATTTCTAAAGGGTAAACACAACATAGAAAAAGAAGAAGGAAAAGTGTCGCGAAACCGCATTACATCACTTGGACGCGACGACGAGAAGGGCCGGCTGAGTGCATCCTGACATCTCGCGCCCTCTCTCTACAGGCAAAGCTTCCGGAGGTGACCTTGAGACCCGAGCGTCATACACAATCAGACACAAACAGACACGCTCCCTGAACATTATATTTCTGACATCCCTCTGCCAACAACCCTCGCCTTTCTAAAGAAATGCGGCACTGCCCTAAAAAGGCGAACCGGCAAATGTCGTGATATTTATAGCGTCGAGTTGATCTCGTCGCGCTGCGACAAGCCGTGGCCCTTCCACTCCCACCCACGCACACCACGCCACGCCACGCCACGCCACGCCACGCCACGCGAGGCCGCGCCGCGCCGCCATGGACAAGCGACCTACAAAAAACCGCCGTCCGCGAAATCCAATTACCCGGAGGGACGCCAGGGCACAGAGAAAAAGGCTAGCGAAAAAAACAGAGCAGAGTTCCAAGACGCTCACATTTAAAGGTCACGAGAGGAGGCAGGCGACGAAAGGAGTGATGATCGGAGTGGCGGTGGCAGCGACGGGCAGGACAGGGTTGGAGGTGGCAGATTCGGAGTTGGAGGTGGTGCTTCCCAAGCCAGAGTCGCTGAGGACAGGATTCGTTTGTGGTGTGGAAGGCATGTGGTAGTGGCGGATGCAGTCGACACGATGGTGACTTAGTGGATGGGAGTAAGAGGTGGCTGAGGTGGAGATGGAGGTGTTTGCGAAGCGAGAGTCGGGGATAGGATTCGTTTGTGGTGGAAGCGGAGGCGGTAGTGGCGGATATAGTCGACACGATGGTGACGTAGCGGAATGGTGGCGGGAGTTGGTGGTGGCAGACAAGATTGTGACGGGGGTTGGTGGCGGTGAAGGGACTAGAAGCAATGCCAATGAGGACAGGAAGGCTTGGGTGAGAAATTGACACGGCTTGGTGACGGTAGGGGCGGTACGGGCGACGAAGGTTGCGGAGGCTGCCTGGACTGCAGGGTTGATAAGGTTGCCTAGAACGACAGGTAGTCAGGAACAACAAGTAGGTGCAGCTCGGGAGGCAAGAACACAACAGATGTCGTTTTATTTATTAGCGTTTCTGGGCGTGTCAACTGCTAAGGCTAATAGTCCCCTAAGGGTAATGCATGTTTTTATCCCAGGAGGTGGCAGTGATCTGCCCGCGTTGGATGGCGAGATCCCGGGGGGTTTGGCTCGTTTTCCCCTACCAGGTATCACCTACCGGCGGGGAACCACCCCAGCAGGGACATGTTGTAAGCTTCCGACTGGTCACCCCGACATGTGGTAATGTAGTGCACGTGAGAGTATGTGTACGTAAGGGATGAGGGTAGAACAGGGAGAGGAAGGAAAGATCGCGCGCGGTCCGGGGACCGTTTGTTAGGGTATTGCTCCGGCACTCGCCTTGGGTTGATCAGAGAAACCACTTAACACTACCGACCAGAGCAGACGGCCGCTAGGATCTCCTGGAGAGAGGCACTGCGGCGACATCAATCGGTGCCCTTAGCCACTCAACCCAGTGCGACGGTGTCGCCGCAGGGACGGTGGAAGGCGTGAGAGCGGTCGACGGCGGCTGACGGGCTCGCTAACGACTTCCGGTTCTCGGGAGAACGTCCAGGAACACATGGGATGGGATGGCGAGGGATGGGAGGCAACCGCCAGCAGTTCATCCCAAGCGCAGCAATGGCGCGACAAAACGTTTACAATCACAGAGAGATGTTAAAGACATTTTAGTCTGCAGGGTTGTTGCGTGGTAGTGACGACGAGTAAAAGTTAAGTTTTCAGGAAAAGTGACATTAACGCCTTTTAAAAGGTACCTATTTTTAAGCCGTGTTTCAGCGCAGATTCAATTCAAGAATATTTCGTAGATTACCTTACGGACGTTATTTGAATGCGGAATTATCTGCGTTTCAATGGCCACCAGAATTTCACTATTTATAATTACCTTCATCAAATTGATGTCCTCCGTTTTCTGAGCCTTTTTTGAGACTTACAGTTATTCAAAATATTTATCAACTTCTATTTGAACATAAGAAATATAGTGGTATTTCAATTTATTAATTTAGTTTTACAAGTGCAGACGGAAATGTTACTTTCCCTGAAGTAAAAGTCAATGATGAAATAGTACCATCAATTGAACTGTGCGGGTGACGCGAGGATGTACACTAGCTTATGGTAGAGAAAGAACGAATGTGTGATAGGGCATTATTGAGAATGCATTTATATAATTAGAAGCGGCATTAATATCAAATGAATCTGGAATTACACCTGGCTCTCGTACCTAAAAAGTTTGAATGATACTGTTGATATGGACATGCACGAAAAACTGTATCAACATAGTGGTTATGTAAATTATGAGGATAAGAAATAATTATAAGATAAGGAAGAAGCAGGAAATACCGCGCACGGTCTGTGGCCCGTTTGTTGGGATACTGCTCAGGCATTCGCCTGGTGACGACCGGAGACACTATGGAAAACAAACGATCACAGCAGCCAACTGCCAGCTTTCTCCTTGTGGCTGAATTAGACCTAGCTATCTAGCTAGTGTAAACACCCTTCCACCGTCGGGACACGAACAGAACCTCCCACTCAGAGTCACTGCAGTAACATCAGTCGAGAGCCTGTGCCACCTTTGCAAGTCCCCGTCATCCCCACCAGGCGCATGGGAGATATTATTCTCCTTTACCGCCACCAACCCTCGTCCCCATTGCCATCACTAGATAGTGGATTTTAATGAAATACCTTTTTTTTTTTTTTTTTCACTTCAGAAACATGCCATTTAGTATAGAAGTAAATTTAATGTTATGATAAAAGGAAATGACCCATTTTATACGTCATTTGTTTGCATTTTTCATCGATTTCGACTGCCTTGACATTTTTAACTTTTTGAGTCATTTTAATATGCATTTTTCGCTGATTTATCTATTTTAATGTCATTTTAATGGTACTTGTTTCAAATAATATTTACAAGATACAACAAATGTTCTTTACACAATTTCTGAGTAGCCTTCGATTCTTCGCTCAGAAGTTGTAACGTCAGCCATTGTGAGTATGCAATCGAAGGTCTCTGTGACGCCTGGCAGAGCCAGTGTCGTTCAGCCAATTTCGAGATAACTAAGAAAGAGATTTCCTGGTCAATAACAGTCCAAACCTTGCTGTTGGAGCCAGATGGATTGATTGATTGGTGTTTCCGGGCGCGTCAACTACTTAGGTTGTTAGTCCCGTAAATGTAGTGTGTGCCTTTTCTCGGGAGGTGGTGATCGTTTTTTCCCGCAGGATGGCGAGATCTGGCGCCGACCTACCGTCGACTCGCGGGGTTTTCCCCTCAACCAGGTACCTCCCACCAGCGGGGCACCGCCCCGGCCGGGACAAGCTGTAAGCTCCCGGCATCAGTGGTAGTATAGTGCATGTTAGAGTGCGTGTGTAAAAGGAGAGGATATGGCAAGTAAGAGGAAGTAAAGATCGCGCGCGGTCCAGTGGCCCGTTTGTTAGGGTACTGCTTCGGCATTCTGGTGTTGATCGGAGAAACCACGGAAAACTACCGATCAGAGCAGCCGGCAGCTAGAAGTCTCCTCCAGACAGCGACTGAATTCGACCTAGCTGACAAGCTAGTGTCGAAAATCCTTGCCGCCATCGGGACTCGAACCTAGGACCTCCCGGTCAGATGCACAGCAGTGACATCATGTTGGATGCACTGAGCCATATCTCCAGTTTACTCACTGAGACCTTGCTGTTGGAGCCAGAATGGAGGTGACTACTCACCGAGACCTTGCTCTAGGAGCCAGAGTGGAGGAGACTACTCCCCGAAGCCTTGCTGTTGGAGCCAGAGTGGAGGTGGCTACTCACCGAGACCTTGCTGTAGGAGCCAGAGTGAAGGGACTACTCCCCGAGGCCTTGCTTTTTGCAGCAGAGTGGAGGTGGCTACTCCCCGAGAGCCTTGCTGTTGCAGCCGAGTGGAGGTGGCACTCCCCGAGGACCTTGCTGTTGCAGCCAGAGTGGAGGTGGCTACTCACCGAGACCTTGCTGTTGGAGCCGGGGCTGCGCGCGTGCGGGTGGGTGCGCGTGGCGGGTGGTGGCCGTGGCCCGGCGCCATGGGCATGTTAGATGCCCTGGCTGGGCTCGGGGCGGCCCGTGGGGCCCGCGACCCCGCGCGCTCCCGCGGCGATGGCCCGCCGTGCTGGACGCCGTCGACGACACACTCATGCGGTCCGCGTCGCGCTCCTCGCCGCCGTCCAGCCCGCCGCCAGAGCCCGCCTGCTTGGCGGCGCGAACAGCCCGCCCTCCGACGACGTCCTGCGCAAACACATACACACGCGCTCGCAACTCGCCACACAGCGTTTGCCCAGCCAGTGTTGACAGGTTTAAGGAGTTTTCACATTGTGAACGAGTTACGAAACTTAAGAGGTATACTGTCTCACTCATTGTAATGACTGAAAAAGAGATATTGGTAACTCTTTGTAATACTTTTTTTTTGAACCGAATCGTTGTTTTCATTACTTGTTTATTGCTCTGATTTGCCTCCGTCTACCAATGTTTGTTTGTGACAAATAACAGCCCAATAACAACGAGTGAATTAATTCAATAATACAAACACTTACACACCTATAAGTGTTTTACTGCGCTTAGTATATTTGAATAAATATACCTGCAATAATCGTAGGAAGTATTTATAACTATAAACAATAGATATTTAAAAAACATTTTAAAAAATCAATGAAAACCCCAATATAAATTTTCTCCTAAAAATCCACAATGCTGCAACTTTCCACTGAACGTTCTGGTCTTCTTCATTGGCCTTCTAAAATCCTATCATAAATGGCATAACATTTTATGAACAAAGAACATCTTCGTTTATCTGTAACAGCAGTTTTCCTCTGCCATATCCGCAACCCAATATTATACACAGGCGTACGATAGACAATGATCTTTCAATATATCCGGTCACATTTGCATTAACTTCCTATCCATACTAGTCTAAAAATGTATACGTACTCTTAGAAGCGAAAATGCAATGCTAATGTCCAACATTAGATTGGAAAGGCCCCAGACTAAGAACTATCACATCGCATTCGTATTTAAAAAATTATGTACTGGCTTCTGATATAACACTCCACGACACCCACTCACACACGGTACTGTGATTTTTTTTTCTGCAAATAAAGAATGAAAGAGACTGCATCCCCAGATCTTTCACGAGAAAATCAGAAAGACTTCAAACAGTTTTTCTCTTTTGGGCATAAGTATACACTTCCAAGTCTATTCACAATTTCTACTTAGTACTCAATGCTTCACAACAAATGTTTATTGCGTTCTTGCGTTCATATTTAGATTGATTGCGCTCTGCGGCTGACAGCCCTAAACAAGTCTTCGCAGATACTTCCAGTCGCTTATGTCTAATTCTTAGAATAAAGCATATAATAGGGCCAAATATTTTGCTAATTACATAGTTGCCAAATTCACTTTATAAATACAATTGTTGTACAAACGAAATATAATACACACACACACATAAAAATAATTCAGAAAATATTATACACAAATAAACGTGTTCCTACTAGTAAGTTTTTTCTGTGAGTGAACAACCAACGTAAATATTTCACAGGAAAATAAACTAACGAAATATTATACACAAATAAACTTGTTCCTACAAGTAAGTTTTTCGTGGAGTGAAAACCAACGTAATTATTTCACAGGAAAATAAACTAACGAAGGCAACTAGTCTATTTTTTTAATTTAAACAATTATTACAATTTACATATTAAAATTATTGGAAAAACATTGCATGTCATTTCCAGGAGTTTATTTTCATCATGATGTAGAATCGCTGATAGCAAAATGTTGCATTATATAAATATTTCAGTACTCTAGAATAGCTCACATTAGCAACTATGTAACCAGTATGCAAACAAGGTGCAACCAATAATCAAATGACAGGAGAAATTAAACATATATTTCTCACGTTTTTATAAAATCGTTTTATAAGAAAAAAGTACCTTGAAGGCGTTTATGAATATCGCTTTACTAGCCACTTCATTTTTTACTAGTCTAGCTCATGTCTCTTATATTCAACATATCAGTAAGCGATGAGCACGAAACATCGAAAGACATTCCAGCGTTACGATTTCTTTTCCTTCCACCATTTCCTAGCAACAAGCAACCCGCGGCGAGCAACGCGTCCGCGGGAGCGACGCATTCAACAGTCCCCCACCCCATCTCCGGGGCGGAACGACGAAGGGCGGGCAGCTCCAGCTCGGAAGTGCCGGCGGGGGCGGGTGGGGTGGCAGCGGCGAAGCCCCGGGGGAAGGGAGGGGAGGGGCGGGACGGGCGGGGCCGGGGGCGGCGGCGACCCTCGCCCGCGCCGCCGAGCGCGAAACACCTGATGCGATTATCATGAGCGGCGGGGGCGGGGGCGGGGCGGCGCCGGGGACGCGCTCGCGGGGCCGGCGGAAGCTGTCTCCGGCGCGGCCCCGCCCCCGCGAATCGATGAGCGCGCGCGCGCCGCTGCGCTTCCTTCGGGCGACGACGCTCGGATAATTATTATTCCGTCTTTAATAAACAAAACAAGCGGCGGTCGCCGCCGCCGCCGCAGCAGCAGCAGCAGCGGCAGCGGCAGCGCCAGCGGGCGAGCGGGCGAGCCGTCCTTCCGAGGGGCGATGCAAACGAGCGGCGCCGCCCTCCACCCGACGCCCTTCGCGGCTGCCCGCTCCCACGCGGAAGACGAACGGTTCTGCTACTACACACGTTTATAATGTGAAAGCGTGATTTTCATTAAAAAAATACTTGGTTTAAAGTTACCTCTTTCTGTCAATGTCATTGACTTCTAACCTTCATTCTGTTGCCCTGGTAATAAAATTCCAATGTAGTTCCTTTTACTACAAAACATTATAGTATCATTATTCATAAATATTCAGAAGCTATGGATCAACATACTGCTGGTTAATACTTTCATTACTGCAGAAAATTTGCTTCACTGGACAAGATGGGATAAATGTCACGCTTTGTCTCCACTATTCAAATGCTTTTTTTCTTCAGATAAATAAATGGAATTAATAACCATATTTTTTCTTCTTTTATCTCTACTTTACAATATTGTTTTGCATCACATTTTTTTAAAATCTGGCATCATTTTGTACGTAATATCGGAAGGGATTTCAGATACATTTTACACATTTGAATCACTGGCTTTTTATTTCCGGATATTATATACATTTCTAGCCCAAAAATGTGAAGTAACCCAAGAAAGTATCAGCAGTCCAGTCGATGAATAAAACTACTCTTCGAAACTTTTTTCAACATGCAGTAATTAAAAACGGAATACTCAATTATAAACCTTCGTTTTACTAATACGTGAGTTCACGGGAGGACGCAGGGGTTCCCAATGGAACGGCATCTATCCCTTGGGACGTCCATGAAATTTCAAAAGGGGTCACCAAGATTAGGGAGTGGACTGGGGATCAATATCGAATATGATCTAGGGACTGAACAATATAATAAAAATGAATTTCCCATTCATTACAAAATAAAATATTACCGATTAATTACTTATAGTTAATTATTGTCAGACATAGAGCTACAAAAGATCTAATAAGAACTGACAAATTCTCTCCCATTTCTTTCGTTTTCATTGTTAGAAATGTTTACAAAACTCAAGGAATTATAACTATGAATTTACATTACTTATCGCACAAGAAAACATCTGC